>WOVY01000957.1:0-321877 GCA_013436015.1 Rhipicephalus annulatus | reverse complement strand
ACACACACACACACAAAGTAAAGGAACACTCAACGACAAGCACAAGCGGAACTTCCAACTAAAGTAGACCGGGTGCAAATCCAAGCTTAAGTAACAACATACAGACATACGCAGCTTTGCCGCATATATGCATGGCTGTCCAAGTGTCTCAACACCAGGTTGACTTTAGGAACGAAAGTCTGTTTAACGTTCGTTCTCTCATGCTACCAAGCTGAATGTCGTTTAGTGGTCATCACTGTCCTTTATCTTCACTCAAGGCTAACCTTCTCAACCGCACGTTGAGAAGGTTAGCCTTGCACGCGATTTTCGAAACGCGAACTTACGTTGTACGCTTTCGCAGTTATGGTCATGATGGGCAGTGCCCATTGGTTCAGCAGCGTCATTCCGAGCAACGGTATAATCACCTGCAAGAAAACGGGCAAATAAATTCAATGAAAGAAACGTGGGCAGACACCTCATTCGAGGGAAGCTAAGGCCCACTTTAAGTTTACCACCTATCCACTTTCTTTTTTACTTTTTTCGTGTCGGCGTGAATTTAGAGGGTAATGGTGTCAAGAGGTGCGCGCGTGTTTGTTACAAGCGGAGAGATGTCGACGTCTTGAACGAGCATCCAATTTTGGTTTTTGGGGTGAAATCTTAAAAAGCACCTTCATTCTCGAAGAGTTTTAAAGTCGACTACCAGCAAGCCCACTGACGTAGACAGACTACCCGCAAACCTGATCGAGTGATAGGTACATAACATTGAATGGGCGGCGGGTAAGACATTTATAAAATAAACCACTCGAAGTTATGCAGCGTTACCAACCTGCCCAACATGTCGTCGTTATGAGTGATGTCTCTGTGGGCTATTCATTATGACGACTACATCCGGAAGTAATACCGTTCTAGTAATAGTTTGTCCCAAACGTCATAGTGGAGGGCTCCTGACATTGCAACCATGTGGTGTTCTGCGTGCGCCTAAATCTAAGCACACGCGCCTGTAGCATTTCGCCGCCGTGGGAATGCGGCCACCACGGCCTAAATCTGATCCCGCAACTTCCGCTCAGCCATCAAGCACTGTAAACACTGAACCACCAACGCAGTGAAAGCCTGATAGGATTCCCCATGAGAGATTTTATTTTGACGCCGATATACGTGTGCTATTTCCGGTGGTCCTGTTGTACACGCGCTTATGTTGAACATCGGCAAGATAATGATAAAAAGAAAGCAAAATGAATGAGTCACTACATATCAACAAAACAAAATAATAAAACTGGGGAGAACAAAAAAGAATGATCACGCAGTAAATCTCAAAGCCTGTACTGAAAGTATTATGCTGAACGGCAGAAGAAAGATTTCTGCGATTGTGACCTCTGGTTGAATCACTTGATGAGTGTATAACAGAAATCCCTCTGTCCTTGTGCGTGCGAGCTTAAGTGGTCTTCTTGCCGAACACCAGCATGTCAAAGCATATATGAATATGAAGTGAAAATCAAACCCGTGGCTCGTACTGGTCGAAATTTTAGCGCACAATGTGATGCCAAAATCCTAAAATGTTCCATGGGAAGTATAACCACGAAACTCATTGGAGCAGAAAAAGATGTATAGCTGTGCAGAATTTTCACCTATCTATTTATTTATCTATTTATCTATTTATCTGTCTGTCTGTGTCTTGTTTGTTGTTTGTTTGTTTGTTTGTTTGTTTGTTTGTTTGTTTGTTTGTTTGTTTGTTGTTTGTTTGTTTGTTTTGTTGTTTGTTTGTTTGTTTGTTTGTTGAAACTTCACGCACCCGCAACGATGCTCCAGTAGTTATGCCACTCGAGTGATGAACCGAAGGTCGCGCGAAATTGAATCGCGGTGGCGGCGGCTGCATTTTCAGTAGAATGCTTGAGGTTCGTGTACTACAATTTAGGTGCACGTTAAAAAGCTCCAAGTGGTCGAAATTTCTGGTGCTGTTATACGTCCCTAGTACTTATATCGGGGTTTTAGGACCCTAAACTGCAGCATTTTTTAATATTGAAGGCCAGGCGCTCCCGTCAATACGACACCGCTTTTCGTGAATACCATCAATATAACGTAATACTCTCAAAATGATGGGCCTGTGAAGCAATTATAACCTCGCTGTTGAAGTAACGTTACTAAATTATCGAGGAATTGTTAGTTAAGCGAACACTGTTACAGTCAAAATAGTTTCATGGACATTTTTATCAATACAATGTTGTGCTGCTTACGTACGTGTCATTATTATTATCGATGAAAGCATCTGGCTCTTCGGTTACCCTGGCTATTCACATCCCCGCCTATTTCACGTAGGAAACATAGCACAGCGATTGTCTTATGCTGCGAAATGTAGTGATATTTCTAAGCTTAATGAGCAGATTCTGTCTTCAGCAGATCAATAATAAGATAATATTTGAGACGTACTACTTCCAAGGTTATCCAAAGCAGAAACCATTTTCGTATCTTCGGCCTCTGAGGGAAGTTGATCTCGTAGCATAACGTGGGGGCAAACATGAAGTACCAAATGTCTGAAAAGGAAAAGAAAGGGGGAGGGGTGTTGTGGTGGAGTTAAGTCGAATGCACTACTTTGACGGAATCCCTAAATCTCTTTTCCGTAGGTAATCGGTGTATTGCTGTTCACCCAACGTGTTGCAATTAGGCTTTAACTCTCAAAACGTGTATCTGTACTCATCATATGCCACCAGAGGCGCAGGCAAAAATCTTTACGGGAGGGGGGGGAGCACCTTTTTGATCTGAAGTGGAGTGGGGCGGGCAAGTGGTCATTATAGTCAATTTGCGCTATATTATGTCGAAAAGCATTGGGGAGGCTGGGATAGAGATGAGACACGGGCTTGGTGGGTTCATGCTTAGCTACGATGCCACTGTATGCAGCTGATCAGATGTGCTGCTGATTGGAACACCCTCTTGACATGTGTTGCATGGTACATATGCTATCTATTGCACATTTCAGATGTACCATCGGAATAAGGAGTGGCATCGGTTATCCCTCTTAAATATCGAGCAGTAAATTTCTTCACACTCTTAAGGGTCTGGGTGAAGTTTCACACCAGCTAATCACCATAGTTAATAACGGCGCAAGAACACGAGACACAAAAACCAACACCACCTCGCCCAACTGTCAGAACTAATCATGACCTTGATGGGGAATAATTGGTTGAGCGTTGGCAGTCGATGCCTGTTTTTTTTTCTTCAAACAAAGAAATCTAAAAGCACGAAGGTATTAAAAAAGCAGACGAAGCCGTTGCTCAGGAGAACATAAATTCAGTAGTTCATAAGTGACTTCATTGGTTGTTTTATGGGGTGTATTATCCCAAGCCGACTTAAGCTATGAGAAAAGCCGTAGAGGAGGACTACAGGTAATTTAAACGGCCTGCGGTTCTTTAAAGTGTACTGAAAAAGCACAGTTAACGAACCTCTTCACCTCCATCGAAATACGACCGGCAAGGTTGGTTTCAACCACCGAGCACTGTAACCACTGGACTATACTCTGGTGGCTGTGTTAATAAGCGGCTCTGTTAGTGACTACAGTTAGAAATGGTAACGTTAATGATATCTACTCACTAGAAATAATAGTAACAACTACCAGTTGGACCCTTGTATTGGCTTCACAATCTAGAAACTCATCAGAGCATCTGAATTTTCATCGACAGAAGATCACTGTCATCTGCCTAGTGTGTGTAGGCGGAGATCATCATACATCATTAGGTCGGTTCTACTTGAAAACATATTCAGGTACAACTAAAAAAATATGTACAGTATTTGCGCATTCACTGTCTCCTTGCACAGAAATTCGTAGTATCTTTATCTAAACCTAAGGAAAGCGTGGACAAACAATTATGCTCTAACGCGACACTTGTGAAGTTACTTTGAAATTATAAGTCTATTATATCACTACTTCTCATCGCTATTTGTTTTACAGTCGCATAGACACCACCACTGGTTGTACACTGAGACTTGGTTGTCGAAGGGTTATTCGTATTTGATTCCCCTTGATTCACTTTAACTTACTTTAGCATTTCTTTCAGCAACATGTGATTCACCTATGTACTCTAATTACTGCTTCAATTATTTCTCTTTGATTAAATTGTGATTCAATTTTCATTCCCCTTCATTCACATTCCATTCGTCTTAGTCAATAACTGTCACTTCTAATCCCTTAGAATATCTTTTCCGCACTAAGCAGCGTGCTGGGTATATTTTAAATTAGTGTACTTGGCATACCCTACGCGCACATTCGTCCTCACTGTTGAAGAAGAAGAAGAAGGCAGGCAGGCAGGCAGGCAGGCAGGCAGGCAGGCAGGCAGGCAGGCAGGCAGCAGGCAGGCAGGCAGGCAGGCAGGCAGGCAGGCAGGCAGGCAGGCAGGCAGGCAGGCAGGCAGGCAGGCAGGCAGGCAGGCAGGCAGGCAGGCAGGCAGGCAGGCAGGCAGGCAGGCAGGCAGGCAGGCAGGCAGGCAGGCAGGCAGGCAGGCAGGCAGGCAGGCAGGCAGGCAGGCAGGCAGGCAGGCAGGCAGGCAGCAGGCAGGCAGGCAGGAGCAGGCAGGCAGGCAGGCAGGCAGGCAGGCAGGCAGGCAGGCAGGCAGGCAGGCAGGCAGTCAGGCAGGCAGGCAGGCAGGCGGCAGGCAGGCAGGCAGGCAGGCAGGCAGGCAGGCAGGCAGGCAGGCAGGAGGCAGGCAGGCAGGGCAGGCAGGAAGGCAGGCAGGAGGCAGGGCAGGCAGGCAGGCAGGAAGGCAGGCAGGCAGGCAGGCAGGCAGGCCAGGCAGGAGGCAGGCAGGCAGGCAGGCAGGCAGGCAGGCAGGCAGGCAGGCAGGCAGGCAGGCAGGCAGGCAGGCAGGTAGGTAGGTAGGTAGGTAGGTAGAAGGGATGTCAACCGAAGACAACGTTTTATTCCTAGATTAACCCTCGAAAATTTCCTACATTACAAGAAACATCACTAAATTATATTTTCATGCCATTATTCAGGGTTATTGACTCCTAAATAACTATTCGGATAGTGCGCTCTGTGTCCGAGTTCTTCGAAACCTTGTTAAAAAGAAAAAGCATTATTAACCACCTTTCAAGGCCTTTTTCCGAGCTTGAATTGATGGCGCAAATGTTCAGAATGATGTGAAGAGGACACGTAAGACACGAAAAAGCGCACGCTCACAGCTCCGTGTCTTACGCGTCTTCTTTGCTGCTTTCTAAACATTTGGGCCATCAACTCAAGTTCAGCTATGCACCAACTAGCTCGACAGCAAACGTTCTTAAGTATTTTTCAACATGGTCTGTGGAAGGGCACATAAAGCGTTTGCAAACCAGTTGCCACAGGGAAAGATTTGCATGTCAAGTTCACTTTGCAGACGCATTGAAGACATAAATGGGATCATGCGGATCAACAGCAACTCTGTAGCACAGCTTCCTTGTACTTGCAGCGTGTGAGCGGGGTGTTTATACTTAGTTTTGCACATTTGCAATCACTTGCATTACTTTGAGTAGATGTACTATCGACATCAAGTGAAACGCGAACAGCGGAGCGCGTAGATCAAGCACTATCAAAGGTACAGTGAGCGCAGTCCAGTCATCACCACTGACAGGCGCACACATCCGCTTTGGCAGCACAGCCTGATGTCCAATGGGCAGTCAGATATTTTTCACGTCTGTTCTAGTTTTGATATTCTAAACGAACTAAAGGTAAAACTAATAAAAAATAAAACAGAAGCGACCGAAAGCGTGCAGCATGCACACGCCGGCCACCATTATCACCATATCACAACAAAAACACTATTGAAAATGCTGGACTGTAATCGCACAGTGCCGCGGAAGCGGCTTTCAATCAGCTCCCCTTGAAGTCAACTCTATCCGTCACTTTTCTGCTCTCATGTAAAGGGCACGACTAGCACATCCGAACAGTCTTGTCTCTTTTCTTAACGCTTTCTCCGCAATATTGAACCTACACCACTATACAAAATCTTCAGTCCTACTTTGCTCTGTTCCTCTATAATCTTCCAGGTTATTTCACATGAAGACATTGCTCCACGAATGCACGCAGTGAGCGTAAACGTGACACGCGTTTATGTGCACGACAAGACGAAACTTATCTGCGTCTCATGGTGCAGCAATCTCTGAGGGAGCTCATGACATGCACGGGCTTAACTCTTACGACTGCAGAGATAAATTTCCCGCTGTAGTCACCGCAAAATAATCTCGCGTCACGGAACTGCTATCTCCTTCACAAGGCTCACCAGAACGCCAAGACTGTCTTAAACAAAAAAAACATGAAATAGCCAATATCATTTCACAGCCTTTCTGGTTGAGAGAGCGGCTTGAATATTAAGTGATGTTTTAATGAGCCTGCGTACTGCGACACTTCCAGAACCTTAAGAACAAAAATCTCTAGATTCAACAAAACAAATGCCAAATTCCTGAAAAAGCTATAAAATCCTTAGGGTTAGTATCATAGGTCGATTGGTCGGTCAATAGGTAGGCAGGTATAGGTATGCGTGTGCGTTATAAACACAGACAAGGAAGGGAACCCTTTCCGTATGATCGCTGAAGATAGAGCCACCTGGCAACGTAATGTAGCGACTTCTTTACGGCCACAGCTGCGCGTTTTGGCCTTGGACGACCGTTTCCATGTCCGAAACAACAACGCGGAAAAAGGCATCATCTTCATTCAGAACTGTAAGGTCGAGTGCAACACCACAGGGTGTCAATGCTTTTTTTTTCGCACTATTTAACAAAAATTGGCACATCGAGCAGCTGAGATCAAGCATTAGGACCTACGAAACTGTCGAGTTATATATTCATAGTGAGCCGTGTAGGAAATTATTTAAATTATTTCTGACGAAGAGGGGTGGAGTATTTGCTGAAGGCTTTGTCTATTTTAAAAAAACACCTCCTTCATCAGACTTCTGGGAGAGGGGGTGATCACCTAGCATCCCTAGTCCCCCCCCCCCTCTGCTAGAGACCAGGGACCGAGGGCTGGTACTTTTTCTGTGATTTTAGCTTATACCTTGCGTGTGTTTTTTATGTTATGGAATCCCGCGTTTTTGCAGAAAGCTAATATGTGTGTAGGATCAAGCTTAGCTCGGGTATTGTGTGTCATATTTTCCTTTATTTCGGCTAATATAGACTACCCCAAGGTAAGTGCCTGTTGAAACCACGCACACAACTTATGGACGTTGAAACACTTTTAAGTCACTGCCATGGTTTCACAGGCTGCTTGACAAATCTTTGTACATGTCTGTACGATAGTAAATTATAAAGAATAGTTATGGTATTCGTTTCTTACGCTAGCTATCTCAACATTTGCCATTTTCAGTCAATTTCAGTTGATATTTTCTTATCGAAAGCAGAGGCGCACGTGTGTACCTCCACTTTCGAAAAGAACATCTAAACTGAAGGTGGCTTAAAGTGGCCGAAGTTGACTGAAATGAACATGAAGTTCCCTTGCCGGCACGCACCGAGATCTCATTAAATAATTATTTTAAAATAAATCAGCCTGGTCACCTATTACATCTGCATTTTACTCTTTCTGGACTTTGTAAGAGGACTTTCTCGATACATCTTGCCAATAAGAGGAAGTGAATCACATTGTATTGCCGTTAACTATCATTCGAGGAGCAATTAATTTTTCTTATATACCGATACGCTGTAGATGCGTAGGTTTTTGAGCGTAAACATTAAACACGTGACACATGCACAAGTACAAAAGAATATCGCTCCAGCTACAGAAGTATAGTCATAATGAAGGAGCACAACCAAAACACTGCCTGTCCCGGACGCTCACATTTTGACCAGACCAGATATCACGACTACACACGCTATTTGAAGAGCTCTTAATATCATAATCATCTGCATCTAAAGCTGATAAAGTCAAAACACTCTATCCTTACCCGCAGCGTAGAGATTGTCGGGATAGACGACAAGCTTAGAAATATGCCCGTTGGGAGCTGTACCGTTGGCCTTCTGGATCACTGCACCTGTCGAAAGATACATTTTCTGCATTAGTTACACTTCCGCACATTCTAACGTAAGTAACGTAAGTAACGTAAGACAGCCAGTTTGTATAGATATGTTTACCGCAACTGTGCAGAAGAACAATAAGTGTGTAATCACTGTTGAATACATTACTGGAAACGCGTGTAAAACACACAGAACCATTCCGCTGGAGTTATTCATTTCCCAAACTATGAAGGCACGCCGTTGACTCTATGCGACCTTTTAAATAGAGTGCAAAGGAGGAACGGGCGAGGGACAAGTAAGCAGCTCACCGTCTTTTTCTACCGAGAGGACGTTTCCGTTGCCGGTTTTGTGCTCGTATGGGTGTTCCCGACGAGACGACCAGTTGACCATGTGGTAAGACACAAGTTTGAGCCAAACGGTTATCGTCAGCCAAATGCAGGCGATAGATGCCACTGCAAAGCGGATGGAAATAAAGAAGGGGCATCAGCGAATTAATGCTGCATTTCAGTTATCGTATGAGCGACGCTATATATATATATATATATATATATATATATATATATATATATATATATATATATATATATATATATATATATATATAGGTGATAACTAGGAAGTGATTGCATGCCGCACAAGTTTTAATGGTACCGTTAGCACATTGTGGAAATCGTTTCCCACAAGACCGTATATTAATAATGGTCAGGTGGGGGGGGGGGTGAAGCTCACTCACCCAGGTTGGTCCTCATTGGTACCAGGAACAGCGGAGGAGCGACGATCAGCACGGCCAAGTTCACCGCTATCGCCGCCATAAATGTCCTTGTCCCGACTTTTTTCTGGGCAGTTCGAGGGGATATAAAGAGCCCTTAATAAACAACCTGGAAAACGTACTCGTCACACATCAAGTTAAGCAAACGAAACCTTGTCCAGTTTCGAGATACTAGGACTTGATATCTATATAGTTTTATTCACATTTTTTTCTCCAAACAGCCTTGCCATACAGCTTAAACCATGAATGATATTAAGCGATACTTAATCAGGGTTAACAAAAAACTTCGTGTACAAACTGCACGTTGCCGAAGTTTTCCACGTCCTGCCCTGATGCACCTTGGCGTGCTGTTGGCATTTATTTTGTGGACAACGAAGCATGCTATGCCTGTACCGCGGCGAGTACTCTTGGACGTCGTAATAAACACACAGAGACGCGAGCATAAAACGATTATGTAGCTTATATGTTCCGCACACGAACCTCTCATCTATTCCCTAAAATTGGCAGGAAAAATTCACCGCAGCATATTTTCATGTGATTTCCCACCACGCTGGTTCAGCCCATATGGCAGTGGGAAGACAGTGAAGACAGTTGCTACCCCTGTGCCGACAGGCCCGCTGCGATGCGCCTAAACAAGGCCTTGGCACTTGTCTTAGCGCAAGATCTCACACATGATATCCCTACAAGATTACACGTTTCGTTGCTGTATAGAAGCACGCACGTTTTTCGTAATGTCGGGTGAGCGTCGACCGCCCTAAAGCCCCTTCGCACAGAGCTTGTCTTATCGCGAGGCTTGAGACTGCTTCAGCGCCTTTTAACGCCGAGAAGTGGCGAGGTTGGTTATATTACGCGCGCGCGCTAACAGCTTACTCCAGTGCATACTCCTTGTACTCCCTGCCAGCGTTATCTGTGTGGTTAAAAAAAGTGTTAGCATCTCAGCAACTAAGATGTCTCGCATGCGAGTTTCTTTCCATCATTTATTTGCATACTACGGTACTCCAGTAATAATAAAAACTAACAGACAATTATCACGAGGGAATAGTTTTTCAATTCTCATTAACGTGAATAACAAAAAAACGAGGCCTTAAATTTACAGTAATGCCACACAAATTTAGCAGGGGAAAAACAAGCACAAACGGTCATTACATATGGCAGGTCTATAAAAATTTTACAGGCCTTTGTATAGCAGGTTATAGCAGCTCTTGTGTATAAATAGCAGATGGCATGGTATTGTCTCGTTACGGTGTGGACCTCGCATAGAACAAATACACTTCTGTAATTGTAGAATCGTGCGCTCATACATTCAGCCTTATTGCAAGTGAAGCTCGTATTAGAGAGTGCCTTTTATGCTAGCGGGTATTATCATCGACGTTATGAGCGCTCACAAGTCGTGCGATTGACGCTGGCTCACTGTCATCATTATTCCGGAAGCATAATTTGTAAAACAATTTACGTGTTCGCATGCTGTCTGATAGAACTTACGTGTGCAAAAAGAGAGTTGTAAAGAGAAGACAATTCAGTCAGTTTCGCACTAGCGGTGCCAAGCCCGAGGCGAGAGCGGAGCTGGGTGGCTTTATTGTTGTTGTTTTCCTCTTGACGTATGGTTCATACCGAACACAGAGGATTGCCCGATTAGTGGGTGAATTTATTCACATATCTGTACTTTATTTTAGGATATGTTAGTTTATTTTTTTCAATGTTTTTTTTTTCTATTTTTCTCTATTTTTTCCTGACCCCTTGCTGCTCTATATTTCTCTCTGTTTGTCTTGCTCTCTGTTTTTTCTTCTCATTTTCACGTCTGTATTTTTTTTCATTTCTTTGTCTTTCTATTCCTTTTTTGTCTTTCTGCATTTTTATCATTCTGTTTTTGTTATTTCTTTTTACTTCTCTTTTTCTCCTTCTTTCTCAGTCTTCTTTCCTCTCTGTTTGAGGTCGTTCTATTGCCCATCCGAATTATTGCATCGCATGCCGCGCGAATTGGTGTGCTTGTTCCTAGAGCCAAGAGAAAGATGAACAAGAGAATGAAGAGAGCGCGTGGTCATTGGAGTTATTACATTCATATATTAGCGATAGTTTTTAACACGACCAACGGAGTTTCTCCTCGCGAAGATATTCGATTTCGCTTTTATTTGGTATGTGGGGCTTCCCAGTTTTTGTGGCGCAAATTCAACTTAGCTTTTTTTTTGCCGGACAAATAATCATTTCCTAGAAAGCATCTCTGGTAAAAGGGAAAGAAAACGTTGTAACCAGCTAGAGAATTTCGGACTCCCTAGACGATGGTGTTTGAACTAATTTCATGCGAAGCAGCCATCAAGTAGCGGCCTATGCCCAATTGATTTTTACCTTGGAACCTAACGTAACGCACAAAACGGGGGCAAAGTGGCGAAAAGCAAAAGCGATGTCGTGGGAGCACTGCGATATTGTACAATCACGGCTTGTTCCACAAGTTAAAGAATATAGGCCAGCGTGCAAGTGTTAAACTTGTGGTGTAGTCAATTGCTTTGGCATGCTGTCCTCTTCAAATGCTTCGCGAACCGTGAACAGCAGCACAGTGTCACAGGAGCATACATCGTATATCTGGGCCTTCGATGGAAGTGACTCGGTAGCAGGTCTGAATTCGTCAAATGCCATGTGTTGAAAAACAAAACAAAAAAACAAAGTTCAATCTAATGACCCGCGATATTACTGAGGCTCACAGATCATCTTTTCTTGGAAAGTAATGCATCAGCGCGCCACTTGGACTTTGTTATCACAAAAGAACATGCACATTTATAGGCGGAGTTACGACTGCACGTTTTCTATGCGCTCACAACATTCCTTTGGGGACTATTTTCTCTTCGAATGTTTTGCATGCTTTTGATGTCTTTCACGATGCGCTACAGGGAATTCAAATGCTCGTACTATGTATGAACAAAGGAAAGAAATGTAAATTTAAGGGCTCGTTTTTCTTTGTTAGACAAAATATAAAAAAATAACAGATAATGATGCCAAGAGCAGTATAGGGCATCTTAGTGAAAGCAATAGTAATGTAAATGAGAAAAGTGGACGCAAAGATAACATGCCACCGGCAGGTTGTCCGCAGGTCACTATGCCGGAGATAACTCTCAATGTTTTTAAAGGCGACAGCCTCGGATGCCTCATCAAGCGCGAATATTGACCGGCGTCCCACGTCGGCAAGTGAGTTCGTAGTACCGTCAACACTGGTGATGCAAAACATCATCGCGTGATGACGTCACTATATGATGCCATAGTGACGTCACAGGTCACAAGTATGTACGACGTTATCATGCAGTCACTGTGAAGTCACGTGGTGACGTCATCACATGACATCATTGCTCGGTGAAGGCACGCCGGTCCCAGGGCGGTGCAAAACGAGGTGAGGTGCAGAGAATTTGGAGCTCCTCCACTCTCGGAGGCATTGCAAAACCACGTTAGTTTCGCAAAGCTTTCGATGGGGGGCGTGGTATGTTTCATGTGTGTAGAGTTACTTTAGCATATAAGGTAGCTTGAATTGAGGACGACGCAGCGAGCAATGCAAAAGGAAAATGGTAGGTGTAACCTTAAGAGACAAAAAGAGAGCAAAGTGGATCAGGGAATAAACCGGGGGGGGGGGGGGTAAAAATATCATTGTTTAAATCAAGAAGAGGAAATGGACATGAGCCGGGCATGTAGCACGTAGACAGGATAACCACTGGTCATTAAGGGTAACTAACTGGATAGCTTGCGGGTATAAAATGGCAGCAGCAAGCACAGGACCGAATTGACTGGCGGAACATGGGAGAGGCCTCTGTCGTGCAGTGGACATAGTCAGGATGATGATGATGATGATGATGATGATGATGATGATGATGATGATGATGACGACGACGACGACGACGACGACGACAAGGTAGCATACAGTAACTCTAGATATGTCCACTTAGAACAAGGTGATGGTTCCTTCGAGTTGACTGTGGCGGAAGCAGAAGAGACCCTGGGAAATGTTGTGTCCTTAAGCTGTGTAATCCCGTTAGTGTGTTCGCTGCCGCACTGGACTATAGAAGCAGCACACTTCAACACTTTCATAATTAGCCACTTCAGTACGGTGGCTAAATGTTGCAATAAATACTCATCAACTGGTCGTTTGAATACGAGTTTCGTTATATACCATATCGTCTTTCAGCGTTGACATACGGCTTTCTTTTTCAGGTTTGAGCTGTCATTCTAGCAGTGGCCATCACGGCAAAGTTTCTAGGGTCATGTTGGGGAACTTTCTACCCGCAAGCACAATATGCGCCTCGCTGACTCTTTCCTGGGCCCTTACACACCACTGGCCACGAAGAATGCGGTAACGAACAATCGTCGAAAATGTCAAATATTGCGTTAAGGCATATCTTTGGTGATTAGCGCTCCGGGATGTCGATCACCGCGAGCACCTTTGAAGGTGGAACACACATTGAGCTCTCCGAAAAGCAGCACTGCCGCGAACAAAGTAACGTGGGGCAGAACAGCAGCCGCTCGGCAGAATCCTGCAGACGAAGCTGGCAAGGCACGGCTGACTGCTTGCGAGTCAGCGGCTGTCGCTAAATGCTGCGCGCGCATACGAGAGACACTTGACACGCACACACACACTCGCGCCGACACAGGAAGAGCGCAGCGAAATGGCCGAGCGTTGTTTTAAGACGTTCGCCTCGTCGCACCGAGTACTTGGTCGTCTGCCGCTCGTATAAGTGAAAAGAGGTACAAATGCATGGAAAGATGCCATGCGTGCATCTCGCGCGTGCTTACCCTTGCCAGTAGCTTTTCCGCTTGAAGTGCGACGCACACCGCCACTGGGAGACCTGCGAGGTCAGCCGAGAGGGAACGCACGTGCGAACACTTCATGTTTCGTGAATGGCATCACAAATGTGCTCGATGCGAAACGAGAGCACGCTACATTTGCGAGTAGGCGTTATACGACATTTACTGAACCGGCAAGAGCAAATAAAAGACATAATACCAAGCTATAAACTGTAAGTGTTGTCACAACAGTATTTCTAGCGCTAATTTATACCAATGATCGCTGAAACTGTGTGCATGACTCACCGCTTTTTACGCGTTCAGTTTAGAAAAAACTGGCTGGAATAATCTTTATTGCTTTCGCGAAGCAGGAAGGTGTACCACCCCCACGTAAACAACACATAGCCTTGTAAAAGGCATAATGCGTGTAATATGTAGCATACCTTTTTTTATCTATAGGATATAGATTGTGCTAGCACAATTGTCCACGATGTTTGATTAAATGGTTTTGTTCTTTCTAGGCGTTCTTTGAGGTAATGCGTTGTAACATTAAAACAAAGATCTTAGTTCGCAGGGACAGCTTGTTGATCGCTTTTTCTCAGTATGCTGAACTGTTCTTTATCACGATATAGGCCATTACGTTTCAAAATATAGACCACTCTATAGCGCACGAACAATTTTGTGAATGTAGGTCATACTTATAAAGCAGTTATAGCCGAAGAATGATTCGTAATAAGAGGCCTTAGGCGATCGTACAAGCAAACAAGTAATTTTTGCGCAATAGAGGCAGAGAACCGTGCTTGGGTTTTAAGCGTACAAGGACACATACTTACAGGCGGCAGCCAAAAGAGGCGGAATGCTTGCGGTATCGGCCAAGACGTAAAGCAACCACGTTGTCAGTTGGCAGTAAGCGGACGCCCTGGAATAATGTTTTTAAGTGTGACATATCATTGACGCTGTCCTCACGTAAGGTCACCCACCTCGATATGTTGTAGAGAGCCAATTTCAGATTGAACAGCACCTGAAACGGCAAGAAAAAAAGAACAAAACAGTTGGCGAACGCTTCAGCTTCATCATGGAGAGTATAACGAGATCGCGTACTCGGGCCCCGTTCACACCGCCTTCTCATTCAAGCCTCACTTCGCGGACACCTCAACCATGTCTAGAGGAAAGGAACACCTGTGCGCGTAACATTAATCATTTCAAACTATCATGCAATGCGTACTTCTTCTTTTTTTTATTATTCGCCTCTTTTTCTGACTCATACCCACTATGGGGGATTGGCCAAGACTAGAATGGTCTCATAAAATAATATGCAATTCTAGACTAATGAAAATTAAAGAATAGAAAGAGTACGAATCTTATATCAAATTTTAATCCTCCCTTGAACCTACAAAAGATAATGGTTTTTATCAGTAAGAGACAACAAAGTAAATCGACTCCCTATTGAAAAAAAACAAATAAAATAAGTGTTCTGCGTGAGTCGACACAAAAGGATAGTAAGAGAGATCAGTTTATTAGTCGTTATGTTTGGAATGGAAAAACTTTATTTCGGTCCTGCAGGACGCGCTTAGCGCGTAGCGGGCGTCTCCCACGTAGGGACCGACAGGGAGTACCTGGCGGCCGCTTCGTGGGCCTGCTGGACGGCCCATCGCTGGTCGGCGAGAAGTGAGCTCCTGAGGGACCTCTCCCACTTGCTTGAGGTAGAGTCGGGAGGAGTTGTTCTACACTCCCAGAGCATATGTTCGAGTGTCGCTGTGTGTCCACATGATGGGCATGTGTCGCTGGGGTATGCATCGGGATAATAAACGTGAAGCGTGGCAAGGTTTGGGTACGTGTGTGTCTGTAATAGGCGTAGGGTTAATGCCTGCGGTCGATTAAGTTTCGGATGTGGGGGTGGAAAAATGCGGCGTTCCAAGTAAAAGTGCTTTGTAATTTCATTGTACGTAATTGGTGCATCCCGATTGGTATCCACCCCAGCAAGATGAGGTTGCCCTGTGGCAGCGCGGTCGGTAAGTGCGCGCGCTGCATCATGGGCGATCTCGTTGAGGTTGGGTAGGGCACCCGGCACCTTGCCGAGATGGGCGGGGAACCAGATGACAGTGTGGTGCTTCAGGGCACTCGGGTCCGCATTGCGCAGGATACGTAACGCCTGGTCGGAGATGACTCCGCGTTCGAAGGCTTTGATGGCCGGCCTGGAGTCGCTGTAGATGAATTCCCGTTTGCTGTCGAGCATAGCTATAGCTATAGCTACTTGCTCCGCTACTTCGGGGTTTCGGGTGAGGATTGTGGCTGAGGTAAGAGTCTGCTGCGCGGATGATACCGCGACCGCGGCGAAGGCTTGGTTGTTGCGATAGGCAGCGGCGTCCACGAACGAGACGTTGTCCGCTTCCATGTCTATGCGCTTGAGAATGGCGGTCGCCCGCGCAAGGCGCCTGCCTCTGTTGTATTCGGGGTGTACATTTCGTGGTATGGGAGCGATCGTAATAAGGTCGCGGATTTCACGGGGAATTAGAGTCAACTCTGGGGGGTCCCTGGCCCTCGAGGAGAAGAAGCCGAGCTCGCGCAGAATATGGCGGCCCGCCTTGGTTGTAGTGAGTCGGGTCAATTGCACACGTTCCTGAGCTTCGGCGATCTCTTCTAGCGTGTTATGTACGCCAAGCTCGAGGAGTTTGTACGTTGGAGTGGTGATAGGGAGGCCAAGGGCTCGTTTGACCACCTTGCGAATAAGCGCATTGAGTTGATCGCGCTCAGCACGTAGCCACTTGTGTATAGCGGCAACGTACGTAAAATGGCACAAAACAAACGCGTGTACGAGACGCAGCAGGTTGTCTTCTTTGAGGCCATGGTGCCTGTTGGCTACTCTACGTACGAGTCGTATGGCATTCTCGGTCTTAGTCCTGAGCTTGTGTACTGTTTGGGTGTTGGTTCCGCGGGACTCGATGATCATGCCGAGGACCTTGATGTTGTCTACCCTGGGTATAGTACGACCATCTCTGGTGTGGAGGGTGATATTGCGTTCCGCCGGAGGTTTCCACCCTTTGGGCTTGGCACCCCGGCGTTTGGGCAAATATATCAACAGCTCCGACTTCGCAGGTGAGCACCTGAGACCGGTGTGGTCGAGGTAAGACTCGGTGGTGTCGATAGCCTCTTGCAGGGCGGACTCAATGAAGCCATCCGACCCTGTGGAGCACCATATGGTTACATCATCCGCATAGATAGTGTGATTTAGCCCGTCTATTTTTGAAAGTCGTTCGGAAAGCCCGATCATCACGAGGTTGAAGAGCGTGGGTGAGAGGACGGATCCCTGAGGAGTGCCCCGCTGTCCGAGCTCCACTTCTTCCGACACTAGGTCTCCTACGCGGAGGACGGCTCTGCGCCGAGTGAGAAAAGAGCGGATAAAGTAGTAAAATCGATGACCTAGGCCGAGGGCTGCGATCGCTTTCAAGATTGACGAGTGCGTTATGGTATCGAAGGCCTTTTCTAAATCGAGACCGAGTATTGCACGAGTGTCCCGAGTGTTTCCGCCATCTAGAATTTGATGCTTTAGGAGTAACATGGCGTCTTGAGTGGATAACCCTGGTCGGAAGCCAATCATGTGGTGCGGGATGTAGTCGTTATCTTCGAGGTACCGACCAACCCTGTTGAGGACGACGTGCTCAGCCACTTTGCCCACGCACGACGTGAGAGATATGGGGCGTAGGTTATCTAGGCTCGGCGCCTTTCCCGGTTTGGGTATCAGAACCGTGTGAGCTAGTTTCCAAGCATCGGGTATCTCACCCTTTTTCCATATCTCGTTGATAGTGTCAGTGAGGTAAGTGACGGAAGAATCGTCCAGGTTGCGTAGGAGCTTGTTGGTGATGCCATCGGGGCCAGGGGCTGAGCGGCCATTGAGCTCATGGAGAGCTCGGCGTACATCTTCAATAGAGAACTCGGCGTCTAAGTTAGTGTTGTTGCTGCCAGAGTAATCAGGGTGAGGGGTCACAGGGCCCGTGGGGAGCGGGAGATATTTTTCCACGAGGTTCTTGACAACATCTTCCGGTGACACTGTTTGTTTAGCCTGATGAAGTATCTTCACGATCGAATGACGCTGATTTGTGCGGGTGTTGGTTTCATTGAGGAGGTGTTTGAGTAAGTTCCACGTTTTTGCCATTTCGAACCTGACCATCAATCGAATTACAAATTTCGTCCCACTGCTGTTTTGAAAGGATGCGGCAGTGATCCATCATGGTCTTGTTCAGCTGAGATATGCGTTTGCGTAACCTCCGATTAAGGCGCTGGCCCTTCCACCGGGCCAATAGAGACTGTTTGGCCTCTAGTAGGTGGGCGAGACGACTGTCCATCCTTTCGGTTGGAAGGTCTGTGGTGATAGTTTTCGTTGCCTTGTTTACATCAGCTTTGAGCTGGGCCGTCCACGTCTCGAGGCTCGGTGGGGTATCGGGAGGAGGTCGTTCTGCGCGGGTCTTACGAAGGAGGTCCCAGTCGACCCACGTGTACGACTTGGTCTTCCTGCTTACTGTGGGGAGGTGTACAGCCAATATGAAGTGGTCACTACCGAGATCTACCGCGAGGTTGGACCAGTGGGCGTCGGAGATATTCTTGACGTTATGTTTCATTCAGATAATTTCGCACAGCCACACAAACTTTCGCACAGGCGAACCTAGACAGAGCGTTTTCCCTGTGTCAGTCCAGATTTTCGTCCTCAACTTTGCAGCGGTCTTTTCCTACAAGCATAGTTTAACTTTTTCTTGACCTGCGCACATGGTACACACTCATTGTAGGTGATTCGCCGAGTAGAAAGTGATTTCTTCCCATAATTTCTTATGTATGTAATTATTAGGTTCACTTGTTAATCTATTAATGTTTCTAAGTGTTAATTACTAACAACAAAATATGCAGTCCGCTTCATTTGCAAGGTGCCCACCACGCCGTGAGTCTTCCTTTTGCTAATCAGCGAAGTATACTGACTACGCGCTCGTAAGGCAATACGCAAATATACGCAGCTGCTCACCTTGTTGATCATTTTGATGCTGATGACGAACAACGATCTCAGAGAATTTCGTAAGGCTTGGACGTTTAGACTCTTTATTCACACGTGCAGTTCACATTATACGCTTTTGGTGCACGCAACATTACGTGCGTTAGACACTCCTCACGTTACATGAAATTCGTCCAAGTTTTTTTTTTCTTTTCAAAATCATTTCAAAGTAATTGTGTGGCTCTATGGTGGGACAACTGCTTGGCACGCAGAAGACCTGGGTTCGATCCCCACTAGAATCACAGTTTTGTTCTATTATTTATTTATTCGCATCTATCTGGAATTTTCGCTGACGGACAACATTGACTTCACTCACAAAACCAACGGCTACACCGGAATTTTCTCGTTGAAATAACGACCCTCAATTGAGTGTAAAAGAGACAGCAACAGCTTCTTGACGACGGTGGCAAGCGGAACCGTGTTGTTGGCACAATGTATAGGTATACACCATCTGCGCTCCTGAAGCCGAGTTAATATATTGCATGACCGTTATTCTTACTCAATTCAGTTTTCTTTAACTGTCCATCGTACCCCTGACCCAGGACATGGGGCCAACGCATCTACTCAGCCACTCGTAAATAAGAGGATCGATCGATAAGTGGGGTTTAACGTCCTAAAACCACCATATGATTATGAGAGACGCCATAGTGGAGGGCTTCGGTAATTTCGACCACCTGGGGTTCTTTAACATGCACCCAAATCTGAGCACACGGGCCTACAAGATTTTCGCCTCCATCGGAAATGCAGCCGCCGCAACCAGGATTCGATCCCGCGACCTGTGGGTCAGCAGCCGAGTACCTTAGCCACTAGACCACCGCGGCGGGGCGTAAATAAGAGGAGGGGGCGATTTCCGGCAGAAGAGGAAAGTAGTCGCTGCTTAATTTCGTTCAGTTAAGGTAGGAACCGTAATTTCCGCTTATCTTAGGCGTTGCCTCCTTTCACTGGCCCTTTAAAAAACCGGGCCTATTCCTTTTTTTCTTTTCTCTCTACAACGTAGAATTTTTTCCAACAGCCCCAGCGATGATATATGGTTGCCATGCTCTACTACTGACGACAAAGTCGCGGTATCCAAACCTTGCTTCAATGACTATCCTGCTGCGATGGTGTCGAAATTGAGAAGTGCAAAAAAATTAAAATGGTCTTGTTAACATGCGGCAATACGATGGAAACGTGCACTAGTTGGTAATTCATGATTTTTCGGTGAGCTGGGAGCGCGGGGGTAAACACAGACACAAAGCAAAGAGAAGGCACACAGCACGAGCGCTCAACCAACAACTGGTTTATTTTCACGTTCGAAGGACATATAAGTACACAAGGGTGCGCATGTCGACAGGAATAAGATAAGAACCGAACAACGGCATAAGAATCGTTGTTTAAAAAAACAAGCGTACTTTTCCGGCATCTACTTTAAACCACGCGTGAAATTTCTGAAGCATATGACATTTCTAGAAATAAGAATCAATGCATCAGCCATCCGTCATTATCACTACTTGACTGTGAGTTTAACTATATAGATAATTCGTAGACAAGTTCTTCGAATGAACGCTACGCTTGCTGCTCACACTATCATTTTATTCCTGTCGACATGCGCACCCTTGTGTACTTTTATGTTCTTCGAACGTAAGAATAAACCAGTTGTTAGTTGAGCGCTCGTGCTGTGTGCCTCCACTTTGCTTTGTGTCTGTGATTACCCCCACGTTCCCAGTTCGCTGAATTAACATAAGCCAATATGGCCGAAAATAATCAGTGCCCTCTAGTGTACAATCATATCAGTATTTAGTCAACAATCGATGAAAGTTCGTCTGTTCAGGTATCACAACAAAATTGAAAATGCCGTCACTCGCCAAGTTAAGGTTAAGAGACGGGTACGAAACCGTCTTCATCCTCATCATTCTCGTATTCTACATGTGCAATCGTTGGTTGGAGACGGCGTGGTAGCGCCACGTGATAAAGTTTTGAAGCTCCGTATGATATGAACTAGCAGAATGCTTGAATGCATTACGGTCCTGAAAAACGACGTATATAAGAGCTGCCTCGCAGGATGGCGCCATATATAGTGCACAGAATATCGTTCATAGTGTAAACAGTGGCATCAGTGAAATCAGTGGGGCTTGCGTAATTTTTTGTGATCTTAGTTGAACGCCAATACTATTTCTTTCCCGTAATAACTACTGTTATTAGTTGTCTCAATTAATCACGCAATGCCTTCATATTGCAGAAGCTGTATCTCTCCAAAACATCCTTGGACGTAAAATGCAATTGTACACGCATCACAGAGTCAATGCCTTTCTCAACAACTATATAATACAATTTTTCATATCACCTACATGCACTCTGTGTATAGCCGCCTTCAGTAGAGCCCACCACCTCCTCCAATGAAGCGGACGTCTTTTGTGTTAAAGATGCTCCGCAAGATATGACAGCAGCTGAAGGCATTATTCTTGCATATCCCGTGTCTTGCTAACGACAAAAATTGATGAGGCGCACAGGCGAGTCCTCCATCGGGATATTGCACACGTGCACAGTTAGAGGTGTCATTAGTTATACGAATTTCTGCACACGCGCACACAAGTTACTGCGCTTGCCGCGTCATTATCATTACGCCTATTCACTTAACTATCCACCACTCCCCCGTTCACTCTTCCCTGAACGTCTGATGCCATGTATACTTTTGGACAAGCAATCATGTCACACTGATGGGTGTAGGCGCATACAGGTAAAAACCACCTACGACCAAGGCCTAATGGAACTGCATGGAGCCAAAGCATGTTTGATGATCTACAATAAGCGTACGCATCCTTAACACGTGGCGAGTGCATTAAGCTGATATCTTAACGAGAAAACAGGCACCGAAACATATCACACACGTTCCGAGCCTGTTACCATGTCCTTGAGAGGAACGTGCGGCATGTGGCTCAGCGGCGTCCGCTAACGGCCGGTCATTTGCTCCTACAGCAGTTCCGAGATTTGCAGCGTTCAATGGAACTGCGACGTGTCCTTTCCTCACCGTTAAACCAGCAGTTCCTTGTATTCTCTGCTTCAGCTGCATCGACAGTCCCACGAAAAGAAAAAAAGCGACGACGTGGTCGCGAGATGGACGCTATCAATTCAGACAGGTATGAGACGAGGAAAAATATACATTTCCCGTTTTTTTTTTGTTTTTTTGCCTTTGGAGAGAAAGTGAAACCCTGAGCCATTCGTGCATTTCCTGATAGCGATGTACTCGGTGCAGGTAGTACATTCACTGTCTCGCCTCCTATAGGATTAGGCTATCGTAATGCGCGTGCTATCACAGATCGGGCAAAAATTTGCCTTTGGTGTGCTATTGAAGTTTGCCTCTGAAAATTTCGAACTGCAATTGCCTTCGCTAACGTACCTATAAAAAACGCCAAGCCTGCGCATAAGGCGTAGCACAGTCACAGCGAAAGCTGGAAGAGCGGCATTTCAGAGCCCTTTCTAAACACTCATTAAGTAAGTGCTACAAGCACACTTGCTGGTACCCACTACGCCATTATTAATTATAATTTCTAGGTAGTAGGCGGGCATTCACTATGCTAAATTTCATCATTCTTCGAAGTAGCGTGGTATCCGCTAAATACTTGCAAGGAATTTTGTGCCAATTGTTCATCCAGTGGCTGATGATTATGAGGAATAATGCCTGAAGTAGGTATGCGCCTTATTTAACAGGTGATCAAGAACAAGCCTTTGTAATGGGTTAGAGCATTGGACGACGCACTCGTTACGTGATTCGCATTGTATGACGGCAGGTTGTTTCTTTGCTGCTCTACAACGCTTTATTACTCATAATAACGTAATTCCTTTCTCGGCATCAAGCCTGCCTACGGCAAGTTTGCGATGATGTCCCAAGTATCGGCGTGGCTCAAAAGCATAGCAGAAACAAGCAGTGACAGTCCTACAAGAGAGACACGAATTAAAATTCCCGAAGTGCTGCTAAGGGTTCTACCTTCGACAGCCACACAGGAACACTCTCCTTAGCTTTCTGCAGTTCAACAAACTTGGCCACACATTAACGGAAATACATTCGTGCAGGCCGTGCATCCTGTGTGGTTTGATGTACACGCCTATGAACAGGAAACAAAGAAAAAAAGAAAAATCAGCGTGGCTCAGTGGTAAGACAGTTGTCTGGCACACAGCGGACGCGGGTTCGAGCCCCATTGTGTGCATAATGTTTCTTGTTTACAGATGTTTTTTTTTTTCATTTCGTGCTATAGTGGTTACGGACACCGGCGGCAGCGGAAACCTACGGCGCCGTGCCAACCCGTGTTGTAATCTCATAACACATTTCACTGTAAAACAAGATATTTGTTATGGAATATATAAGTAACTAGATAATGCCGACGCCGCGCTGACACACACACATAGTAACACTTAGTGGTGCAATACCAGCAACCATGCATAACGTTTCTTGTAGTAGCACCTGCTGCACAGACTAAGTTTACTAATAACGATATTCAGTAAATACGAGCCAAATAAACAGCAGTTTAAAATAACTCAACCAGTACATCTCCATAGTTTCTGAGTTTTAAGGTGATGTGCAGGTGCATAAAGTCATGCACAGTGCAGCATCCGCCACTTCTCGGGATCTTTCCTCTTCACAACAACAAAAAAAAAGACTTCACGAGAAAAAAAAAAAAGACCTGCTGACTTTGCGAACGTTTATATTCGAATCTCGCCTTGATAGCTAGGTTCTGGAAACTATGTCTCATTTCATGCCTATGTATGAGGCACATGTTTAACACTTCTACCTAAATATGGGCTACCTAAACTACCACCTACGGTTTCCCGCCATTATATTTCAATTGATTCATCTTCCATATCACTTATAGTAGTTAGTTGAACTCCTGTTAATTTTTTTCTCTTTCGGGCACTGTTATATGGCACTCACGTGGCAAATGTTCGCTTGAATATTTGTGCTTTCAATGTTACTTTGTAACACTATTTAAGGTTGAAAGTTCAATTGGGACTGAAGAGTCTAGTTGCTTTGATTGATTTTACTTTCATTACAAATCGCACTTATCAGAATATTGCGAGACAGCCCCACAGCATGCAACGGCCTTTCCTTGGACGGCCCTCACAAAGCCGGGAAGATGACAGAAGCTCATTATAATCGTTCCTGTGAGTTATATGCAACAACACAAGCGTTGAAGAAAAGTATCATTTTTCTCACAATCAGCGGCAGTCAGGCCAGACATAAAAGCTCAGCCTGCCCCTGTTTCCGAGGCATATCGCAATTTCTCTTTGATTTTGAGATATTGCTCTTTCATTTCGCCACTGGGGCTGTGACTGCCGTATCACATTGTTCTCGTTTATTGGTTTACGTCTAGTGACTGTCCACCGACCTTTCCTCGCGAAAAGTTATAGCTGCCTCTCTGCCCATACACTCTTAAAAACAAGGTATTAGTACTTCCTAACTTCGGGTAGTAGCTGCTTGCAACATACGTTGCAATCCGACAGCTGTAATAAGGATGAGGGTAATCACTGTTACTACCCTCACAGTTACTAACAGCCACCACTAACAGCTACTAACGCTGCGGTAACTAACTATAGGTAATAAAATAAAGGTTGTCAGAAAAAAAGGAAGTAACCGTTACTAACGCGCTAATTTTCTCACGTAATTATAACAGTGATAAAAATCATGAGATCATTATTATGGGTAAAACTTCAAGTAATTATGCGCAGAAAATATGAATCAGAAGAGCCCACCTACGTAACACGTACGCTTATCTGTTTTACGCTTGCGAAAAGTTATAGCTTCTTCGTGAACATACTCTATTAAGCCATAACTAACGGCTATAGCTGTGTGTGTACGCATCTCTCTCTCTCTCTCTCTGTGTGTGTGTGTGTGCGTGCGCGTGTGCGTGTGTGTGTGCATGTGCGTGTGCGTGAGCGCGTGCGTGTGTGTGTGTGTGCATGTGCGTGTGTGCGTGTGTGTGTGTGTGTGTGTGCGTGTGCGTGTGTGTGTGTGTGTGTGCATGTGCGTGTGTGCGTGTGTGTGTGTGTGTGTGCGTGTGTGTGTGTGTGTGTGTGCATGTGCGTGTGTGCGTGTGTGCGTGTGTGTGTGTGTGTGCGTGTGCGTGTGTGTGTGTGTGTGTGTGTGCGTGCGTGTGCGCGTGCGCGTGCGTGTGTTAGTGTGGGTGCGTGTGCGTGCGTGTGCGCGTGCGTGTGTGTGTGCGCGCGCATGTGTGTGCGTGCGCATGTGTGTGCGCGTGTGCGTGCGTGCGCGCGCGCGCGCGCGTGTGTGTGTGTGTGTGTGTGTGTGTGTGTGTGTGTGTGTGTGTGTGTGTGTGTGTGTGTGTGTGTGTGTGTGTGTGTGTGTGTGTGTGTGTGTGTGTGTGCGTGCGTGCGTGTGTTATCGTTCGTTCGTTCCCCCTGCATTCGTTCAAAATTTAGACCCTGCAGTTTCTTCAACACCACAACTGGTGAGGAAGAGTGAGCCACGTAACACTTTGAGCTAGTTGGTACAACTTCAAACAGTGCATGCACACACGAAGACGCAAAGGTAGTCCTTCTTACGGTCATGGTGTGCTCGAGCTGTGGGAAGAGTGAGCTACGCGAAAAACGATTCTGAAGAAGGCAGTTCCTGCACTGAGGAAGACAAGCCCGCTTAACAAAACTTTGTCTCTGGCAACATCTTTTCGCCTACTACTGGCATTCACTTTAAAGTTATTCGTTTAGACGTATTTGTCTCTTATGTATGCAAATGTAGCGTAAGCAATCAGCTTGCAAAAGCTTCGCGAAGCTAAAACGATTTAGTGTGACTGACATGAAGGAAATATAAGCATTCATCAGTGAACATGTATACGCAAAGAAATCTAAAGAAAATAAGCAAGCAGGAATCGTGCTTCATTAACAAGTGCGTTATATTCACCTTAGTTCAGCTATTTTTTAGTGCCAACGCTCCCTACCAAAATATTTCACAAGGGTATTCTTAGTGCCGTGTTGTTGGAACGAATCAATAAAAAGCCTTCGTTTGTAAGCTCCTCTATATAAATAGGTGGGGATGAATGCAGTTTTTTTTTGTCTCTGCAACCACAACGCCAATTTTGATAAAGATACGGTGCACTTAAAAGCAGAAATTAATCTACGCGTTCGTAATTGGTCACCTTTGTTGTAATGGTCACGCTTATTTTTTCGATGGACGCATATTTCTTTTGCGTATCTCTTTCATCGAGGACTGAATATCGCAGAAATTGCGTCCGTTAGTCATGCACTTAAGCAGAAAAGAATCATTTTATGGTCGACAAAAAACACTTCAATGGTGTGACTACAACACCTGAATAGCAGCTTGCCGGTTACTGCAAACAGTGGTGTGGACGTGGAAAAATGAATGGAGAAAACATAGAGGAAAGTTTGATCGAGAGCGGCGGATAATTCACGACTCCACTATAGGAGGAAAAATACAAGCCGGAAACAATCGCCCGGCGCATGGAACGCGGAGGGTATATTTCTACACCCTCCCTGAATAAAACTGTGCAGACGGGTAGAAAATGATACGGACATCAACTAATCCCCTCCCGAATGAATCTGCTCATTTAAACTAGAATTCCATTTCAGTTTTATTTTAATAATGACTTACGTGACAACCTATTATCGACCTGACACATTCTGTAGATAATGATAACTAAGTCTTTACCATAGTTCGTTTCGCTCCAATGCTGTTTAATTCCGCAACCACCCCTGAACATTGAAGTTTCGTTACCACTTCAGTAATACAAAGAGAGAGAGTAAGATTACATAACAACACCATTATTGCAGCCATTTTCGCATACGGCAGCTGATGGTGAGGAGCACACTGGATCGCCAGTCGCGACTTTAAAGGAAGCCACACGAGGCATGCATTATTGGTCAGCGGCTGGTCAATTGCGTTGTTGCCCGTTGTGGATGGTTCGAAAATGGGGACAAACAATGAGCGCTCCTATTTGACGCGGAAGTCGTCGCGATATCAACGTCCGATTCGCCGACGCACACTACAGCATCAACCGCGCTGCACGGATTTACGAGAACGACTGCTTAACCGGTAACGACCCAACAACGACAGCATGAATCACCACGTTCGTGCACTACGCCTGCATGCGTCACCCAATGTGTGGTTGAGAGTCACACGACGTGGGTGGGAGAAATTAATTCGAAACATGACGCGCGGCTTTCGTCCTAAGCGCGTCGCATTAGGCTTTGACGTCTGCGGTTGTCCTACGTCGCATACATAAGTCGTTGATCTGTGGTTCCGCAGACACCTATTCGAGGTTTGCTATAAGCGTCCGTTTTCTGTCCAATTTGCGTCAACTTGGAGTGAAAAGTCCCATGTACATACATGCCAAACAGGTGGACTTGTTAGGCTTGTTGATGTTCAATAACCGTCATAATGTAACGCGCAAACACCAACAGAAAGGCACGCATAGACATAACACAGACGCTGCAAAGCAAAGGCAAGGCAAAGCATGATCAAATGTTCCATTTTCCGTGCTAATAGTTGTGCGCAGTATATTATGATTGGTATGGTAGTAGTGCTGATGGTGGTGCGAATGTGATGAAATTCGAGGTTAAGTCCGATTCAAGTAAATATCCAAAGTGGCGATGTTCTCGTTATATGCAACAAGTATTTTGAGCTGAATGTATTATGCAATAATAACTTAAATAATTATTTATTTACATGAATTCTGAATTGTCTACTTATATTTTACGAGAGTTTAATTGTATGTAAGTTGACGGCTGTTTCTTGTACGAGTGGCCAATTCATACTGTTCAATCCAAGGACTGAGCGAGGTACACAAAGCGTTGGCATGAGTGTGAGCTTGAGCCCTTCTTTCTTACTGCATACTCTTTGCCGCACAAAGGCAAGTAAATGTCTCGCATGCCCGGTTCCTATGTGCTAAAATGATTCCTCTTTGAAATAACAGTCTCAATAAAAGCCTCAGTTGTGCATCTTTTTTTTATAATTTCTGTGAGACCCACTTATGTACAGCTAGAACGGCTGGACGTACTCGGAGTCTCTGAGACTCTTATGAGGCTATAGTATAACATTTATCAACGTAAACACAGGCAATCGAACAGAACGACCACAAAAGGACAAGAAGGAGACGAGCGCTGCCCCTTTGTCGTCGTTCTGTTCTCGCGCTATAAATATACCGTCATGTCATACCAACTAGCCCAAACCGCCACACGCATCTTCACGAAGTTAATGATGACGAGTTGGCGAAGCAAGGCTCCCAGGTCCATAATGTCTACGTCGAAGTCGCCGACTAGGGTTTGTTCTTGTAGGTGTCTTATATTGTTCAATCACAATTTGAATTGTTGTTCGTCTATCGTAAATCTTTCTTTTTTAATTACCATACGTACTTACGTGTCACCTATAGCAATGGTTTTCTAACCACAATGGCAGCGGACAGTGAGCGTTGACGAAAAAAAATATATTACCCAAGCACTCCGTACAAATAGTTAACCAGCGAAAAATGAAGCGTTCGGCCCTGGTGTTCAGCAGAGGCTCCATTATTGGTTACATGTTCGTGCTTCTCAATGAGGTTAGACACACGTTTGGCTTATGCTTACCGCAGTGTTTATTTCCCATGCCACACGTTGTGCCTCGTATGATCACGGTCATGGACGAGTGTAATGAAAGGTTAAATGTGTTTCGCAATGCGTTAATCACAGTGGTTGTTCTCGAACCACAGCCGGTCACAGACGTCGCAGCCGACGCCAAACTGCCGCTGGAGAACGCGCCCCAGCAATCATCACATTGACACCGCAACGCGGTCTTGTTACAAGCGTTTGACATCGCGAGCTAACTCGCAACGCAGCCAATGGCTCGTGTGCTTGAGTACAACGCTGCGAATGAAATAACTGATAACACATCCAATGGATACCACTCATGACACCACTGCCGGACAATTTTTTCATTTCTTTTAGCAATATACAGCTTTCGCTGTAAAAGATAAGTGCCAATGTCTATAAGTTCCTCGTTAATCTCACCGATCAGTATAACATATTTGTGCTTCTATGTGTTTTATATTGTCCTGTTTTTTTTTTCTTTAACCTATTGTTAACAGTGCAGGTGGTTCTTTCACAGCAGGTGTTGAAATGTGGTGTGGACGCCACTACATTAGACGACTACAATGCGAGGCCCTAAGCAGTGTCGCCCTTAAATTGGAAAAACAAAACCATAGCGAGAAGCCAAACGTGGCGCCGACAGTACAGGTCAAGCTCCCTGTATTGATCAAAATTAAATAAATAATGATGGAGTGGTCAGATTTACATGTCAAAACGCGTTGGTACCTTCATCCATCAAGCTTTCACAGATGCGGGTAAGATACTGTTCTTTCAGCCAAATACAAATGCCACAAGCGACACCCCCTATTACAAGCTTCTCTCGCAAATACAAGAGAGGTTACATGTGATTTATCACAAACGAAAGCAATTTAATCACAGTGACCACTAAGGAGTAAAAAAGCTAACTGATCAATTACAAAAAAATACCAAAAACTGTTGAATATTAATGGAGGCGAACGTATACAAGTATAAATAGAACATCTTGTCCTGCTTATAACAAGCAAGACCAGTACACAAACTTCAAGTAAGTTGTTAACTTGCTCAAGCTGGTTGTCTATATTTCACAAACATCGTGGATGTGGGTAACAGGGTCAAGGACGACTAGGACCAGCGTGCACTATAGCCATCACCATCTTTGACCCTGCCACGCACATCTTCACTGTTTGTGAAGTATTAAATTAGGAATGACGTGATAAGCTATAGATTTGATCAGTTTCTCAAAAGTTCCCCTCGTGGTCATAGGCAAACGAATGTTCACGTAAGAATAGCAGAAATGGTTGGCATGGTATGCCGAGACGGTATAGTTCGCGGAAACGCGGGTCCTCCCAATGACCCCTGGGCTTCGGCTATTGCGTAAACGCTAAAAGGCAACTACTCCCTCGCTGCTCCAAACACAACTTGCACCAGCTGAAACTACGGCAGCATTTGTAGCACACAGAGAGAATGACTTCTTTTATGCCTTCAACTGCAGTGCTTACCTAAGACAGTCATGCTTAGCCACTACACTACGTCCTTTTAGATCGCCTACGTAGCAGAGAGCACCGGCAAGAAAAGGGCACCTATCATCATCATCTGATAGTTGTGTCATCTATGCCAATCACCTGCGCCCGTGCCATTCCATCGCTTGCAGTTGGTAGATCGACCAGTGCAGATAAACGTCACGGTGTTCTGTGACATGCCCTTTTATTGCAAACTTGTGTCAGTTTTGTGAGTCAACTTACGCCTATACATCTGGCGGTATTGCAGGCATTTGCACGCGCGGATTACATACACGGCTCTTGTCGCCTACAGCACGTTTTTTTTTTTCTTATTCAAGGGCATCGTAAGCCTGACATGCTGTCTCCAAAACAGTTTTTATAGGTTTATGTGTATGTGATTTTTAATGCAAGTTCTTGTAAGCTTATTGTAAGTTTATTGTAAGTGAAGCGTAAGAGGCTGCGATCTCCCTGCCGGACCTGGTCGACCAGCGCCAACTCGTCGCTCGGTGGTTGGTCCAGGCCCAAGGGTTCTGGAATAACAGACCCTCCCACCTTCACTCACAGGCATTTTTACAATAAAAGTTCTCTCTCTCTCTCTTTCCTACGATATTTCTTCGTAAGCTTGCCTTTGGGAATTCCACCCGAGGGCTCCTATTACACAATCGTTATCCCCTATATACCACTGCTATTATGAGAAAATTTTAGCCAATCCTGACAGTATTGGGAAAGGCAGCTGGCCAATCGCAGAAGGCGCTCAGAAACCGGAAGCTGTGAGAATTTGTTTCCAGTAATTTTACACTTCGCGATGGCGTAGTGTTTGCGCATTTATTTGCTATATTTTCAGTATTTTCTGCCTCGACTAAGTCAAGTGCTAACTGTTCTAGCTCTCTGTCCGCATGGCATACCGATAAGCCTAGTCCGTGGCTTCATTGTGGAAACGTTGCTTCCATTGGTGGTACGTCTCTGTTTGTGTTGAACCAAATGAATATCTGTCATTAGGACGCTCACTTAGAGAAACGTCAGGCCGAAGTCGTAGGTCACGGAGATTTTCTTCCACCGGTAACACACAGCCACGGACAACGAGAAAATGAGGAAAAGTCTCGACGGTTCTGACCAAAACAGACGCGTTTCTCAACCCAAAGCAAACCGCACTCTTCAGGAAAAGCGAAGGGCGATGGCGTGTTTGAGGAAAAATAGAAACGGCAGATAATCGAGACGACGCGGCGAATAACGAACGCGCTCTGGCGATGCGCCTGTGGCCATACGCGAGCCGGACAAAAGACATGATCGGCGCGGCGTACGCAGGAAGAGACTCTCCCTTCCCACTCCAGCCTCCTTCAGCTATACTTCTCGTCGGCGCACTCTATCGCGTGTTACATAACGACGCTGGCGTACGCCCCTTTGTTTATCGTACGATAAGGTACGCTAAATTGTTTTACGAGTGTACGACGCAGTTTTGTAGACGATTTCTTGAGTCTACGGCATGCGGAAGTTTGTTTTTTTGTCATACAGCACCACAAGTAGTATCTACCAGCACTAGTAACCGAGAATGAATACGGACACTATTCATTCGCTGGCAATCAACACATGGTTTGGTTATGAAATGGTAAAAAGAAAACAAAATCTGCACGACAGTAAAAAAAACAAGCAAATTATATGTATAATGGAACAAAGACGGCGCCTAACTTGCCCCGCAAGCTCTACACTTGCGTGGGAATTTACTTATATGCTTACAATCAGGCACGTGATAAAGATCTTTTTCAGGGGGGGGGGGGGGGGGGCAAGGCCTAATTGTTCGAAAGTAAGCCTTCTCATGGCAAACAGAAATAAATTTGAGATAGACTTAGCAGCTTAAAAGAGACGGGACATCTAGAAAGGACACACACGCACACAGCGCTGAACTGACAACTGATTTTTTATTAGGCCCTTTTCGAAGGCACGCGTCGAGACAACAGAAAGGTAACATGAAGAAAAGAAGCGATTAAAACCACGTGACAACTGCTTGCCAAACAGACATTCAACCGAAGGTAACCACGCCGTCTAAAATTCTTATCACAAAGTACACCCCCGATATGAAAGAAGTGACAAAATATCATCATCATCATCATCAGCCTGACTACGTCCACTGCAGGACAAAGGCCTCTGCCATGTTCCTCCAGTTAACCTGGTCCTGTGCTTGCTGCTGCCAATTTATACCCGCAAACTTCTTAATCTCATCTGCCCACCTAACCTTCTGTCTCCCCCTAAACCGCTTGCCTTCTCTGGGAATCCAGTTAGTTACCTTTAATGACCAGCGGTTATCCTGTCTACGCGCTACATGCCCGGCACATGTCCATTTCCTCTTCTTGATTTAAACTATGATATCCTTAATACCCGTTTGTTCCCTAATCCACTCTGCTCTCTTCTTGTCTCTTAAAGTTACACCTACCATTTTTCTTTTCATTGCTCGGTGCGTCGTCCTCAATTTAAGCTGAGCCCTCTTCGTAAGTCTCCAGGTTTCTGCTCCGTAGCTAAGTACTTAGCTACGGACAAAATATAATCGATCCTAAAATCAACCGGGCCAAACACGTTAAAGCCAGAGAAACCAAGGCAGCCTACGTGCCGACTTACAATATACTACCCCCCCCTCCCCCCAAATATAACCCTAATGCAGCTAGATAGGTTGAAAAAACAGAAGAAAGTGCCTCATACAGGCTGGCTGACGTTTCGATAGGAGAACCTTTCTTTGACAAAGATAGGTCATCCTAACGACATGTCGGCAAGCCTGTATGACGCACTTTTCCGTGTTTGTTCAACTTATTTCATTCCGCGTGTCCACCTGTGGGCTGCCATATTGACTTTGGAATATCTAATGCATTTTCTTATTAGCTTGATTGATTGATATGTGGGGTTTAACGTCCCAAAACCACCATATGAATATGAGAGACGCCGTAATGGAGGGCTCCGGAAATTTATACCACCTGGGGTTCTTTAACGTGCGCCCAAATCTGAGCACACGGGCCTACAACATTTCCGCCTCCATCGGAAATGCCGCCGCCACAGCCGGGATTCAATCCCGTCACCTGTGGGTCAGCAGCGGAGTACCTTAGCCAGTAGACCACCATGGCGGTGCTTTTTTATCAGCTTAGAGCGCAAGAAAGGACGAGGACGCAAACCAAGAATGTGACGAAACTATGACTCACAAACTCAAGTTTATTAAAATGAATGACACGAATAAATACAAACGCCAACTTGCTATCGACGAAGCAACTGTGCCTTTGCGGCAGAGTCATCCAGATGGTATACCAAATTTTCACGCCATGTGGAACACCCACAAGCGTCAAAATACCTACATACAAATCAAGACCAATGCACACACGCAAATGTGTGACTCAACCTAATGCAGCGCTAGCAGAGACTACTTGAAATCCAAACACTGCACCTGGATGACTCTGCCGCACATGCGCAACAACGCAACTGCACATCTGCACAGTTGCGCAGTTATTTGACTCGGTTCTTCTGATAAACTTTAGTTGAGACTCAGCGCTCTGGTCGTCACACTCTTGGTCTGCGTCCTCGTCCTTGCTTGCGTTTTAATCTGATCAAAAGTGAACTATCTCTAACTAGCCCACCTTTCTCCTCTTGTACTGATAATGCAGTTCTTGTTCATTTACTTTATTTTTGTCACAAATAATTGTTGCTTGTGTTGCCAATTCGTTTTTCCTCAGAGCAGCTTCAGACTGGAACGGCCTGCCCTACGACATTGTCACAATTGCCTCATCATCTACCTTCCTGGAACGCCTCACCGATCATCTGCCATGTTAATTCAATTTTAACTGTTTTTTTGCAATGGTAATTGAATCTCCGCTGTTTTGAATTGTAAACCCACCCCTTATGTAACACCCCCTGAATGGGGGCCTTTAAGGAAATAAAACTGAACTGAACTGAATATTTTTTAAGGACCATGTACCCCCAAATATTCTAATGAAAATTTCCTTATATACAAGACATATACCTTGACGGATAGCTTCTATCGTGTAATTTGCACGGTTGTTCAGATTGTCGAGAGCCTTCTTAGGATTGTTCTGAAGTTTTCAAGTGGAGGTATCATTATCAGTGTCGCCATTATAGTAATTCAGTGCCCACGCTTAATAACGTATCTCTCTGTTTAGTAAAAAAAATTGTTAGGCAACCGGGGACCTAGGCGTGCGCACGGGAGGGTGCAAGAAGGGAGTGGTCCCTCTAGTCACTCAATAGGGGGGCGCAGAGGCTGCCCTATATATTGACATATTATGGAATGGAGGCGCTGCGACAAGCCTTCATCCCCCCCCCCCCCTGAAGGAGAACCCTGTGAAAGGAGGCATCATTAGGCGACGGAGCAGGACAACAGGTGTTATATTAGAAGACTATTGCAAATGAATAAAGGTGATACGAAAATGACTTTTTATGAAATGCTTTGGTATTAATGAGTTGTGATTCATGGCTTTAAGTGCCGTCTAAATAAACTTGAACCTTCTTTGAAGATACAAGTACTACCCAAGGAAGTCGGCAGGATTTCGTCATAGCAGGGTACAAATCCGTGTGAAGTCGCTGCTGGGGGAGTGGGGAGCATTGATGTAGCTTGGGTGGGGGGCGAGTGCTAGTGTGGCTTGAAGGGGGCAAGTGACCCTTTTGCCTCCCCCTCTTCCTGCCAATACCCATGCTACCGTCACCAATTTCCCACTAATATGAATGGGTGTTGCATTCACGAAAGCATTCAGGAAGGAATGGCGAGAACGTATACGCACGACTTTTTCGTGACCAGAATCACTTGAACACGTTCTACACAGTTGCACTCTTTGTGACACCCATTGGTACCCGTCCCGAATAGTGCTATAAACCGAATGGGCTCTAGGCCGTATTTGGCAGCAAAGCTCCCTGGAACATTGGCCCTTACGAAGTAATGGCGAATAGCCCCGCCGCGGTGGTCTAGTGGCTAAGGTACTCGGCTGCTGACCCGCAGGATGCGGGATCGAATCTCGGCTGCGGCGGCTGCATTTCCGATGGAGGCGGAAATGTTGTAGGCCCGTGTACTCAGATTTGGGTGCACGTTAAAGAACCCCAGGTGGTCGAAATTTCCGGAGCCCTCCACTACGGCGTCTCTCATAATCATATGGTGGTTTTGGGACGTTAAACTCCACATATCAATCGAAGTAATGGCGAATAAGGCAACGAAAGCGTTGCTAATGCCAAATGTTCACAGGTCTCCGTGATAGACTTGTTGTGCCCTTGCAAGTGTGCGCACTACTTTTTTTTTCTCTCCCATTCTATTCTTACTTTTTTTCATGCCCTTTTCCTTTCCCAGTGCAGGATAGCAAACTCAAAATTTTGTTCTGGTTAACCTTCCTACCTCTCACTCAACCTTATTTCCTCACTCTCTTTCTCTTCATTCTATCACTCTTTTCACCCAGTTAACACTTCCTGTAGTGCAGGGTAGAAAACCGAACTTCTGTTTTGTTAAACTCTTTGCCTTTCATTTCTTCTCTCTTGCCTTTCTCTCTTTTTCTATCTTCTTGTGGTCGACTGTGATCACCGACGAGTGGGGTGTTCATTACAGATTATTATCTGGACAAGGTTTACGCTTCACTTCAATGCTTCACTCCAATGCGAATGGTTTGGTTAAACTCTTCACTAAGTTCTGATGTGTGTTATACAAAATTTCACAAAGTACGCCAGTCATCGAGCCTGGGATGCTCAATTGCACAAACATTGGTGTTATTTGTATTATTTAGGGGGCGACATGGAAGTTATACGAGAATACTGGCGGCTTGGCCTTGTTGGTAAGTGATGACGAGAGCTGTAGCACAAACTGGGGACTAGTAACACAAAACAGACAAGACAGCGACATCGTATTTTCTGTCCTCTTCGTCGGCAGTTAGCCCTGTAGCTCTCGTTAGGTATACCAGATTATATCCTGCGTAAGTACGTTCGAGAACAGCATAATCGACTAGCCGACCTAACAACTTCCACAGAATGCAATCCAGTTAACTTGAAACTTTTGCCAGACGAAAACTAGAAAGCCAATGAACAAACACAAAGTGATGCATAAAACGCAATGCTTCTGGAGAAAGGCCCGGCATTGAAAGATGCCTTTCTTATAAGGCGTTCTGGGTCTGACGATTGCATACATCCGGTCTTTGTTCGGGTCACTAACATTCGACTACAGCTAACGTGACTACGGACCAATTTTCGAAAAAAAAATCTCTATGCGAAAACCTAAATGCTTGTCTTGATTGAGATAGGTGTATACAATATTTATTGGGTAATTGCATACTTCGTTTTTCCCCTAAGGCAATCCGAAGACGCCGTGCACTTTCTTATTCACATTTCCTCTTCAGAGCCCTTCTGTGCGAACACTTTTAGCTCGTAACCTCATTACACCTATAGCAGTCTGACGTGCTGAAGTTTATAGGCTGAGGGTAAATAAGGTAATTAACAAGCCCAAATTTTGCGACAACCAATACAGTGATCTTGTAAATGCCGGCGATGTATTGAGGTGCTGAACTCTGAACCAGCAAGCTCTTTGTCGTCGAACCTTTCAGCATCTTCAGCGCCCTTCAAGAAGAATCATGTGCAAGTTTACATGCGTTGTCTAAGTGCCATGCTTGTTATTTTTCATGTAATAAAAAGACAGAATTGTGTGCGAAAACTGTGTGGTGGAAGTGCTGAGCTAATTAGAACTGCGTTGCAGAGTCTTTGTTGTCTGCTCAGGCTTCAGAGTCACAAAGAATCCGCAAGTGCGGTACCATTATTTCGTTTAATGATGGCAGTACCACACACGTCAACATTTTGAAATCCTTAGGATTGAAGTCAATTTTATGAAATAAATTGACCACAAGAGACGACACAATGCGTGTAGAGCTGCACGACAGCTTACAGAAGAAGCAAGACGACAGGCTGAGAAGAGAGAGAAGTTACTTCCACAATGATTACCAAGCTCGTAGTCATTAAGTAAAATAACTGAGTGGTGTTTGTGGCAAAGAAATGTTCTGTCTTCACCCGTTCTTTTTTTTTTAGCTAGATTATCTCAGAACTATGCTGTTGTTTATTTACTACTTAGGTTCCGTTATTTCTTATGTATTTCAAGGTAACCAACTGACTATTTTTTTCTTAAATTCTGCAGAAGTGCGTACAACTACTGTACCAGAATAAAAATTATGGACTTCGCAGTTTTCGTGTTACAACTTTTGAAAGATGCAAATTAACCCAAAGTTTATATCTTAGTGCTAAAACCAAACACCAAAATAGTAATGTTAGTCAGGTTTTAATGAATCTGCTTGAGTTTAGCGTGCGATTCGGGAGAAAATGATACTTATGTGCTAGGTGAGTACCCCTTTTATTTAGTGAGGAAACAGTTCCTCTATATGGCCAAAAATGCATGGAATTCATGGTATACGTACGGAGCTTACCCTGTGCCCTTAACACTCCGAATATCGTGGAACTATTGCTGGGTCCCGGGCACTTTTTGTAAAGTCATGAGGACTCCGTGAAGTGAACTTTCGCGCTGAGAGGGAAGTAGAGATAGAGTTGAATGTCCATAAAACAATGCCGGCCTGTATTCATGTGCATTCTGAGACGCATATCTGTTGAAATTACATATACGTCGTTGAAGGCGAAGTTGACAGTGACCAGGGCAGCACCGTTGCAGGCACTGCCTGGGCCTATACAAAAAGAGCGATGGTGAACGAGAGCAGCTCCGCCGCGGTGGTCTAGTGGCTGAGGTATTCGGCTGCCGACCCCCAGGTCGCGGGAGCGAATCCCGGCTGCAGCGGCTGCATTTCTGATGGAGGCGGAAATGTTGTAGGCCCGTGTGCCCAGATTTGGGTGCATGTTAAAGAACCCCAGGTTGTCGAAATTTTCGGAGTCCTCCACTACGGCGTCTCTCGTAGTCATGTGGTGGATTTTGGACGTTAAACCCCACATATCAATAAATCAATCAATCAACGAACAAGAGCAAATCTTCAAGGCCCCGTCAAGACAGGTAGGCCAGAATAGCTGAATGGCCATGAGGTGACGCTTTTGAACACCGAAATTCAGTATCAAATGTTAGGATATGCTGGAGCTGACGGGTAAAATGACTGTGTTTGGCGTGTCATCATTTGTTTGCGATGCTTTTCTTTGATGTGTTATTGAACGTTGTCGTTCTACATATTTTACAATATGAGTAACGGTTTATGCTGAAAGCAACACAATAACTGGGCAGATGCTCTGTTTCGAGGCAATATATATCAGCGGTTGCGTGTGTCGTATGAGGAGCATTGTGGAATTCTCCCCGGCAGACGTGGGAACACATGCTCCAGGGCATCCTTTCTGTCGGAAGACACAACTGGTTTCGCCTTACAGCGTTTCTGCTTACGAAAAGCCACATGAATGGCAAACACGCCATAGACGACACGATGCACTCAATTCTGGAAGCCCAAGCCTATGCAGATGGAAAGAATGACGGAAGCTGGTTCGCAAGCTTTGTTTTATTTGCCGATAGAAATACAGGCGTATGAACCACTTCCGTCAATGTGTGTATCCTTGAGCGTGCTCACGTGAAGGGGGAGAGACGACAGGAGGAGAGAGAGAGGGGGCGCAAAGCCAGCCCCGTACATTGACATAATAGAGAAGGGGAGCGCTGCGACGAACTTTTGCCCTGCCTGAAGAGGAACCCCGCGCACGCTATGCGTGTATCTTCAAACATCTGGCTTATGTCATTTCTGCAATTCGCGCCTTGCAGTGGTGGTCTAGTGGCTAAGGTTGTTGACCCGCAGGTCGTGGTATCGAATCCCAGTTGTGGCGGCTGCATTTCCGATGGAGGCGGAAATGTTGTGGGCCCGTGTGCTCGGATTTGGGTGCACGTTAAAGAGCCCCAGGTGGTCGAAATTTCCGCATTCCTACACTACGGCATCTCATAATCATGTGGCAGTTTTGGGACGTTAAACCCCACATATCACTCAATGTTGCAAGTCACTTAGTGTGAATCTAATGAATATTAAACTGACATTCCACACTCTGGCTACCACGATGGTCCCAGATGCTCTCGTTTTCTAGAAATATAGTCGAAGCCAAGAGAATTATATCAATCAATTTTATCGGAAAGCTCTGCCCGAAATGCGTTTAAGTGAGCCTTGTAGAGACGCGAAAGGAGCGATTGAGATGCTGTACGGTGGATGGAGAACGACTCCTCAAAAACCATGCATGGTGGTGTTCGTGGCACAAAATTTATACATTACGTGTTCGCTCGGGAAAGTAGTATAGTGCTGATTTTTTCTTAATTTATACAAAATAAGAACATATCGACCTAATATTTTTCAAGATATGCCCCTTTAGCATCAACACAGTGTTTCCTGCAACTCTGCCTATCATAAAAGGCTCTCCCCGTAAGGCAGAAACAGGTATGTTATCGAGCGCCCTCGATAATCTCTTGAATGTTCTTGATTGAGCCGTAGTGCCATATTTTCATGGCCCTTTCCCATCGAGGGAAGAGTAAGTCTGAAAAGCGGTATCAAGGGTGTATAGTGGCTGGGGAAGCTTTGCGATGCCATGCTTCATCAGGACATTCATGAGAGGAATGGGTATCAGTGCATTGTCGTGCTTTATTGCCGTTGGAAGGCGTCCTGACCGTAGCTCATCTTCACTTTTATTCTTTCCGCGCCGAAACGAATTGCGCAACCCAAAAACAGTTGATCTACCCATGGAATCTCTCAAATAAGCTGTGTTGATAAGGTCGTGGGTCTCACACACCATTTTACCTAGTTTGAAGTAAAACTTCATCGCGTTATGGTACTCTAAAAAAAATCATTGTGGGGATGTCAAGGCACCGTGACAACGGTTCACCTTAAACTCGATCTACATTCCGCTAAGGCTTGAAGAATACTAGCGACTGGTGCGCTGCTATAGCTATGTCCCCCACCAGCCAATCAAGGCAGGAACATCACCCTCCTTTACCATGTTTTGGCCGGAAAAAGTGTGAAAGCTGATGTGCGAGAGAATAAGTGGGGAAAGTATAAAAAATATCAAAAATGTTTTTTTTTAATCATCGTCCTAAATTTCTGTGGCATGCTCTTTTTTTTTGAAGTTCGCGCGATTATATCTTTTGAGTGAAAAGTGTTATTAACATACGTTTTCGCAGTTTTATAAATAACCATGCTCAAAAAATAATGTGGAATTTTTACCGCTCTCTTATTGGCCCTTTTTGAAATAAATGCCTGCCAACTACGCAAAAAAAGCGATTTCAGGTGAAATTTGAAAATCATTTTTATAAAAAATGTACATTAAGCAAAGAATCAAAACATAATTGATCGTAACTGCAAGTACGCATATATTTGGCTAAACAAATGTGAAGTACGCAGCTTCAAAGTGTTTTATGTAATTCATCACCAAATTCGAAAAAAAAACAGCGGAGCATGTAAGCGTAGCACTCCTCCTCTTCGTCATTATTCACTTACTGTTCTTAGAAAAAAAGTTTTACAGCAAATCCAATTGCACATATCTTCTTTCCACTCATCTTGCAACAACGTATAAAATCTCAAAAAGAATTTAAGTGGTTGAACAGCCATGCTTTGTTCAATCTCACGTCGAATCCCCCAATAGGTTTATGCTAAATAAAACCATTCTACAGATAATTTTGCCGCAATCTTAGCCTCAACTGGTACAGTGTCCTACATTTTCGCACCGTAGTGTGCGTACTAGAAGTTCGCTGTATACATATTATGCGCTCACTCGCCACTATTCAATCCCCAGGTTATAGTATGGTTTGACGACAGATACGATGCGGACTGGATACATTCTGCAGAAAAGTCGCTTTTGTATCCTTGCTCGGCCAGTCGACTTTTTCTTCTGCACTAAGAAGAATGATGATAACTGTAAAATAAATGCAAATGCTTCTGAATATTCATTGCTCACGTGTTCTAAAGCACGTGGTCTCGTACTCCATTCTAACACATGGCCTCTTTCATGTGTACCGTCACGGTTGGATAAGCGTCAGCTGAAAGGGCCAACTGCTCAATCTTTCACATTGTTTACGCTCTTGCATTTTGAGCTCTTGCCCTACGATTTTACTGACTAATGGCTAGTTTTGCTCCTCGTATAAACTCCTTTTTTTTTGCAGCTCGCAGACGTTCTGTGTGAACAAACATTACTGTGCTTCAGAAAATGAAGAAAAGAGCAAAATGGTCGAACCAAATATTTGAAGTACGTCAGGTGATGAAGCGCGTTAAAAGTAATTGTTAAGCTTTTTTAGCAACTTTCACGCGTCTTACGAGGTGTGTAGCTGGTTTTACTGGTCATTGTGCTATACTGTCATTATGCTAAATGTTTGCCACAATCATATCGCATTCAAAGTTAATGGGAATGGTGGACTTGGTAAATGTAATAATGCACGGCTCAACAATGACGATGTAAATAATGCCAGAATCAATTTTCATCGTCTCTTGATTTCGTTGTACCAGGTCCGAAGTTACCTTTACTGATGTTCTCTGTAAAAAAAAGCGACTTTGTATTTTGACAAAATTGCACATGGGACAAGCGCTTTTCCCGGTGTTTTTTTTTTCTTTGCACAAAGTAATCTTTTTTGGTATGCCTAAACTAAGCCCTCACAAAGTTATCTTGAAGTGAGACTAAAGAGCGGAACGATTTTTCGCGTGTTAGTAAAATACGATTTCACAATACCGAAAACACCAATCATACCGCAACACGACGCTTAGTAAGCGAGAAAACACACGGAAATAAAATGCAGGTGGCGCCGCTATGTTGAGATTCCCGCCCCAAACACCACGACGTAGGAAATTATAAAAGTGTCAGTGGATTCTGCATAGCTTCCAATCGATTAAAACTAAGTACATTGTCATCTGTGGCTGCCATAGACTTAGCATACAAAGTTTCCGAAAATTTCATCGAGTCAATGCCACGAAAATGACAGAACTACATTTTGGAATTTCTGACATCACGCGTGCAAATTTTGGCGCAAATTTCAAAAATAAAACTTCAATCTTGATTTCCTTCACTAATAATGAACTCATCATATATTGAAACGAACGCCATTAGAGTTCTCAGAGTGCAGTTTGTCATTCTAAACCAAGTGATCGTTCATCTTTAGGGTTCCTTTAATTCACTTTGTATTTGTTGAGAGAGAAACCACGTTACGCATCACGTGTAACTGAAGCTCGAAATGGGTTTGTTAATCACGGACTTATCAATAAAGTACGTATTCGCGAGAACTCCGGTACGTTATTGTGGTACAATTTATGAAAGACGCCAAACTTCACTCAGTTTCACTAACGGAACTGCAGATTCCACCGAAAACAAGTGAATCGAAATTAAGAAGATGTTACAGCAAATTGGAGTGCGAAGTTAAATGCGTGGGAATAAAATACAGCTTTTAACAAACATTCAACTGCAGCTGTTCTTAAATACGTTTTTTTAATGTTTGGAAACAACTATACTGTGCCTAAAATTATTTGTTGGTAGTAAGGGACAATTGAAATGTGTGGCAAAAATTTAGGATATCGTTCTTAAGTAAGAGCATTGTAATTAGTTATGCTGAGGAGATTCAAAGTATGTCCATTAACTAAAGGCAACCGAAATGTTTTCGCGTCACGGTAATTTAGCAGGTAAAGTTTCAATCTGCTGAAGTTGAGGCCGAGAGTTTGATTCTTGGCCACAATGGCCGCATTTATATGAGGCGAAATGCCGGAACACTCCTGTGCTCAGATATTGGGGTACGTTGAGCAACTCCACTGGTGCATTATGACAACTTGTCAGCCTGTGAACTATTCTGCCCTTCACAGGTGGCCAAAATTAATCTGAAGCCCCCCCCCCCCTACGGCTTGGTTTATATTTATATCGTCATTTTGTCACGTAAAACCCCAAGCAATATATTATATTAGGTGCCTCATTCAGCTGCTAGAAAAACTCACTCTCTGGAAATTAGGTTGAGATTTTGCATGGTCGATTAGGGTTCTCTGTGTGTGTGTGTGTGTGTGTGTGTGTGTGTGTGTGTGTGTGTGTGTGTGTGTGTGTGTGTGTGTGTGTGTGTGTGTGTGTGTGTGTGTGTGTGTGTGTGTGTGTGTGTGTGTGTGTGTGTGTGTGTGCATGTGCATGTGTATTTGTATGTGTGTTTGTGTGTGGAGAAAGAGAGAGAGAGAGAGCTCATATATCGCGCTGCGGTGGCAGGAATTTGTGATAAAACACCGTGGAACACTTGTAGTCCCACTTTAATATATACATTAAAGCTCCCATGTATGTGAACCCAAATTATCCTCGCAACGGATAGGAGGAAGCTCCAGTTGCCATATAACGTGGAGATCAGGTCAGAAGCTCCAGCAAATTAGCAGGAAAGATTTTACGACACAGAAATTTAAAAAAGAAACTTTCAAAATTCTTGTTTTCCGGTTTTGCCGCTTTGGTACCTGGAGGCGCATTTCGACAGTCAATAAGCGCGTTGCGTCCTTTACCCGTACGTGAGCCCAAGAATTTATGCGCACCCGACCTCCCCACACCTCCTAACATTCGTCAGGAGGATCCCGAGACCTCCAACTTTTTCAACACCCCCCCCCTACCATCCCAAAAAAATATTCTGTAACAACCTACCCGCTCGTCCACCTTCCAGACAGGCACTTTTCCACACACCCTTGCTTTCTGGTAACACCCCACACTCCCCGAAAAAAGCATCGACATTCTGGAAAACCACCTGCGCCAGAGGCAACTCAGCATATCCATGGACCACGGGGACGAAATAACCCCCCCGTCGGAGCTTGACAACGTTGTACGTCAAAACGCTTGGTTCTATTTTGCTCTTTGTGAAAAGTACAACATTTTCATAGAAAGAAAAACCGTCTCACTAATTGTTCACCACCGTTTAACCTTTCCTGGAAGGGCTATCCAGACAGATATTTTTCATGTTATAGTCAGTGAAGAGTTAAGTGGAAACAAGTTTTTAAAAAAAGTAAAACAGTTTCACGCGCCCTGTTTACATTTTATTATGGAGTTTCCCAAAACTAACTAGACGGCACTCTGGCGCTGCGATCATTCAGCGACCATGGGAATGATGGGTAGCACACACATTTGCTAGTCTTCGTACTTGCGAGCGGCGAATCGTACTTGCGACTTCGTTTATTGCTGTGTTTCAGGTTTGTTTTGAAAGAAAGAATGAACCCTTTCGAACTTAGTGACTTGATTTGAAATGGTAAGCCTAAAAGAATAAGGTTGTGAAGCGCAAAGGGTAAACATTTGCTAATTTATCTTTTCGTGAAAAAAGAGATCCAATCCACACGAACACACACAGAGCCAGAAGCAGGCCAGAAGTATGAAAATTAGACAAATGTGTGTACTACCCATCATTCCCATGCTCGCTAAAGTACCGTGTATTGCAGCTCCCATAGACACTAGCGCCAGAGTTCCCTCTAGTGTATATTAAGAAACTTTATGCTTTTATCAAGGTAATGACAGAAGTGCACTCAATGCTAGGACAGTACAGGCCCAGTACTTCCCTGGCAGGTGGCAAGAAACCTCCCAACGTTCTTTCTGAAGCATGCTTCAACTGCTTATCTTGAAGCATGCTTCATGGGCATTTCGCATCTAAAGAAATATTGCTGAAGTTTCTTCAATGAATCAGTATGATACACGTGCAGTACATCCCAATAATTTTTCAGAAATATGCAATGCTGTGTAAAAGTAGACTGGGAGAAAATGTAATACACAAATGCATTTATGTCTAAACATGGTCTTTTAAAACACCTGGCCACAGTGAGCCAATATCTCTGCTGCTTTTATATAATCTCTAGCAGCAAAGTTGTATGGTCAGAAGCGAACGTGTCAACGTCATTACATAGTGTAACTGCGCGGTTCCCGCGTCTCAAATGAAGGAGCTGCGCAGTTTCTTACGACGTTATGGAAACAGATATTCCATACAACTTACCAGTAGCACCACAGTGAAGTTTGCGAATCCTCTGAGGGTGATCAAACTTCCAGGTTGGCTGAGCAATGAGTCCCGGGGCTTGTGAAACTGCCTGCAGAGAAATTGGAAGGATGGCGAGGACTTTGACAAGCTCCGGGTTAAGGTCGCCTTTGAGAAGCACGTCGGGGCCTCTTCTGTTGGAGCTGCTTTGCACACTGTCACTCGATTACGGATGGTTGCCATGGCAACAGCTGCGACGAACGAACGCCGCTTGCACCGGGAATCGCAGAGAAGTCGTTGGAATCACGCAAGCACTCCACTCAATGCACCTCCACAAACAAAGCTCTGTGCGCAGTCACCAGTCAGAACACTATGATGTGTCACCACAAACAAGGCTATCGTTGTTCCTGCCAACACGTACTTCGGCTTCGTGGGAGTCACTAGGGTTAGTCGTTGTCAGGAAGGGAGGGTGAGCATGCGCGAAGCTTCACTTGCGGACACTGTGTCTGTGCGGCTTCTCATCTGATTCCCATGTGCGTGCAGGATAGTACCAGTGCCCGTTTGAACGACGTGAGTGAAGAGAGTATTTGCTCGCTGCCACAACGATGCAGAACTGCTTCCGAGCTCGGAAAGAAGTGTGAGAGGGGGCGAAAGCTGTTTGCGTATAAAAAGTGGGCCCTGGCTAGCTATCAATGTCAGCGAGACGCGCCAGCCGCTTCGGTCCGCGTGTTGGCGCCGACTGTCCGCTCGCGAGTACGGTGCCCTCGTTGGGCTCATCTGCTGCGGCGGGAAACAATGACGGGTCGATTTTGTTGTTTATGCAAACCTAATTGCGTCAGTACCGACCGCGACGTTTTTCCTTTCCTTTTAGCCGAATGATCGGTTCGATGCAGCAGCCTTGACTTTGAATTGTGCTAAGAACTTCCTTGGCGCGCCTCATGGGGCGGCCTCTCCGGGGGAGAGTACGGTGCATGGCCGCGACTGGCCACGCGCCGTTGCTGCCAACGCCACGTTTCCTCGTCAGCGGCGCTAGTCTTCATGAAAGTCCGATGCGCTTCCCTCGCACCGCTGTCGTCCGCCAGTGCGCGTACGAGAGGAGGGGGGGGGGGGGGGCGTCGAGAAAACATTGTCCCGTGTCCCCGAGCTGGCGACGCGTATAAGTTACGGAAACACCACGAAAAGGCGCTTCAATGGTTGCCGCCATGCGTGCTTCGATCTACTTCATCTTTTGCCAGAACGACTTTCGAGCGAGAAAGTATCTCCGATCAAGCGCAAAAGACGTCACTTACTGGCGCAATATGCGGATTCAGTCGACGTATTCAAGGTCATTCTGAAGACCCATGAAACGTCTAGGTTCGCGTTAGTAGAGATAGAGAAGGGCCTCGATCAGGACAACATCAACACTGACTCGGAAATGAGCAAGAGAAGTGAAACTTCGTGTTTCTCTTCGCAGGAGTTGTCGGCAATTAATTCTCAGCTAAGAAATTAAGCACTTCATTTGGAGATTTCTTAAAACAGTTCTTTGCTCGAATCTCACACAACAACAACAACAACAACGTCTGGTGGCATCTCAGCCGAAATGGGAACAACATCAAACTGGATTTATTTGTTTAACCTAATTTTTTTTTTAATTTGTTGTTGCATGTTAGTTCAGACGCCCTATATACAGTACAATAACAAAACAGCAGAGCGAAAATCCTGGCTCATATTCACGCTACTCAGTCACTGAGGACGTCGATTAAAATATATGTAAGAGTTTTACTGGCTGTTTGATTATGGCATGTACTCGTGCAGAGCGCTAGGTATGGCTGCTGGCCTCGCCGGCGGCCACTTGGGTAGTGTTCAGAGAATAGAACGCACGCATAAGGGAAGCCAATTGGCGCTCCGAATCAATCCGAATCTCCGACCCACAATGACGCCTATTATACTCCCGTGAGTTGCCTTGAGAAGTCAGCATTTTCGGATAATTTTATTTATTTAAAGAACCACAGTCGCTGCTTATTGTATGAAGTAGACTTATGAATATTGTAACGCGTTCGTCAAAAGTAAAGGAAATGTAGTACACCCTGATGCTTACATTAAAATGATGATGATTGTGTCAGTCATTCGATTGCTGAGGTAGACGTTCGAAGGGGCAGACACACTCTAAGCTAACATCACCAAAGCATGCGTGCCAGCCACGTCCCCGTAATCCAAGCTAAGAAGACATCCGGATCACACAAGGCCCGTCTCGCACAAATCTGTGCTATAGCATTGTGCCAACCACGAGCTTCAGGACATGAAATTCTGTCTCTATAGGCCCATCAGCAAGGCTGAGTCGTCGCCCAACAGCAACGCGTGGTTGCCAATACTTCCGAAGAACACAACGCCCGTTCACGGCGACCGATTATAAGAGATGCTGGGGGAAATACATGGTCAACAGAGTGTAGACACTAAAGAAAGCAAGGTCGACCTAAGTGCACGTGAAATACACTGCGACGAAGAAGAGAAGTATTTTTAGTTGAACCAAGGAGGATTAAAGAAAAATTGCTGGAGTGGAAGCTCCCGCAGTGCCTTGCCCGCAGACGTGAAGTCACCTTTTGCCACTGCCAAGATGGCGGAAACATGCTCTTTTCTGATGATGCCCACTTAAAGATCATGTGGCTTTGATATTTTATGTAAATGCTACGTTAGTTATATATTAAAAGATAGTTGTTCCCGACGAAATAACACACAGAAACTAGTATGGATGACTGAATCTTCAAATAACTTTGCCTCCAATTAGAGGCTCACTACGGAAAACTACTAAGTTTACGTTGCACTTGGAGCACTATGTGGCCCGAAAAAGTTCCCACATTAAACTCGTTGGGCGTGCGAGGGAAACGCTTCATTTTTAATCGCTGAACAGTGATACTTTATCATGCCCCTAGTAAGATGGCCGCCACAACCGTCATCTTGTTAGAGGAACGGCTTCACTTCTGCGCAATCATTTTCACTCCAGCAACTTTTTAAATCCTCCTTGAGTTGAACAGCCATCCTTATTGTCCTCGTCTTCTTTAGCGCTGACTCTCTCTCTCTCTTTCCTGCCGTTGGTCAGTGACCTGCTGCCTACTTTTACCCGGCCAGACTGTGTTTCGCGGAACTCACGATTACATCAGAGAGTGAACAGCACGAGCATTTTGATCATAGAATTTCCCGTACAACGTCACCAGCATTGTGCTCATGCTTGCAGACACGGAGCATGCATTCAAGCATGACTCGAGCTCAAGCAAGTCTATAGCATACCGCTCAGCGCCACCGTTACCGCGCGAAATTAGTCGCGCCTGCAGCGTCACCGCTATAAGGTAAGGCACTTTACTGTATTTGTTGGTTCCGTTCGTGTTTTTTTATGTGTATTATAAAACCAACATGAGAACGTAAGCATTTGAGCCGGCTAACCGATCAACATGATAATACTATTGAAAAAACACATCAATGCAAAGAAAACTAGAACAAATAGAAGAATAAGAAAAAAACCTCTCATCTAACAGGCAATTTTCTTGTTGTTGTTGTTGTTGTTGTTGTTGTTGTTGTTGTTGTTGTTGTTGTTGTTGTTGTTGTTGTTGTTGTTGTTGTTGTTGTTGTTGTTGTTGTTGTTGAATCATTCTCTGTGGCTCTTGTTTTGCATATGTTCCTGGTTTTCTACTGCTAAAACAAAACGAGGTTTCCTTTAATCTTGTTACTTATTAAGTTTTCTGACTGAACGGCCACACTGGAATGTTAAAAGCAAGCATATGTTCTGCAGAGCCCCTGAAACAAGGTTTTGGCCACTGAGCACAGATGCCATAGCCGCCAGGAGGAAAAGTAGCGGAAAAGCAGCCTTCCCGTTGCTGTCTATATGTATTAATCAAGATTCTTTAGAATTATTTTGGTTACTGGCATACCCTTGCCAGTACCGTGTACTGAGCCACCAGCCATCCTTATGAACGTTTCGTGATTGATTACAACGGAAGAAAAGACATGGGACAATGAAAAGAATGAAGACGAGCACTGTCTGACGTCTTGCCTTCCGCTGTAATCCCTCGTGAAATGGAATACTAACTTTAGCCTGTGCTCACAACTTGCTTATAAACAAGCTGGCTATTATGTGGCTCCGCCTGCTGCAACATCATCCTTATCACCACATGGCAGTACAAGTCTGAGTGTTCGACTTGTGACCATGGCCACTTTTACAAGAAGGTGTATAATACCTAAAGAAATTGTCAAACTCGACATACAGTCCCCAATTCTTCCTTTACGTGTGTGTGTGTGACAGTGAGAAAGAGACAGCACAATAAAAGTGCATTTATTACAAAAAAAAAGCTTGTCTGTATACTCTTGCCTAGTATGAACACCTACCTTCACATAAACGAACGCTGCAGTTAAAAGCACGGTTCTTATTTGCTTGCATCGAGGGGACGGTGTATTAACACAGCGACAGCTGAAACGTGAGTAGTACGGGTGCATCTCTGTGCATTTGCTATTCTTAGCTACAGCAGCATACTGTATACTTCTATAATTTTGAAGCAGCTGGCCATTTGATCATTGATTGTCATGTACATTTTCATAAATGGGCGCCAGTTAAAATTTCGCTCCTTATCTGCTTGGAACACGAGGATGGTGCACTAACATTGCGACGGGTAAAATTTATGTTGCACATGGACATCTCTGTGCATTTTCTATTTTTAGCTACAACAGCATACTGTCGCTGGCCATTCGATCAGAGACTTACACAGAATTTCACATGCACTTCTCTTCTGCGCTGAGCGACAATATAGTTATGAACTTTGTAGACATCCTGTTCATCTACTGTGCATATCCTTGTGCAAGTAAATCGTCATATTCAGTTGCATTTTCTCTAAATGTCAGTGAAAGAAGTCAGACAGTCGATAGGTACGCAGCACAATTTGTTTTAATGACTTTCGTGAGTCAAATCGTCACCGACCCGTACGCCGAAGCAGAATTTCCCACCGCAGGCCCTGCTGCAGCATTCTTGCTGGTGTTCATCGCAACGCAGGTCCCGACATGTCACGTTGCTGGGTGGATCGGTGCAGCCGCCTTCGGGGATCAGGAACAATGGGCACAGGTTACGCCGCGGCACATCAGTTCCTGTGGATAATAAAGCCATCGTTGCCATCAAAATCATCATGTCATCGTGCCTAGCATATCTGTGTAAAAACAACATAGGTACAGAGAAAAAAGGTAATGCTCATAAAATGCGGCATGCTGCTATTGCTTTTTCCGGCTCGTTTACAGCAAGAGCCAGATCATAAGGAAGATACAATATGCCATGGTCAGATCACCTTGCGCGGATAGTTCCTGCTGTGGACCTTTGGCACTAAACCTCCACAGTCCATTTCTCGCCTGTTACTGTGGATATTAGGGTTAATATTGTCATTTACTCTGAACAGAACTGGTGTCGAAGACAGTGTTACACATTATAATTTTACTTCGTCTGGGTGGAAGCGCGGCATTCCACGCATCTGATGTCTTTGTGGTCACTTTGGTTCTTCAGAGCAGTGTTAACGCTAACGAAATACGTTTCATAAAAATGCATACTGGTTATACATACGCTGGTCAAAAATACACATTGGGAATAGGACTGGTGACCATTCACACAGACACACTGGTACACAGTATGCTTGCGTCCTCGTCTCGTGCGCTGCTTGCACGTATCTACAATTCAATTCGAGGTGACGTAAAACCAACCAACATTGCACTCATAATATTTTTGCGTCGTTCCATGTCATCTGTAAGTCGCGTTTTTGCGTGACTTTCTCGTCCTCTCCAAACCACTCTGATCACCAGTGCTCTTTATATATATCAAAGGGTGCTCGCGAAAATGCAAAGTTGTTATTGGCCGTAAGGACAAAAACGAAATCTTTGGCTGCGGCATCTTACATCTGTTACGCAGCTAACACTTATATGTGAAATAGGTTGTTAGAATAATATGACATCTGTGCTGCTTCAGAGCTTATACAATTCGCCACAACTATTTGCCTTATAACCGGCTTCTTCGCCGTTCTTATTTGTTGGTACAAATAGACCGTTTCTCTATGTTACGAAAACATTGACGGATTACGAGTGGCTGAGTGCGAATCATATTGCGAACGGCAACACAGCTATTATAAGGGTTCGAGGAAAAAGAAAGTAATCTGATACTTACTAATCGTAGACGACTTCGCCATGTCTGAAATCACCACAAGCGTGACAGCAGCGATTATGCAGTGTGCCTTCATAGTGTCCGTTGTGTGCAGCTGGGTCAATATTATCCACTTAAGCTTTCTACCACTGCGCGCACTTTGCAAACGAAATGTGTATTACTGCGAGCACCGCACGCTTTTTTCAGCTAGGTATGGGAAGTAACAGCTCATATATACGCGTCATGCTGAAATGGTGGGCGAGAGCAGTGCGCGCACGAGTACTCATTTGATAGGCCAATCTGCAGATAGCGAAGCCGAGGATGGTTGGCACACGAGACACACATGCGCTGCTGTCCCACCATGGAGACACGCGAAAAGTGAAAGAGAAGCAGATTTTTTTTTTTCGTGCAGTAGTAAAAACCCCGGCGACCCAGCTTGCGCATCTTGTTTTTATCTCGGTGCAACGCCCGGTTTACAGCCTCTCGCTGCAACACGTGTTGCACAGCACGTGTATCGAGTGGCATGTTGCTATATCATAGAGAAACATACTTGCATAAGGAACGGACACTCCCGTAGAGCCCTGTGGCCGATCTGCTGCACTGCTATCAACGCCACGAGCGGCTGGTCAGACACGATAATGTCTTCAGCATAAATACAAGATCAAGATTTTTTTTTCGATGTTGGGATTTGGACCCGTACCCTCATGCTCCGAAAGTGAGTGTCTTTACTACTAGGCTACACACCCATGCTTCCGCCAAGAGAATAACACATGGAGAGTACATCTAAACACATAAATCTGTACCCTACACTCTTAAATAAAAGGTGGTAGTACTTGCTAACTTTGGGGTAGTAATGGTTTGTCACATATGTTACAACCCTGGTAGTAAGCGCAGTTAGTAACGGCGAGAGTGGCAACAGTTGCTACCTCTGCTGTTACTAACTGCGCTTAGTGCCTGTTACTACTCTAGCCATTACCACCCATGGGTAGTAACTTTTAAAGGTTTCATTAAAAATGTAGTAAACAATAACACTTTGTTTATTCATTTTGACATATTATTTCTTTACTGCTAATGTTGATCAATCATTGTCTCAATGCTAGACAGTTTCGTAAGGAAGCGTAGTGTGCCATGAACGCGAAGTGCCTTGACCAAACAAATTCACTATATTTTTTTACGCATACGTGTAGTAAGAAGCAAGCGTGGGGTATTGTGGTGAAAAACATTGCCCCGGAGAGTGTGCGTCGAGCTCTGACGTAGAGGGGTATATATAGCCCCTACTTTACAGGGGCATGTCTGGCACAGGAAACAACTTGTGTTTCAGGATGAATTATAACTTATTTAAACCTATAGCACTATATTATACTACCTGGTTACGTGTGTTTGGTGACGTAGCATAAGACTTTTAATTAGCATTACTTATAAAAAATATATGTTATATTTATTTATTATAAAAGGACCACAAAAAGGCAGTATGTACTGTGGCCGGAACAAGATACTGAACTCATTCTCAGTGCATTTCAATGCTTCACACGACTAATATATCAACGTTTAAAAGGTAATCATCATTTTGGGGGTTTGACGCGCCAAAACAATGATAATATTTGGAGACACGCCGCAGTAGAATAACTGTGACTGTCCTCGGGCTAATTGTTACCGTCTGGTTATTTCAATCTTCCGGTCTTGATAATAGTGATGTAGTTTACTAAATTTGTTGTAACTCTCTTTTACGACGCGTGTAGCACTTGCATATGGTTCGTTAACTTGTACTTCTCCGTTTCGACAATATCAGAATGACGTAATTCGATTGCGTAATTGCGATGACGTAATATTGATTGCTTAATTCAAAACAAAAAGTATTTTTTGATCTATGTAAACCTTCTGCGTCATTTTTTCGTTTAATGATAATACGTCGAGACGATTCCTCTCATAAATTGTCAGAATTGCATTCACACTCTATTTCGGATTAGATATTCAAAATCCGGGTAGCAAAAAGGTAGTAACGCGGAAATAAAGGTAGTAATGGCGGCAGTTACCACCTCTTTCATTGCAGTTACTAACTGTTTACTAACGTAGGTAGTAAACAGGTCGCAAAAAGTTAGTAACGGTTGCAGGTAGTAACTGTTTACTAACGTAGGTAGTAAACAGGTCGCAAAAAGTTAGTAACAGTTGCAGGTAGTAACTGTTTACTAACGTAGGTAGTTAACAGGTAGCAAAAGGGTAGCAACGGTCGAAGAAAGGTAGTAAGCGCTGCAGTTATTACCTATTTGCTTGCAGTTGCTACCTTTTTACTAACTTTTTTAAGAATGTACGTGCAAAATAAATGCAGAAAGACAACACTTTCTAGCCATACTTTACTGATTTTTGTGGTAAAGCATTAAACGTCCTCGGCGGGGCACGATGTAGAGCCGATATGGAGAATCGCACAAATCAATAAATTTTCTTCGTGCAAAAAGTTGACGCCAAACTTAGGGTTTCTATTGATCTCTTGAGGCGGCTATTGCATGTCTTGACAAAGGAGTTGATGATGATGATGATGATGATGATGATGATGATCCTTCACACTCTGGCGCACACCCACAAAGGGGGATCGGCCAAGAACCGGGCGGCAGGATCTTAACTAAAAGGCTAATGGTTTTTCAAAGAAAACGTAATTTTGGGCTGAAAAAAAAATATAGAAAGAAAAGCCGAAAATCGAAAAAGGAGTATATCTGAGCAGGGAACGATGCAGGCCATCAGATGCGATTTGAGACAGAGGTAATGGTGGGTCTAAAATGATGTATATATATATATATATATATATATATATATATATATATATATATATATATATATATATATATATATATATATAGGCAGATTAACATGGCAATCGCTTTGTTTCAATTATGTAGTCAAATACCGCAGAGCAGACGTCCCTGTGGCTATAACCGAATTTAATGCTGCCAAACGACAAAATTACTGCCACATTTAATTCTAATCCCAATTTTTCAAGTGGAGCTACCAGGTATCTTTTCCGCTGATGAGAATACCGGCGACAGAACAAAAAAAGTGATCTATCGTTTCCATTTTTTCGCAAGTCTGACATAAAGGTGACGCCTTTAGACCAACTTTATGCAAATAATAATTCAGTTGAGGAATTCTGCAACGCAATCTTGTAAAAGTAACTTCCAAGTGCCGTGTTGCACACCACTGTCTATTCCAGCGGCATCTTAGATGTGCGAAATCTCGATATTTATCCAATGAGTAGCAGTCGTATTCACGCAAACAGAGGTTTCTAAACCTTATTGCTGTCGCGTAAGCCGTATCAGGCAAAACCGGGATAATGGGACCGCTAAGAGATACTGTGGCTAGTGCATCCGCCATCTCATTGAGATATATGCCACGATGACCTGGTACCCATAAGAGCTGCAGTTTTTTCACGTTTGTCGGTATGAGTTGTCGAAACATGTGCATAAGTGTTAAGTTGGCTCCTGAAGACAGAGCAGCACATACTGAAAAAGAATCTGTAATTACGACTGCTTCCGATTCGCCCAAAGGAAGTTTCCGTAGTGCCAGTACAATAGCAAATAATTCTGCCATGAATATTGGTGTGTAATCTGGGAGTCTAACCGAAAAGGACCAGTCAAGGGAACATGAGAAGATACCTGCCCCAGCCTTTTCATTTGATACGGATGCATCGGTCGCAATTATGTTGTTCAAGTTCACATGCGCCAAGTAATCCTGCAGCCGATCATTTAAATATTGAAATGGCATTTGCTTTGCGTTAGAGGGATAAATATTCTCAAATTCTATCTTAAGATCTAAGTTAACGTCTCTTGTTGTGAAAATATGTTTGATTTTGACGTTCAGTGGTTCTAGCAGCGCTTGAACGAACAAGATCTGTGGGCAGTGGAATCGTGACCACCAAGTTTCCAAAAATAAACTTGGTTCTTTAATAAAAGCATAAAATGATGCTCTCTGGGGCACAGTGTATAGTTTTAAAAATGTTTGGATAGTAAGCATTTTGAATCTATTCAACAATGACGGTAGACGCGCTTCCATGTATAGCACATTGTTAGCAACAAACTTGGGCAGTCCAAGGCACAGTCGTAAAGCCTCCCTTTCTAATAGTATTAGCGGTCTCATTTTATATGTCGCACTGCCCGAAAATAAGACACAGCCGAATTCCATTATAGGACGAATGTACATTTTATAGACCATTACCAATGTATTTCTTCGCAACCCCTTTTTTATGTTGCTGAGCTTGCGTAACCACCCCATGGCTCGTGTTGCTTTGGACGCAATGTGATCGATGTGGCTTTTCCAATTTAACGAGCTGTTATATATGATGCCTAAGTATTTAAGTGAATCCACCTGGGGAATCTGCTCTGTGCCATACATCAAGGAGATGTTGACAGGATCCCTGAAAGAGAACGCTAGAAGCGCGCTTTTGTTTACATTTAGAGACATTCCAATTTTTTGAAGCCATTCCTCTATCATGTTTAGGTAATTCTGTAATGTCTGATAAAGTAATTGCAGATCACTGTTTGTCGCAAAGAAAGCAATGTCATCTGCATAAACATATAAATGAATATCGCTATGTGTTGGAATAGAACTGAGGAAGATGTTAAACAACAAAGGAGTTAAAGCCAGCAGAGTTACGCCGACTAGCGGTTAGTCAAACTTCTTCTTCCTCAGCCGCAAAAAGGCTTGAGTGGTCACTTTTTATATAGTATATTTTTTATGGCTATACAACGGACCGAAAAAGAAAAAAAAGCATAACACAGGCACCTTCTTTAGGCGGACGTTACATGTTTTGCAGCGACGCTGTACATGGCTAAACTGAAATGCGTCAGTCTTGTAGGATGTGCCACTGCAGATGGGGAAGCACCGTCACTCACACTGCACTTAACAATGATATGTGGGGTTTTGCGTCCCTATACCACCGTTACTTGCCACTGCTCCGCCGAAAATTCAGGAGGCCTCCGCGGGCGAAAACGTGTGTGCCGAAAAAATTTACGAAATCTGGCTACTCCCCACTGGTTCACTAAATATGCAGAAGGAAACGCACGGGTGAAAAGAAAACATAAGATATTAAAAAAGCCTAATTAATAAGTAAGGAACCCTTTAGTGAGCTGTCTGATTAGCCAAATAATTAACACCGGGGCACAACATTTATTCTTCACTGGTTAACCATATGTATGGAGTACTCGGGCAATGATTTTCTCACTTTCTTACTTTCTTTGTTTCTTTTACAAAAAAATTCTAGATTTCTCATCTCATTGTTGAATCGATAATCAGGATAGGAAGTGAACCAAAAAGGAGACATCTGCGTGCTACTTGCGGCGTTGCCTTCCTGTGGCAGAATGCATCTTCAGGTGAGTACATACGTTAATTGCGGCCGTAAATATAGAAATTAACACAATTTTTAACCAGTGGTAATAGCCAGTCGAGTCAAATGGGTGAATTCAAGCCCTTCCTACGAATAGTCCAAAGCCACTTTGAAATTTTGGAAAAGCTGCCGCTTATAGTTACTGCAGAGCAGTGCAATCTGGCGAATTCGGCTGGCGAAACCGAAACCGACCCACCAAACAGCGCATCTACCATTCACTTCGACAACACCCTCAATGACGACACTGTTTCCCCTCTCATTGGGGGAGAATAGTAAGCGAGCATCGATAAGTGGCCTCGAAGCGAACTGTATAAATTGACGGCAGATAACAGCGAAGAAAACAGTAGTGGAGGAAACTGCGGGCAATGCAATTGTATTGTCCAAAAAAATGAAATGAAGTGAAAAAAATTAAACCATCTCCTTCGCCACAAGGAATCGGTTAGCCTCCAGATACAACAAGCGATCAAATGAACTCATTGTATATTTTATTACGGAAACGTAGCGTGTTTAGCGCTGAATTCACATAAAACGAAGCGAAATCGCGTTAATTATGAACAAAAGCCCGCGTGGGGAAGATAAAAAAAAAGCAAAACGAAGGGAAGGCAACGGAGCTCAGTGAGCTAGACTTCGCGAGCGCGCACAAAGAGCCCGTCGTGAGTGGAAACTCTGCGAACGCGGGCGCTGACGTGGCCCCATCAGAGCAGAAATCACCGCGTGCAGCCTCGTCGGCCAGCAATCTTTGTTGATTTATTATGGCGTCGACTATTTTAGTTTTCGCCACAATCACAGTGCTAGACGTAAGTGTCGATGCAGGGAGCATCATGGGCATCGAAGTCAAGCCATGGTTTGAAGAATGCCCAACAAGTGAGTATATGTACACGGCGACCCTAATATGAGATTTCCTGGTTGTATTTTTCTTTCGTTTTTTTTAGAAGGCTATTCTGTCAACCACGCCTCTAAAGCCACCGCATCATTTAAATCGGTGCTCAAGATATGATGAATGGAAAGTTTCGCATATTTCTACGTGATTTCAGTGGACTTTGTGAATGGGGGAAATTGGACACCCCCCCCCCCACTATATAGAGACGCAAAAAGTACTCGTTCCCAAAAAAGATGCAGCGTTTAATAAGAACAATGGATTCGACAGAAGATTGGGATGAAGAAAAAGGAACGGCCATAAAGTGGTAACAGATGCAAATGACCGCTGCGACGGTAATTACACTTTACCGCACCTCTGTGCCGCCGTCTTGCAACCATCTCCAAGGGCTTGGAGCTATCGATAACGCGTGTATTTCAGATAATACCTTAAATACACTTTAGATATCTTCTATTGGTATCACGATATACCTTCAGAAGGTGAAGTACCATTATTCGTATTTCTCATTTTTTCAAGGGGAAGGAGGGGGGAGAGACTTCGCTGAAATGGTCATTTTTTGCTCTGTACGACATGGGCACGAGAAAAGGTTGGGGGATCCTTAAGCTTCGCCTTTAATAGTTGAACGCTATATCGATATCCTGTCCTATAGCGCGTACGCGAACCACTTAATGCATTCGTTTTATTGTATCGTGTTACTCGATAAATTTAAATTGTGTATTACTACAATGTTATATCGACAAAGTTGAAAGTTGTATTGTGTCCGCGAAGGTTCCTCATATGGCTGCATTCTATGCAATGGGTAGCATGCTTTAAACCACAAGTAATTATGCGCGTGAAGTCGTTTAGAATTTGCTATGCACCCACTCGGTGGTCGTAGGGGAATACGCGCTGTAACGAGTGTGCCTTTTGCAATGGGTGGCCGGCTTTACACCACGAACTCACGTTAGTAATAACGTGTTGTGATGCCCGATGACATTGCACGCTTGTATCATGCAATAATCCTGGAATATTACATGTTGTGTTGTGAAGCTTGCATACAGTAGGCCTGGGCCTGCAAAGCAGGAACGTTATTTTTGCTGCATTTCTGAGCAGAGGAAGTTATTTTCACTGTCTTTCCAAACAGGCGCGTGGTTGTGTGTGAGAGCTGCTTGCCATGCAAACGGCCTGGGTTCGATGCTCACTCAGACTGGGAAATCTCTATTTATTTTATGTGCACCTTTTTAAATTTTTTGGTCACGCACAAGATGATTTTTCGCTCACAACCAACGACGACGAGGCCGGAATTTTCGCAAAACGAGCTTTTTACACTATCGCGTTAATATTTCAGATTTCCTAATCACCACACACCAATAACAGAAGCAAATGCGGATGTGCAGTAACAATGACAATTACTGATTTTCTTTTTTATTAGTTTCCTGTTTGCACTTGTTATGTGGAATATTGAAAATCACAAAAAAAAATCTAACCAGCCAGTGTTCAGAACAAGCCTCTTGCTTTATTTGTACTTCAAAGAATACGTTTTGAATGCGTGTCTTGAATAAAGTGATCAGACATCCAGATTTTGGTGGAACATCTGCCGGTTTTGCCGCTGGTGTCTCTCTGTCCCGTCAACCTGCTTGCGGCACGCGGTTTTGTCCCACTTTAGACCGAAAGCCAGCTCGCAGTCGTGTCAATCCCCCCTCCAAACTTTATTGCGTTTTACTTAAGTCCTCTTATCCTCTCTTATTTCTATCTTCTCTCTTTTGCCTTTCCTATACCTTCTCTCCACTTCGCCGAACAGAGTTTTCACTGAATGGGTACCTGCGACACAGATTAATTGTGTTGTTTTCATCACCTCTCCTGGAACTGCACAATTGACCGACATCGTTGTGCAATTGGCGGCACCGAAAACAAACCTGTTCTAACTCCTCATTATACTAGACTTCACTCCCTCCCACTCCAGGCTCCAACATCCTTTCCTAGCGCTCTCCATCACTCTTCTTCGCTTCGCCCTCTCCTCTAAGTTTTCACTTTCACTCGCACATAATGTACTCGTTAGTTGTCTGGACGGGGAGACCCAAACTTCCGTCGTTGTCCGCATCCCGAAACACTTCATCACATTATATTCGAGTATGAGGATTATTCGAATGCGTGCAGATCGCTCTTGGGTGCTTACAGCAAACTGGAACTTTCCACCACCACTGTTGATGTGATTTCTTTCCCCATGCGCACGCATGCCTGGTAAAGCGCACGCATACTGCTTTCATCACCTTCTTCGAGACCTCTGCGCTCTTTGAACGCTTGTGACATGAAGGAACCCCTCGAGGTCTACGCGACTCCTATTGGTGAGTGCTACGGACCTCAATTTTTTCCGTGAAGAGGTTACGCCCTTCGGCGAGTGATTCACGCGCTCTCTACAACGCGCCAATGCGACCCTTATTGCGGGGACGATACTTCTCCGGCTTTCTTGGGGGCTTTTATATAGACCCATTCCATGTTTGTAAACAAACGTAGGCCGATGTCGACATTATGGGTAAAATTATAGCGACGTCCGCACGTAACTTCCGCCATAAGCTCTGAGGGCTTCGATGTGCGCCAACAAAACGACCACGTTGCGAGACGCCATAAGCGTTGTGAGAGCCATAAGCGCTGATGGCTGCCATGTGCGCCAACAAACAGAACTAAGTTGTAAGACGCGACTCACACCCAACCGCGACGCAGTTCGTTGGCATACCGTTGTTGTTTTTTTCTCGTTGCTTGACTGAGGACACCACATGCAACATTGAAAACCCAACAGAAACTGCGATAGGCAGAGCGTCTTTTGCCTACCAAGACTGCGCCACCGCATTATCATGACGTAAGTCCGGTGAAATTTGTCCATAGTCGGCTGCGCGTGACGCGTGGGGGCTCATCAGTCCGTTGCGGGAAGCAGATCGAATGACCCTCACCTTTCTTTTCTCTCTTCTCCAATCTTATCCTTCCTATATCTTTTATTCCCCATACCCCATTCATGTGCCGACCTGTTGAGGTGTCCTCGTAATGCGAGACAGTTACGGGTCGACACTTTCCTTTTCTTCTGTTAGAACCGCACACACACACACACACACACACACACACACACACAAAGATATATATATACGATGAAAAATAAGCGCGTTAGCACATGAAAGGTGCCCAATGACGATGGCGCTGCCATCACGGCACAGCCCATGCAAGGTACCCACTATACGTCATGATGACGATGACGCTGATGACGATGAAGAATAAGCACGTTCCAGACCTAACATTCTTCAAATAAACTTTTAAATTGAAAAAACAGACTGCTTGCGCTGCAGAGCCGTTTACTGACCACCCCGTATATATAGGCACTCGATCTCAACCTCCAAGGTTTACTGCCGGTGGGAGATTTCTCCTGTGCGTTGTTGAACAATAATATTTCGCAGCGTGCGCGTTAACTAAGAGTGGAGTGCGGGTCTTTGTGTCCAATCGGTATCTTGAGTCTCTCATTGTCCATTAGCAGCGATTGGCATGTTACAGTAGGAAACATCGGTCCATCACTGCATGCTCTGTGCCTTCACAGGTTTCTTTCCTGCTCAACACCTCGATGAGTGCCAGCGACAACACCGCCGCCAGTGTAGGCGCTAGCGCTCACTGTCACGTTCACATTTACACATAGTTCTCTTTAAAGGGAGAAGGTGTACTTTTTTATGTTGGCCTCGGTAGCTTTGAAGTAGAGTTCAATTTAATGGCGGAACTTTATTCAGTTGTCTGCCGGATCATTTGACAGTACAATAGCTCAGGTGGTGACAGGCTGTCCATCTTTAGGGGCGGGTTCACCTGTTACACTTCTGACACCAGTTTCTAGATTACACTTTCAAAAAGGACACAACCAGACGAGATGCTAGCAAGCAAGAGACTGTTTATTGATTGCTGTATATCGCGTGGCGCACACCCTCTCTCAAGGTCACCAGCCAAGAGGAGGTCACCCAGCTTCATTTAACGGTTGCCCGCCTGGTACAGTTATGATGATGGCACTGATGACGATGAAGAATAAGTGCGTTCTAGAGCACACATTCTTTTTCTGCCATCACGGCACAGCATATGCGAGTGACGATGACGCTGATGACTATAGAAAATAAGAGCGTTTCTGCACTGAATTTCTTCATTGAAGTATCCCATGAAAGACTGCAGTCTTTAAAACTGCTATGACAAATAACGACGCGAAATTGGCTTGCATAGGTGGTTTAAGCACTTTGGCGGACCTAGGTTTTCGCCAGCTTCTGAGGGTGATGCTCATAAGTAAAAATGTGGCGAAGACGGTCTAAGGAAGCAATGAAGAAACATTCAAAGTTCAAGAGCCTGAGAGAGAGATAAAGCTTTCTTAACGTTAAGGCTATGGCGACCCTAGGTTCACACTGGTACTGTGATTGCCACATTATTTATACTTATCATGAACACCAGGTTTCCAATGATGTATACTTCATAACTTCTATACAAGTTCAGCAGACGAAAGCAATAACGAACACCCTAATCAGCAGAGACCTGGGTGTGAGTAAGGCAGGTTTCAGCAGTCTTCAAGGTGTGTCAATACACAATCCTAACTACACAACAAATAAATCGGTCAGTCACGTTTCCAGTGGCATCCACCTTCAAGACGATAATATTGTTAGCCTTCATGTACCATTGACGCTTACACATCGCTGTGAAGTGAAATATTTGAAGTAATAACAACTTTCAATGAGTAAGCTTGTGTCAAAGCATTCGCTGCAGTAGATTCCCTGCTACTTTTATTTTGTGGCATAAAGTTTTTCCAGCTTTTTACGCATTTTTTTCGTCATTTATCTTCTCATTTGTTATTCTTCCCATGACATTTTGCATGCATGTACTTTGCGCTCTCGCAGTGGACCACCGCGTAGAAAGGTGTCGGGAGAAGCTTTTGTCCACCCCCGAACTTGAAGATGTCACTCTGGACACCGACAGGGTAATCAGCATACCTTCCTATTATGTTTTCCTGCTTTCCTCTTGGAAAAGAAATATTCACTGATATCAGAGCGTAAAATTAGCGATTTTTGTTCACGGCAGGGTGAGCAGGCCGAAGACTACGAGGATTGCATGCTGATGAAGATGGGTCTGACCGTGCGCGAGGCCATGGTTTGGTGCGAACACAAGGGGTCAGTGGTGCGTATAAGCTCGCAATATTCCTACTTCTGACAATATTGCCACTTGAGCGGAAGGAGGTGTCTGTATTACAAGCTTGGCACAAGGCGGCGATTACATTTAAGGGCCCACAAAATGAATAGCCCTGACTTCTGAATGGGGCAATTTGAAGAGTGCACAAAGTACATACTTCCATCTACTTAGCTGTGTGAAACGGAGCCACGTTAATCTGCTGGATATTCCCTGATTTACTGACATGTGAGCTTATAACGTCTACATAGTTCAGTTACTTTCTTTTTACCTATCACAATCGGATTTTGCGAAAGATGCCCAGTGGTCGTGGAGATAGATCATTGCTATGGTTTATACAATGGTTCAAGTTTTGAAAGACAGCTGGCAACTGAAAGTTGGTTATCATAGAATCATGAACAAAAGCATAATGCCCCCTATGTCATGGTATGTAGTGAACAGAAGGAAAAGTAGTGCTGTAAAAAATTAAAGAAAAGGAAGAAATGAATCTGCTGCTTTTTTCTTGCTAAAACGGAAGAACTTATATTTACGTAACCGTATTATCCTCACGTTTACATAATACCACAGTTGAAAGTATAACAAAAAAGTGCCTATCTATTATTCGCTATTTGGCGTCGAGCAGTAGAAACGCGTGTTTGTTTGGGCCTTTTTTGTTACTGTTGTGTTTGTAGGATAGCGCCTTTGTACGTACGCGTTTTTGGTGTGTGCGATTAGCGTTTTTTTTTTCAACGAAGTCGCGCACAAATAGAATACGTGACAACTGATTCAAACTTAAAGTTCATTATTATGGCACATTACGAAACGTTACTTGTAAAAAAAATAGCAAGCAGTGCAGTAGAAACAAATGTGTTGTTTCTTTCACCCACACAGAGCTATCCACTGAGCGCGGATGCAGCAGCTAAAATATAGCGCTCTCATTCGCAAATCGTGCTCCGGTACACATTAGTTTAGATGTCACATCCAAATTTCATAAGTTAAATTTATTGCATATTATCGCTCCAATTTTTCGTTGTAGTTGTTGTTGTTGTTGGAAGCATGAAGTTTTCATTCTGGAATGTGCGAAAGTTATTAGAAAAAAATAACATTCGTAGTTACAAAGAGTTACTATTCGGTTTGAAGACTGAATAAAGTGTTTGATTTATTCTGTTATGTAGTTTCAAATATATCTTCAAACTTCTGATTTTTTCTGCTGTTTTTGTTAAATGTGTGCATGCCTCACATGACTGTAACCCAAAGGCGAGAAAAATGGCACTCTGCTACGAGTATCTACTAAGGCTGAATGCAGTAAGTGAACTTATTTTTCCTGATCATCTTTTTCCTGATCAGAGAGTAATAGATAAGCGGCTCAGCGGGCCAGTGGGTTCAGCGGAGCAGCGGAGATGCCAGCTGCGCGTGCGCGGCACGCCGGGTCAGCCAGCGATTTGGCGGAGCGAGTCGCTCACCCGCTCATTTTGTCTCCTCAGCGAAGCGGGCGCAGCGGACGAGCGTGCGAGCGTATTAAAAATGGCAGCCCCCAACACAAGCGGCGGCGGCATGTCTTCGGCGGCACCTCCAAGCGCTGCGGAGGCTCAGCTGCTGACGTAATAAAAAAACGCCTTTCGTAATATTCTTTTCGCAGTGACTTCAATTTCATACGGCAGGTGACGCAGCAAAGACTCTGCTCAATCGAGAGCAACTTCAACGTTGTTCAACAGATAGCGCAGCAATGCGATCCGCTGAAACGAGAGAGGCGACGCTCAGCTATTACTCTTTTTTTCGTCTTGCGCTCCGCTGCCCTCTCCCCTCGTCCGCTGGACCCGCTGGCTCACTGAGCCGCTTAGCTATTACTCGCTAGCTATGCCGATGTCGGGAGAAATCGTCCCAGGAACGTCGGCTTAAAGAGCACCGTTGACATTGTCCACCACAGTTGGTGATCGTGCAGACGCCACTGCAACAATATCAGTTTGCGCGTATCTCAGTGACTGGGCTAACACAGCATATTTTCGATGTTTTGAATTGTAATCGGCACGTAGTTCACTATACCCACGTACATTGTCTGCATGATGTAGTCAAATTTGAGATAGATAGATAGATAGATAGATAGATAGATAGATAGATAGATAGATAGATAGATAGATAGATAGATAGATAGATAGATAGATAGATAGATAGATAGATAGATAGATAGATAGATAGATAGATAGATAGATAGATAGATAGATAGATAGATAGATAGATAGATAGATAGATAGATAGATAGATAGATAGATAGAAACAGTAGTCTTGCATCTGCCCGCTTGAAGATGTGGTAGTCAATAAAATGTAGGAGCATGTTACCATTGTACAATCCAATACTCGCCCGGTGAAGCACACGCTGGCTCAGCCAGTTAATATGATGTGACAAAACAAGTACGAACTTGTGCGTTACCACACGGGTTCGTATTGGGTTTAGGCGTTACTGGTTTTTCTTTTCTTTTTTCTTTCTTTTCTCTTTTTTTGTGTTTTTTGGTACGCCAGTTGCAGTGGTTAATGTGTCTAGCATCCGAATCGGCTGAAACTTTTTTTTTTGCGAAAAATTCTCGCGTAGGAAAGTTTTGTGAATACGGGAACATTTGTTAAATATTTCCGCATTTTTGATCCACTGCGTTAAATTTACCTTATTTTTGTTATTTTTCAATAAAAACCACGAATTGTGCAGTGTAAACAAAAAAAAGGTTTTCACTATTTTCTGGGTCCTAATTCAGTAAAATATAGTGTGTCGCATGAGAATTGTTCTTCAGAGAGGAAATGAGCCAGCGCAAGTGCAAGGCACATTATGAAAGAATACAGCCAGCCAACGGGAAAGACCACTTGCGAACACAATGATTTATGAATTTGGCCACTAATTCGGAGCCAGAGCAAATCACAATTCGTCGCCAATTTATTCTAAGGAAAAAAAAAACAGGGGAAAAACGTTTTGCGTAGGCATTACATACAAATAATGTGTATATTCATTTTTTGTTGTGTAAATAGTTAACGTTTACTGGGGAATGAATTGTATTTTCGGATCAATGTGAAACGGGGCACTATGCTAATCCCTGAATCAAGCAGGGAAATAGCTTTAGTTGTAAAAAGTGGCGCCAAAATTCTCCTTACGGTTATAGTTAACCAGCGTAGGCCTAAACGCACAAACAAAAGCGCCATTAGAATAAATTACTTGAAGAAGCTTCAGATTTTTTTCAATTCACTGCTATTAATTTTTCATGGCAAGTGCTCATACTACGAGTGTCGACGGAACCTTTAGACATCTTCTGCGTATGTGACGGCAGCAAATCACAGTATTGTTCCAAATTCTCGTATTGTACTCACTCGTTAAATGTGGACCTAATTTATAGCAGTAGTGTTTGATGTAATCAAATTATTGTAGCGATTTCCAGCAAAAGTAACACCAAATTTTGCCGTTCAATTTTTGCAGCCTCACATATCTGACCACCTCGTTGTGAAGGTTATAGACAATTTTCAGGTAAGTTAATTGCCATCACGAGAGAAAGAAAAACAAGAATAAGAAAAAGCACTCAATGGCTATCTATAGGATCTATAGTTCATGTGTGGAAACCACCTTCTCGTCACAAAATTTATATATTGTGACCCCTGGTGTAGCTGGTGGACGACATGGCCGCCAAAATAGGCTTGTGTTGCGTCCTAATAACAACAAATGCTGTGAAACTTACTTAAATTTCACCAGGGGGATGTCCGAGCGATTTGGTAATTCATAAGCACGTTTAAATATTGCGATTCAGACGTCCACCGAAATTCCACCCCCCCCCCCCCAAGCACACACACTCCTCCTCCTCCTCCTCCTCCTCCAAATACACTCGTTCGCAGCGAACGTTTACTGTAACCAGCGCAGCGTAGTTTCAGTCATTTTTGCGATATACTTAACATTGAACTAAACAGAACACTGAGAGAAAGAGTGGTGTATGTGTGAGCTTGTGTGTGTATGTGTGTGCGCGTTTGCGTGAGTGTGTGTTTGTTTGTGAGAGGAGAGAGAGATTAATTTGTAAATGTGCAGGAACGGGTCTCTCGATCTATTCCCATTGTTGCTCACTTCATATGATTCGCTATATTTGTTCCCCGTACACGACCCGCTCAATAGCAAGCTCGACATGGGTCGCCATGTCATGCCCAAGTACTACGAATTGCCAAAGTACCATTAGAATTGGGCGACTAACCAGCTTATTTTACAGATCTGCTTGGAGAAAGGACCGATAGCTGTCCCGTCACACAGTGATGAGAACAACGACAGGCACAACGGCGAATACGATCAAGCCCGCAGCGATGAACGCGACTATGGACCCGACGCTTATGAGTCCAATTCACGAATCTATTACCCTAGACGCGAGCACGGCCTCGGAAATGAAAGCGCCACTGTAAGTTCAGCATTGCACCAGCCCAGCACACAGCCTACAAATATTGGACATGCATGAGTCTACGAAAAGCTCGCGCAGAGCTGAACAGCACTTTTGTGACCAGCTTAGAGGGCGTCAGATTTCTGCCCTGTGTGTGTTCATGCGCTCGAGGAGAACAATAAAATGCAATCACTACTTCGTGAACGCTTCACTTTAAGGTGAAATTTCGACATTCTACTCTTGTTCAGTTTTTTGCAGCACATGGAGCTGTTTTTGTGGAAAGTTCGGAAGTTGCAAAATCAAACGACTTGTAATATCAAAAATGTTATACACTCAACGGCGAAGAGCACGCAGAACCCGAACGCTATTTCACCACTTTGTGTGCAATTCCAGTGTCCGCTTACTCTTAGTGCAATAAGACAGAAGAGAATTCCGATGTGAGCGTTTTCGCCTGTTACGTGTACTAAACCATAGGAAGCGGCCCGGTTACAAGCGTTTCCTCGAGAAAGTCTCATGCTGTTAGTTTTAGTAGCCAAGCCCTTTGGATCGATCAAAATTTTTATTGAAATAAAAGTAAACAAATTAGTTGATGTTTGCTGGCAATGGCTTCATAAATTCTCATTTTAACGAGGTCCGCCAATGCATGATGCACACGAGTAAACGAGACATGAGAGCGATATGGTCGAGTCAGTACTCCTCGCAAATACCAGCACCTTCAAACAAGTGTTGAAATTACTTCATTGATTTGTGACGTTGAACTCTTATGTTCGTGAGTGAAGTGACCATATTCTACCCACTCCGAAGCTGGATGGGGGGGGGGGGGAGAGCTGGGGGGTTGATGCGGAATGACGGAAGGAAGCATGTATCACACAGCCTGAAATACGTTGTTGGGCTAGTGGATGCATGATCTGACAAAAATTTGGGGGTACAAAGAAACCAGTGGCATAAATCATAAAAGTGCCAGCGGGGTCCTGCCCCCTCCTCCCTGCCCTGCTGCGAGGGACACCTATTCAAAATTGTCCCTCTTTAGATTTACCTTTCAGATATCGTATTTCGATTGGCTGATAGTTTTTAAAACAACTCTAAAACCTGAAGCCGTTTTAATGAGCAGAAAATATGTACAATAGTAGAAACTGTTTTTGGTTTCAAAAAACACTGTAGACGTCGTGCTTTGTCAAATGCTATAGTAAAACTATATTTGCTCTCAAGAAACACTGTAGAGGTCGTACTTTGTCAAATGCTATAGTATACGGGTGACTTCTGACATGCGACAAATGTTTATTATGCTGGTACTTGAAGCTCAAAGCACATAATTCCTTATCATATGTAGCTATCTTATTATGTAGGTCCTTTCGTGGAAGCCATTGACAATGTAGTATGAATATTCATTGATTGATACGTGGGGTTTAACATCCCAAAACCACTATAGGATTATGAGGGACGTCGTTGTAGTATGAGTGTTATTGCTCGAACATAACGCGTTATTAAATAAACAGCTTCAGTGCAAGGGCGAAACAATGTATGACATAGCAACAAATTTCAATTTCATACCAAGTAAGGCTGACTTCCAGCTGTTTTGGAAACGTGAGATACGTAACTCTACACAACGTTGGTGTAAGAGAATACGGCTGCTTCAGGGAGAGAAGCGGTTTGCGTCCAGTCTCTTTGCCTTTAGAACACAGCACGTGGGGGTATATACGAGCCATCTGCTGGTGCCTACCAAGATAACACGCGCGCCAGCGATCGCGACCGCGTCAGAGTTCACAGTGGCTGCTCGAGCGACACAGCCACCCAAACCTTTCTCGACGTCCATTCATGCATCTTCAAGACACGCGATCACATTGAATTCAGTGGTGAATATAAACACAAGAAATACTCCAAGGTTATATCGTTGGATCTTAATAGTATACACAATTGGAGCTGATGTTAGATAAAAGTTGTTCATTCAATGGCCTACACCGAATGACATATTGGCTAGAAACATGCTAGAGCCTCATGCGTAAGAGTTACACTTAGAAATCTAACTTTGGCAACTATTGGCTGCTCTGGCCTGTGCTCATTTTCTTTTAAATTTATTTGAAAACAAGATTTTATTCTTAGGCAATTACATAATAAAACGCATGTTTATCAAAAGAAACGACCACCATGACGTCAAAGTGTGTGTCCCCCTTTGATACATTCCTGTCTTTGGGTCACTGAAAAAACCTTGACAAGATATGACAGGACTGAAGTTAGTTGGCACCAGTCCATTCATCATGTTCTACTCATTACTCGCACACCCAGGCACAAATCACGCCACAGCCAATCAGAGAGTAGCGGTACAGCGCCATCTGGAATATCCTCACTCAACTGCAGTTTGTATGTACTTCTATGAGACAGCGCCATCAATTATGGCTGTTCTGGAGATACTGCCTTCTTTTCTTTCTCGTTTCTTCTCTCGGTTGCGCCTGACGCAGGTCAAGGTTTGATTAAGAGGATCTTCACCCCTAAAAAAGGTGCGGCCCGTTGTGCGCCCAAAAAACAACGGCGGCTGACTAGTTGAACTTATTGCCGCTCGCGAAGGTGATTTTAAGAACGCACGAGGGTCTCTGTGTTGAGGGCTTTCTTGGGGAGCCTGAAACTTTTGGCAAATGTTATTTGGCATAATGTGATCAACACTCCTCTGAATACACTATCTTATTCTGAAACATCGATATCTAATTATCAAAAGGACTTTGAACGCCGTTCACCGAAATAGATGGCACCCGATCTTGAGGTGCGGTAATGTTATTCAAAGACAGCTTGCGGGGCACACAACAGTGTCGATAGTGTGCTATGTCATTTCTAACGAATCACCGCCGTGGTCACGCCCCAGCGCCTGTCAGGGCTACCCGTTCTGCCATGGCACAGCAACTCGCACACCGTTGAAACTTTCAGCTTAAGGGATCTTCATATGCGAGAGCTCGCCACATAGGTCCACAACCGTTATAAAGCCATCTCAGCTCTTTATGATCGCATTTGGGGGGGGGAGGGGCTTCATAGACAAAGCCGGTATACTGTGGGAGTTGACCGCAATTCGACAGCACAGAATTAGTGACATGGAAACAGCCTGGATATCAGCAGTGAAGCCGATGTAGATCGTCGTAGTTTGTGCGGTCTTGCGAAAATTTTTACAGGTTGGTATGCGCCACAGTAATAGATCTTCCGCTGTTTGCAAACAGCGTGACATCACTGCGAGCACCCCGCCCATTATACCCTTCCTCGGAGTAGGTGCTGCATGGTTGGCGCTCGTCGTACTTTGTGCGGTCTTGCATAAAACTCTACAGGTTGGTATGTGCCAAAGTAATAGACCTCCCGGTGTTTGCAAACAGTGTGACATCACCATCCCCTTCCTCGGAGCATGTGCTGCATGGTTGGAAAGTTCAATCGGTGGGATCCCTCTGCTTAGCAGCGCTGCGTGTGTCTGCATTCCTTTGACAGCAGTTACTGCGAATTGTTTTTTTAAGTCACAGCTTTTACAAGAAAGGGTCACTATCTATAATCAACGATTCTGTTAGGTTAACATGTGGCGATTGACTCGTCGTATATGGCTGCCATCAAAAAGATCTTATCCCCTTCGAAAGCGAACATTCTGCATAATCGCGGTGACTGACACTTTGAGAAATATTTACATGGTGTGGATGTGAACGTACTCAATTTACGTCGTCACATGTGCACTGCAGTTTTTACGAGGTACAGTCTTTCCACCAGCGTGGTTTCGAGCTGCTAGAGAGGAGAAAGCTTGAACTAAATGTCAGCTAGCGTTGTCATTTGAAAGAACACGGCTCCCAGGTTTGATATATCGGCCATTATTTCTACAGGGCAAATGACACCATGTTCCGAGAGGCATATCGATACCGATCGACAAAACGACTATATATATAGCCTAGACACCAATCCTGAAATATAAAGTTTTTGTTGCGCGGTATTGTGTCAACGCAGGGTGACCACATGTGTATATTACCCGTACAAAGCATTATTATTCAATCAATGGGTGAGAAAGTAATGCGACCGTCATTTAGCAATGTCACTAACAGTCATAGAGTCATAAAATAAATATGGGACGTGGACTGTCGTGTGCGGACCACACGCAAGAGTTCGGTGGGCTGCGCTTTTGAGACTCCTACAACGGCCGCTCGATCTCTCGGATCGAGCGGCCGTGCCCCTGCTTTACTGGGTTTGCGTATTCGTCGTGGCGAAGCGTATATTCAACTTGAGCAATACTAAAACGTGCTAATAGTTCTTGTGTATAGTCATACCTTTCAGCCCGGAGACCATGTTTTTTTTTCTGCAGGCATTGCAAGATATACGCAGTCGCAGATGATCGCGTCTAATGCATTTTTACCTTGACTAAAATGTCGAATCACGATGTTCCGTCGACAACCGATCATTGCCACCGGCCCATAAAGAGCACCAATGTTCTCGCAAACAAGGTGCATTGTTTCTCCCTCAACTTGCTCCACACACAATATTCTCAGTTTCACCGACCATAAAGGTGGACCAATATTACCGATGCCTTTCAATGCACGCTATACGCCACAATAAACACTGCACATTTTTGAAGACTGTGCTGCTGTTCCTTGCACACACAGGTGGTCGAAATTTCCGGAGACTCCACAACGGCGTCTCTCATAATCATATGGTGGTTCTGGAACGTTAAACCCCACATATCATGTTCCTCGAACAATCCGCTACGTGTGTTCCCTTTTTCAAAATAAACAGACAAACAGCGTGGCAAGCTTTTTGTCACGCAGTTGACCACACACACCTATATGCTCTCTGACACATACCTCAGCTAATCTCGTAACAGTAAGATGAAGGTAAAGCTTACAAAAAAGGAAAACCTTGCCCCAAGCACCACGCGTAAGTCACCAGCGTCGATGTTTTGCGAACCCCGGCCTAGCACGTGCGCCGGTGACGTCACTATGTGACGTATCCCAGTAGAGGTTTATTGGACAAAACCCCCTATCGAGTACAGTAGATGTGACCGTCAAACGAAAACTCTGCTCGGCTAAGTGGAGCATGTGAAACATGTGAATGAAGAGAGACGGGATGAGAAAACAAAAGAGGGAGGCCGAAAAAAATGCTGCTTACTAGGTAAAAAAATGTCACAGCCGATCCATGGAGTGAATGATGATGAACGGGGCGAAGCCTCCATCCATCTGTCTGTGCGCCATCCGTGTGTCCGGACTGTCGTACAAAGGAACAGACGGAAGCACGGATGGACTGATAGATGCATGGACAGACGCACGGACGGACGGACGAAAGTACGGACGGATGGATAGAAGAACGGACGGACAGATGAACGGAAGCATGAACGAATGGAAGCACGGACGGATAGACAGACTGACAGACAGAAGCACGAATGGATCAGGGACGGATGGACGCATGGAAGGACTCACAGAAGCATGCACGGACAGATACACGGACGGACAGACATACGGACGGACTCACGGGAGCACGAATGGATGGACGGACGGTTGGACGTAAGAACAGATGAGCGGACGCTTCACCACACTTATTTTCATTCACTGCATGGATGTGCTGTGAAAACCATTAACGTCATCTAGTTATACTATGCCAAATAACGTATACACACAATGCCATCTACTGAGCAAGTCATAATCTATGGGTGTCTACATACTACATACGGAGGAGAGAATGACCCATGGCCTAAGTAACCTCGCCCCTAAAAGAGTGAGTTGCATGTCTGTGCTGCCTTCAGCTGTAGTTGATGGACCATGTTGAGCCACATCCCACAGGCAGTGAACCGCTAATCTCAAACACAAACCGCTCTCACACTCACCGTATGGAGTATGTTTTGTCACCTGTGTATATGAATTCATATGCACTGCAGATAGAAAAATTCTAATGACGTATGTTTGACCACGTTTCCCATGTTCCCATTCTGTGGTGAGAGACTGTGACCAGTAAGCATCTGTTGCGCTAAGATAATAGGTATGCCATAAACAGAAGTCACACGTTTGCCACAAAGGTGAAACAATGAACGTGATAGCAAAAATTCAAAAGTCATGCGCAGAATCGAAAGCAGATCGAAACGTGCCCCGCGTTTCTCACGCGCAAATGACGCACGAAACGTACTCACAGGTACAGAGGCACGCGAATAAGAGTCTCAGTTGTTACTTTGCTGTGTCTGAAAAGCCAGGGCTTTTTGCAAACGGACACTGCAATGATTGCAGTGACCTTCGTGCGCCTGGTAACTACAACATAATTATTCCAGGTAAAGCCCGAGGCCAGCCAAGACGTACGATCCTCCCCACGAGGTAAGGGCGCGTGAGGGAGCGTCGCCCACTTGCTCAAAGTAGGGCAAAGTATACGTGGAAGGTTAGAGCGCGCGCCGCCACGCGATGTGGGGACGCGCGCTCATGGCGCCATCTTGCTGGTAATGCCAAAAACACAATAACCCCCCCCCCCCCGAGTCCTGTCAGCACAGGCAAGTGTTAGATATAAATTGCTTGCCTTTTGAGTGTTGAAAGACGTGCTCTTCGGTGGCTCAGTGCTTAACGCCTCGCATTCAACTCGCAGAGGTCCCATGTGCGTTATTGCGCACCAAAGTCTTTTTCTGGATTTTTTCCTTTCTACTTTCATATATATATATATATATATATATATATATATATATATATATATATATATATATATATATATATATGGGAAAGAAGTGTATATCTAAGGGCTCGTTTTTCCGTGTTCTAACACAATAATAATGAGATATAACAGACAGTAATGCCAAGGAATGTACAGGGGAAGTTATTAAAACCAATGAAATGTAAATAAGAAGAAAGAAAAGTGGATGAATATATATCCACAAATATATATATATATATATATATATATATATATATATATATATATATATATATATATATATATATATATATATATATATATATATATATATATATATATTGCACTATGGATACTTGTAAGTATCCACAGTGCTAACGCAAAACTAAAGTATGATACGTTACAATGAATTTCACAATGTTTTTGGCGATATAATTACGGGAGGCGTAATCTTTGTCCCTACTTTGAACCATATGATCTCAAGCATTGCCTCCGAGATGCGGCGCACAGCAATTCATCTGTAGAGCAGACGACGGATGACAACTTGCCCTAAAGCGTGTTCTTCAGTCTAATGCGGCAGTGTTCGTGCCCCAAATGATAAAAATTTGTTATGAATCGTTTATGAACTCATTCAACAATCAATTCTCTTACCCAACGTGTTGCAAACTCATGGCCGTCACAGCAGCTCCATCTGTGTGTCAGTAATGAAGAGGCACCACATATTACAAGTTTCAGTGCTCTACGTATGAAAATGAATTCAGATACTGTAGAACACCGTGTTCAAACTAGTTACGCCTATCTGCTAAAACAGCCTTTCTTCACCAAATGCGGTCATGTTTACTCGCATTTTAAGCTTATTGCCGCTTTTCTGTTCCAATTTCTAGATTTCTCAACTTATCAGCGCATTCTCGAAAAGCTCTTATTTGTACCACGAATATTGTTACTAAAAACAAAATAATGCAACATGTTTTTTTATATTACTGTACAATGGCCTTCGGTTGTCTATTTACGAGATTTTAAGAAAAATTGAAGATGGTTTCTTTTATTATTCAAATTTCAGTGGAGTACCTTTTTGCGAATATGAGAACTTTGAGGCAATATATAAAAATTTACATTTGCTCTACGGCAGCAATAATTTATGCACCTAATGAACACACTATATCCTTAAAACGTGCCAAGTTTAAAAACGCTGCTTGCATTACTTTCAGAGAAAAAAATGGGGAATACGTAACTTATTTTAAACACTCGCAAAATTAGACATTTAAAAAATATTTTCTTAAGGTCTAAAAACTTGAAACTGTATGAAATCATTCTTCATTAGACATGCATTTCAGGTAAAAAATATCTTCCTTGAAACAAAAGTATTTGTCTTTTTATAGAATATGCAATTTTCGAAAATGACAGGTGACGAAATTGGTGCCTCCCATGTTGGTGAAGTTTGATATTTTTTTTTCTCGTAAGTTATGCCGTTAATCATAAAACGAAGTTGACTTTCGGGCTACCAGGTGAGAGGTGCATGAAATATAAAATACTCAATGAAATCTAAAATATCAACTTTTGGACCCGTGTCGATCTCTCGTGGCATCACCCCCCTATACTTTTGGCATTATTGCCTGTTAGATCTCATTATATTGTATATATATATATATATATATATATATATATATATATATATATATATATATATATATATATATATATATGTGTGTGTGTGTGTGTGTGTGTGTGTGTGTGTGTGTGTGTGTGTGTGTGTGTGTGTGTGTGTGTGTGTGTGTGTGTGCGTGCGACGCTATGATGCATTGGTGACGTGGCCTGGCTCATACTCCATGTTATTCCTTTCTGACTTCTTCCTCCTCTACTTCTCCTAACCATCCCTGCCTTATCACGTCATATATGTATATATATATATATATATATATATATGTATATATATATATGCCTCCACTGCGATCCCCCTGAGTGGGTACGAGCCATGGCGGTGGAAATCATCATCATTATACTGTGATCGCGGACTCAGGGCCCATGAAAAACCCCCATTAAAATACCTTACCTTGTGTAACAATTTGGTGAAGGTGCTGGGTAGAACGAACCCAAAGACGGGAGCTACACTACCAGGACTTCGTCGCAGCCGCCACCTCGCCGGACTTCCACCTTCGCCGATCGTAATGGCCCAAGAGCAGCCATCCAACGCTTCGAGGCCAACACCGATGGGTTTCGTGCCGTACTACAGAGTGCCACCAAAGTTCGGCGGGACCTCAGGAGAAGACATCGGCGTGTGGCTCAAGAACTACAAGCGGGTGAGCAAAAGCAATGGCTGGGACTCGAACGAACAGCTCAATCATGTCGTATTCTCGTTAACTGACACCGCCCTTATGTGGTACGAGAACCACGAGGACATGCTCACGACTTGGGAACGTTTTGTTGAAGAAGTGCAGAAGTGCTTCGGTGATTCGGACGCAAAGAAGAAACGCGTGGAGCAGACATTGTCTCAGAGGGCACAGCTTCCAGGAGAAACACGTACGACATACATTGAAGAAATATTGAAGCTGTGCAAGATCGTGAATGGTAGGATGTCTAAAGAAGACAAGGTTGGACACGTTCTCAAGGGTATAGCCGAAGACGTGTACAATTTCTTAATTGGGAAAGACTGCTTGAACTCCGTGTCCGACGTGATGAAGCGCTGTCGTACCTTTGGATCCCTCAAGTTGCGACGAATTTCTCCGAAATTCGGCCGCCTGTCCAACGTCCCCACTGTGGCTAGTGTTGAAACAGTGCTGCCTAACGACCTTGCTTTGACCATACGGCAGATCGTCATAGAAGAGCTGCTTCGATGTCAGCAGACCTATCATCGCCCCAGCGATTTTCAGGATGTGTACGTAAGCGAACCAGAACGTGTGCGGACTCCTGTTTCTCATCCACTATGGCAACCATCGATAAACGCAGCAGATGCTTATGAATATCAAGGCACACGGCAGGCTGGATTTTACCCGCCAACCACCTCCCAACTACGAATGAAGTTTTCGCCCGCCTGTTTACCCAACATCGCCTGCCTACAGTGCCCCCGAAGGGCGGCACTACTATCCCATGCCTTCCGAGAGGAGTCGTTACTCTGAGCAGCCACGTGCCCCTCGACCAATTCCGGTATGCTACAACTGTGGCGTCCCGGGTCACATCACACGTTTTTGTGACCACCGCCCATATCAGCGACAGTCTTGGCACATGTCTCACCAACCTTTCGACCATCCGCTCTCCACGTCACGGAAACCACGTGCACCTACCTGGTCACGCTACCCATCGCCGGCCTCTGATCGAAGTTTGACGCCACCACCAGCTCCCCGTGCTCCACGATCGCCGTCGCCACGGCGACGCGCACGTACACCGCCGCCGGAAAACTAGTCGGTGCGGTCAGTGGGGGTGAGGCCGCGAGATCATAGGTGCTATCTACAGATATACCCCCGTCAGCGTTTATGTTGAAGAACAAAGTTCATGTAGTTGTCGATGGAGTGGCTACTATGGCACTTGTGGATACAGGCGCGACAGTCTCGGTGATGAGTGTAAATTTTAAGAGCCTGTTAGGACCAAAAGTGATGTTTTGCCTGAACCGTGGGGGGGTGACATTTCGTGGTGTAAGTAGTGACGAGTTGTGTTCGGTGGGATATTGTACTGTGGACGTCTCGCTGTGTGGCAAGGTGTTTTGCACAGAGTTCGCGGTTATTCCGCGGTCTCCACATGACGTTATCTTGGGTATTGACTTCTTGTGTGAGTGTGGGGCAACTTTAGGCTGCAGAAGTGGGCATCTTTTTATACACGGTATTTTCCCAACGGCGCTCTTGAAAAATTCCTGTCCGGAGGAATGCACCTTTTTCGTCTCCGTGGACACAGTCGTTCCTGCATTTTCTGCTGTGTGTGTTCCCGTGACATGTTCCAGCAACAACTGTGGAACGTTTGACGCCACGCTCGAACCGATTCCTTTGGCATGCCTGAAAAAGAACACTCTCATTCCCCATTGTATAGTGTCAGTCGTTGATGGACGGGCCGGTGTGTGGACAATGAACAGTTCCATAGAGCTTGCAATTCTGCCAGGTGGCATGAAACTTGCAGTATTTAGACCCGAATCATGTACGACGCTGGTTGCGCTTGTTGATGCTACAAGCAAAATGAACATCTAGGCTTAGAAGGTTCAGAAGATGCCCAATTGCTACAAATGGTCAGCAAGTCACTTGACCAAAGCGAACGTCATACACTGCTCGACGTTCTATCTAAGCACTCGAAAATGTTCGATTTTTTTTAAAAACAGCCAAATGCCCTTAATCCCAGCGTCCCGGATACGTCGTCAGATCCACACCGAGTCGGCGCATCCCATTAGGCAGACACCTTACCGAGTGGCACCATTGGAGCGCAAGATCCTCAACGAACAAGTCCAAGAAATGCTGGAAAAGGGAATAATACAGCAATCGGCAAGTCCATGGGCTGCTCCCGTCATTCTAGTGAGGAAGAAGGATGGTACGTGGAGATTTTGCGTTGACTACCGCCGACTGAATTCTGTTACCAAGAAAGACGTCTATCCACTGCCGCGCATCGATGACGCTCTAGACTGTCTGCATTCCGCGTCCTACTTTTCATCTGTCGACCTGAGATCAGGTTACTGGCAAATTCTGACGCACGCAGCTGACAAAGAAAAGACGGCATTCGTTACGACCGACGGACTTAACGAGTTCAACGTTATGCCTCGTGCTCAGCTGCATTGAAAAAGCTGGCCTTGTATTGAATTAAAAAAGTGCCACTTTGGCGAGCGACAGACATTGGTGCTAGGACCTGACCCACAAAAGACAGCAGCCGTTGAATCGTTCGAGCGTCCTAAATCTGTGAAACAACTGCGTAGCTTCATCGGGCTCTGCTCGTATTTGCGCCGGTTCGTACCCAAGTTTGCGGATGTCATTCACCCCCTGACGAGCCTTATACGCAAGAACAGCCCGTTTCAGTGGACCTCTGAGTGTGATGCCACTTTTCACAACCTGAAGTGTTTGTTAAGTTCGCAGCCAATACTTCGGCACTTCAATCCTTCGTCGCCCACGAAAATTCACACAGACGCAAGTGGCATCGGTATCGGTGCCGTTCTCGTTCAGCGTTCTGGCAAGAAGGAACACGTTGTGGCGTACCTAAGTCGTTCTTTAAGCAAGCCTGAACGCAACTACACAGTGACCGAACAGGAATACCTGGCGGTAGTCTTCGCCGTGCAACGGTTTCGCTCATACATCTATGGTCGCCCGTTCACTATCGTCACAGATCATCATTCCCTGTGTTGGCTGGTCAACCTCCGTGACCCATCCGGCCACCTCGCACGATGGGCCATTCATTTGCAAGAACATGTCTTCACCATTTTATACGAGACTGGCCGTCTACACGCTGATGCGGATTGCCTCTCCAGAATGCCGTCACCATCGACAGATTGTGAAGCCGATAACATTGACCACCTTATCGCTTCTCCGTCGTCTAGCTTTCCCGATGCCGTGACTTTCGCCGCTGAGCAGCATAATGACCCAAGCTTAAAAGCTCTCTTCCCTGGAGCGAGAAATTCATTAAGCGAAGGCCGATTCTGCGTCCGAAATGGTCTTCTTTACCAGAGAAACTTGTCCACGACGGGCGCCCGCTTTCTGTTGGTCGTTCCTGCGTCCCTCCAAACGTCTGTTCTGCGTCTCACGCATGATGACCGCACCGCTGGCCATCTAGGCACAGCACGAACACTTAGTCGCACGAAAGAGTGGTTCTATTGGCCGAAAATGAGCAAAACAATCCAGAACTACATGGCCAGCTGTACGCAGTGCCAGAGCCACAAGCGGCCCTCCTCGGGTCCAGTTGGTAACTTACAACCTGTAAAGCCTCCCGGTTCCCCATTTGAAAAGGTCGGCATTGATCTGATGGGACCATTTCCACGCTCCTCAAAAGGTAACCGGTGGAAAATTTTATGCGCCGACTACCTGACGCGGTACGGGGAGATGGCTGCCTTATGCTCCGCCACGGCAGTCCAGGTTTCGGAGTTCCTGTTGCATTCAGTCATCCTCCGACACGGACCTCCTCGCGTGATAATAAGTGACCGTGGACGACAATTTACCGCTGATATTGTCCAATCATTACTTCGTTTGTGTGCCTCCAAGTTCCGACACTCAACTGCGTATCATCCACAAACTAACGGCCTCACCGAGTGCACAAACCGAACGTTGATCAACATGTTGTCAATGTACGTCGCCTCCGACCACAAAAACTGGGATGAAGTATTACCATTCGTCAAGTACGCCTTCAACACGTCGAAACACGAAACGACAGGCTACAGCCCTTTCTATCTGCTCTACGCTCGCTCACCTCGACATACGCTGGACACTATCTTTCCTTTTGTCGTCCATGACGATATAACGATTGCGGAAACTTCGTGTCGTGCGGAAGAGACACGTCGACTTGCCTGCTTACGTACACTGGCAGTGCAAGAGTCCTCCAAAACTCGCTACGACAGTCAACACAGGCATGTAACCTATGCCCCCGGTGAACTAGTGTGGGTGTGGACCCCAATACGCAGACGTGGCTTGAGCCAGAAGCTACTGGCGCACTACGCCGGTCCTTTCGTGACACTCCATCATCTCAGCGAGGTCAACTATGAAATTGCACGTGTCACCACTAGTGGCCGACGTTCATGCAAGACAGAGGTGACGCATGTTGCCCGCCTGAAACCGGTTACACGAAGGATGCAAGAACGACTCGCCCAGAGGGCTTCGTCTGAGACAGGAGGAATGATACGGGGTATCACTACCAGAAAAAACAAGGGAAGCGCGGGGAGAGAAGGAAGACGACGTTGCCTCCACTGCGATCCCCCTGAGTGGTTACGAGCCATGGCGGTGGATATCATCATCATTATACTGTGATCGCGGACTCAGGGCCCATTAAAACCCCCCATTAATTTACCTTACCTTGTGTAACAATATATATATATATATATATATATATATATAGGTAATATATATATAAAATAAGGGAAAGAAGTGTATACCTAAGGGCTCGTTTTTCCGTGTTTTAACACAATATTAATGAGATATAACAGACAGTAATGCCAAGGAATGTACAGGGGAAGTTATTAAAACCAATGGAATGTAAATAAGAAGAAAAGTGGATGAAAAAATTACCAACTGTGAGCAGGAATCGAACCTACGACCTTCGAATTACGCGTTCGATGCTCTAACCACATGAGCTATCACAGCGGCCCTCCCTCCATCCACTTTTTTGGGTTTATCTGTGAATTTAGAAGTAGGAGTGACAGTCAGCGCCATCTATAAGCCAAACAACGAGTGTGAAACACTCTTATGCGCATGTTTGGCGCCACGTAGCACGTGAACTTATTATGAGCGGGCAGCTGATTAATTGTCCCTCTTATACAACCTAAACACACCAAGTCTGCCAGTACGAGACCCTCGTTCAATGAAATAAGGGAAAGAAGTGTATACCTAAGGGCTCGTTTTTCCGTGTTTTAACACAATATTAATGAGATATAACAGACAGTAATGCCAAGGAATGTACAGGGGAAGTTATTAAAACCAATGGAATGTAAATAAGAAGAAAAGTGGATAAAAAAATTACCAACTGTGAGCATGAATCGAACCTACGACCTTCGAATTACGCGTTCGATGCTCTAACCACTGAGCTATCACAGCGGCCCTCCCTCCATCCACTTTTTGGGTTATATATATATATATATATATATATATATATATATATATATATATATATATATATATATATATATATATATATATATATATATATATATATATATATATATATAATAAAGAACTGGGACAGTCAGAACTGTTATTTGAGATCAGGTATGAGCGTAGGCCTAGCCAGCGAAAAGTGAGACAACGTCCGCCCCGAGCGTCTCGTGCTTAGCACTGACGATGTGTTTGCGGTGGAGTGATGCATGACCCACTACTTCTTCATTACATATTTCCCCCTCGCTGAAGACGGAGCCAAGTAGGTATTCTAAGGTGTCGTGAGGACAAGTCATTCATGATACGGTTTGAGACGATCCACGTGTACGATTTCGCGGCCTCGGCGACGTAGGTCCGGAGTGAGCTTGAGAGGTTCGATGAGGTAGTTGACAGTGCAAGTTTGCTCTATGACTAAAGCCCATGGTACCTGCTGACGAACTTTGTAGAGGTACCAGGAGCAGCAGTGGGAGGCACCCACAGCCAAACAAGAGAGTTGGGCGAAAACTGGTAGTGGGACCGTCCATCGTCATGACAAAATTTCTGTAGCCCTTGTTCTTGTGTTGTAAGGGTGCGAGCCAATTGCTGACATTCTTCCGCATACCGAGTGGCTTCAGAAACTGGTGTGCCTTCGGATGAGTCGGGTCGGTAGGGGAGAATGGTGTCGACTGGAGATGATGGCTCTCGACCATAGAGTAAAAAGAAGGGAGAAAAGCCTGTCGTCGCTTGAGGTGCCATGTTGTAAGCGTACGTTACGTAGGGAAGGATACGGTCCCAGTTGGTGTAGTCGGAGGCGACACACATAGAAAGCATGTCGCCAAGAGTGCGGTTAAAACAATCGGTCAAGCCGTTTGTTTGTGGGCGATATGAGGTAGTACAGCGGTGAATCACATGGCATTCAGCAAGAAGTTTTTGAATAACATCCGCGAGAAAGACGTGGCCTCGGTCGCTCAAAAGTTCACGTGGAGCGCCGTGACGCAGAAAAAAACGTTGCAGCAGGAAAGACGCAACGTCACGTGCCGTCGCGGCTGATAGAGCAGCCGTTTCTGCATATCTCGTGAGATGGTCGATCGCTACAATAATCCAGTGATTCTCAGCTGATGTATATTGCAGAGGACCAAAAGGTCTATTCCAACCCGGTCTAATGGTCGCACTGGGCACGGTAACGGCTGCATTGATGCAGTAGGACGGCTAGGATAGTGCTTGCGGCGTTGGCACTCTGTGCAAGATCGAATGTACTTTTGAACTAATGTGTACATACCGCTCTAATAAAACCGAAAACGTAGCCTGGCGTAGGTTTTAAACAAACCGGCGTGTGCACACTGCGGATCGGCATGGAAAGCAGCACATATGCTGGCACGGAGATGCCTAGGTATGACGAGTATCCATTTGCGGCCGTCAGGGTGGTAGTTGCGGCGATAAAGTATTCCATCACGAATGACAAAGTGAGAGGCTTGTCGGTGTAGCGCTCGAGATGGTGGGTGGGCGAGTGTTTCAAATAGATAATCCATCAGAGACGCAATCTACGAATCTTTGCGCTGCTCCGCAGCCATGTCAATGGGTCCTTATAGTGGAAGTAAGTTGTCTTGGATGGAGACACTCGCAATATCAGTAGAAACAGGCGAACACGACAGAGCATCGGCATCAGCATGCTTTTGGCCTGAGCGATAAATCACATGGATGTCGAACTCTTGGAGCCGTAAAGCCCATCGTGCCAAGCATCCGGAGGGATCTTTGAGGAAGGATAACCAGCAGAGTGCGTGGTGATCGGTAACAACATCGAAAGGGTGACCGTACAGATAAGGCCGAAATTTTATAATTGCCCAGATGATCGCTAGGCATTCTTTCTCAGTTAACAAATAATTTGCTTCTGTTCTTGTAGGACTGCGGCTCGCGTACGCAACAACATATTCTTGGTAACCAGTCTTTTGTTGGGCGACTACAGCGCCAAGACCCACACCACTAGCATCCGTGTGGATTTCTGTGTGAGTGCTTGAATCGAAATGTCACAGTATGGGTGGTGTTGCAGTTCACGGAGCTTTTCAAAGGCACTGTCGCACGCCGGAGACCACGCAGATGGATTGCGGTCTCCCTGAAGTAGGTCTGTCAGAGGTGCCATGATAGAGGCGAAATCTCGGACGAAGCGGCGGAAGTATGAGCAATGCCCAATAAAACTACGCAGCTCCTTGAGAGACGTGGGCCTTGGGAACTCGCTAACAGCACGTAACTTAGCGGGGTCAGTGAGAACGCCATCCTTCGACACGACGTGTCCGAGAATGGTCAGCTTGCGTGCTCCAAAGTGACACTTCTTCAAGTTTAGTTGGAGGCCAGGTGCAGAAAGGCAGCGTAGAATCTGTTTCAAGCGACGAAGGTGCGTGGGAAAATCCGGCGAGAATACCACCACATCATCTAAGTAGCACAAACACGTGTTCCATTTTAGGCCTCATAGTATAGTGTCATCATGCGCTCGAATGTTGCCGGCGCATTGCGTAGGCCGAACGGCATCACGTTAAATTCGTATAAGCCGTCTGGTGTAACAAAGGCAGTTTTTGGCCTATCATCCGGATTCATGGGCACTTGCCAATACCCAGAGCGTAGATCAAGAGAGGAAAAGAACTCTGCGCCTTGTAAAGAGTCGAGGGCGTCATCGATCCAAGGCAAAGGATAAACATCCTTTCGTGTTATTTTGTTTAGACGACGATAATCTACGCAATTGACGTATGCATGTGGGAGGTAGTGGCCAGATACTGCACCAGGGTGGCCAATCCTTCTCTGGTGAGGGAGTGCGTTATTGGCGGTGGTTACCGGTGAGGCCGCACCCCAGGCCTCTTTAATGCAGTTCCATCACCACGCGGATTTTTTTTTTTTTGATCCGGTTGGGAACTGCGCGGCACCGGGATTTGAACTACGGACCTTTTGCATGCAAGGCGGATGCTCTAACCACTACGCCATCGCCGCGTTATAAACACCCCGGAAGAAATCTACAGGGGATCAACTGCTACCATAGTGCTTCATAAAGAGAGCAATAGAATACCAATCAAGAAGAGTATACGGCAGGGGGACACAATCTCCCCAATGCTATTCACCACATGCTTACAAGAGGTTTTCAGAAGCCTAGAATGGGAACAGTTAGGAATAAGAGTTAATGGAGAGTACCTTAGTAACCTGCGCTTCGCCGATGACATTGCATTGCTCAGTAACCCAGGGGACGAATCGCAACTCATGATTACGGAGTTAGACAAGGAGAGCAAAAAGGTAGGTCTTAAAATTAATCTGCAGAAAACGAAAGTAATGTACAACAACCTTGGAAGAGAGTAGCGCTTAGAGATAGGTAATAGTGCACTTCAAGTTGTAAAAGACTATGTCTGCTTAGAGCAGGTAATAACCGCGGAGCCGAACCACGAGATTAAAGTAACTAGAAGAATAAGAATGGGGTGGAGCACGTTTGGCAAGCACTCTCAAATTATGGCAGGTAGGTTGCCACTATCCCTTAAGAGGAAGGTATATAACAGCTGTATCTTGCCGGTACTTAGCTACGGAGCAGAAACCTGGAGACTTACAAAAAGGGTTCAGCGTAAATTGAGGACGACGCAGCGAGCAATGGAAAGAAAAATGGTAGGTGTAACCTTAAGAGACAAGAAGAGAGCAGAGTGGATTAGGGAACAAACGGGGGTTATGGATATCATAATTGAAATCAAGAAGAGAAAATGGACATGGGCCGGGCATGTAGCACGTAGACAGGATAACCGCTGGTCATTAAGGGTAACTAACTGGATTCCCAGAGAAGGCCAGCGAGTTAGGGGGAGACAGAAGGTTAGGTGGGCAGATGAGATTAAGAAGTTTGCGGGTACAAATTGGCAGCAGCAAGCACAGGACCAGGTTAACTGGAGGAACATGGCAAAGGCCTTTGTCCTGCAGTGGACGTAGTCAAGCTGATGATGATGATGATGAATCTACGCAACAGCGTATCGTGTCATTCTTCTTTTTAACTAAAACAACCGGTGACGCCCAAGGAGTGTTTGAGAGTTGAACGACGCCGCGCTTTAGCATGACACCCACCTGTTCATCGATGACACGGCGTTTAGTGAGCGAAACACGGCACGGTCGCTGCCGTAGTGGTGGGTGTTTACCTGTGTCGATCTGGTAGCATACAGTAGATGTTCGACCTAAGATAGCGCTGTGACTGTCAAAAAATGGCCGAAACTTGTCAAGGAGCCTCAAAACGTCACACCTCTGTTTTGGGTTTCGGCATTCGTCGAATACATGGTTGGAAATGTCGGCAGTGGAAGGGACATTCATGGAACTACCGTAGAGGGCGCTTAATTCCGATGATTCATCAGGAACGTCAAATGTAGCGATGGTTTCGAATGATTCGATTGAGCCGATACATTCGAACCGAAGCAGCGTAATTGGTAATGGGAACGGATTCCCCACAGGCACGTCGGTCGCACCACCTTGAAGAGTAACGAGAGCGATTGGGAGTGGTGATAGGTGGCGATGAACGAAAGCAGTGGAAGGCGTGAAGAATGCGGTAGCATCGACGACGGCGGAACACGACACAGGTGCGAAGACAGTAGCGCGCGGAGGGATCTGAGTGTCGTCACTAATGACCAACTTCGCGTAGCAAGGGTGATCGTCCGCAGGTAGAGCATCACCAAGAGGACAAAAGACGACTTCGGCCCGGGCGCAATCAATGATGGCTTGGTGATGGGAGAGAAAATTCCAGCCTAAAATGATGTTGTGAGAACAGTGCGGAAGTACTACGAACTGCACTGTGTAGGGCACTCCTTGAATTACAAGTCTGGCGGCACACGCCGCAACAGACTGCACAGACGGTTCAGTGGCAGTATGAAGAAACGAACCCAAGTAAGGCGTTGTCACTTTTTGAATTGCACGGCAAAATTTTTCGGTAATGACAGAAATGGCGGCACCAGTATCAATAAGGGCAAGTAGAGGTACACCTTCAAGAACGGCATTAATGACATTCGGCGGCGAACAAAGAGGGCTTGTGCTTTGCGACGAGAACGCAGTTCTTGCCTCGGGAACTGCGTCATTTAGTTTTCAGCGTCGATTGTACGGGGGCGTCGGCGCATCGGGGAGGGCGAGTGACGACGTGGAAAAGGAGACCGGCGATCAGAAGGTAGTCGGTGGCTTGGTCGAGGAGGGTGCAATTCGAGGTCTGGAGTATAGGGAAACGTTTGGTCGTACTCATATGAACCTGGGTTTTCACAGACGTGCGACGCGTCCGGGTAGACCACACGAAAAGTAGAACAGTTGGTTGTCGGCAGTGCGCCATGGATTAGGGACTAAGTGGACTGGAGGTCGTGGCGGCTGGGCGGCAAAAACAGGAGCAGGCACTAGAGGCGGCGCTCGGAACGTCTGTGGTCGTGCTGCTGTTTCGACATACGTCAATGGTGCATTGACTGGTGGCACCAGCTACGGAGGAAGGACCTCAGACACTTGGTCTTTTATAATAGTCAGAAGTGTAGGGCTAAGCGGCGCACTGCACTCCGGTAGGCCGGAGATGAGCGACAGTTAGCGGGCAACTTCTTTGTGCGCAAAATCTTTCATCTGCGTGAGGAGGGCGGGATCTCGCGAGAGAGTTAAGCTGGACATCGATTCCTGATGTGGGACAGCACGGCGGGTGACGAGACGTTGCCGGCGGAGCTCATCATAGCTTTGGAAGAGCTCGGTAACTTGAGCGACAGAAGCCGGGCTTTTTGAAATGAGCATCTGGAATGCGTCCTTGTCGATACCTTTAAAAATATGCTTGATGTGGTCCACCTCTTTCATTTTCGCATCGACGCGTTTGCACAAGTCAATGACGTCTTCTATGTAACTGGTGAAATTCTCACCAGACAGTTGAGATCTTGACTGAAGGCGCTGCTCCGCACGAAGTTTGCGGACAGCAGGACAACCGAAGACTTCGCTGAGCTTTGACCTGAATGCTGCCAAGGTTGGAACGTCGGTTTCATGGTTCCGAAGCCACAAGTGGGCAATGCCACAGAGATAAATGCCGACGGTGGCCAGTCTCGTGCCTTCGTCCCATTTGTTCAAGACACTCACGAGTTCGTAGGTACCCAGCCAGTAGTCGACGTCGTGATCGTAAGTGCCGCTGAATATGGGAGGGTCCCGCTGACGGACCACGCCGGAGCACACAATGGCCTCGGGAGCCATAGGCGGAGGGCTTGTGGAAGATGCAGTGGTCATAGCGGCAGGTCGAGTCTGGCTTCGCAACTCCTGAATTGCGAGGAGGCCCAGCAATCTCCACCAAATATAATAAAGAACTGAAACAGTCAGAACTGTTATTTGAGACCAGGTAGGAGCGTAGGCCTAGCCAACGAAAAGTGACAACGTCCGGCCCGAGTGCCTCGTGCTTAACACTGACGATGTGTTTGCGGAGCTATGCATGACCCACCAAGTCTGCATTACAATATCTTTATATATATATATATATATATATATATATATATATATATATATATATATATATATTATGAGGAAGCGCATTATTAGAGGTGAGCTCGAGCTGACACACACTGATTGATGATGATATCTACAGATCAGGAAATTATACAAATGATGATGACACGTCCAATTCATAAAGAAGAGTTGGTGACTGCGCCCACACTAATTCCCCGTCACGCTGGAAGCGGCCTCCTGGTTGCGCGAGAGACAATATTAGGAATTGCGTCGTCGAGTGTACAGTTTCTGCCGAGAAACATGCACAATTTCTGTCCCACGGCAACGGTGGTCGGAGGGAGCGTTAAGTGGTGAGATACGGTAATTAACGGAAGACGTTTGTTGAATAACCGTATAAGGCCCTATGAAACGACTGAGGAATTTTTCACATAAGCCGGGCATACGCACGGTAGTCCACGGAAGAACTTCGTCTCCTGGGGAAAAGGTGACAGCACGGTGAGTTGAGTCGTAGCGAGACTTGCGAGCTTCCTGAGAGATGTCAGTGTTGATTTGGGCCAGATGACGGCAGTGCTCGAGGCGAGACAAAAATTGTGCGGATAAAGGGCCTACTGAGGTAGCAGAAGCCGAAAGGAAGGAGACGTCCAGAGTTACACTTGGAGAACAGCCATGGACCAGAAAATAGGGAGAAAAGCCAGTGGTGCGTTGCGTAGCTGTATTGTAGGCGAACGTTACGAATAGAAAATGGCGTCCCAGTTCGTGTGGTCAGGATTAACGTACAAGGCAATCATGTCCGAGAGGGTACGATGAAAGCGTTCCGTCTAGCCATTTGTTTGAGGATGATAAGTAGAAGTTGTTTTGTGTATGGTGTTGGCGGCACGTAGAACCTCAGCAACAATAAAGGAAAGACTTTGCCGCGGTCGCTGAGCAGAACACGTGGAGCTCCATGGCGTAAAAATATGTTACGCAGAAAAAAATCAGCTACTTTAGTGGCTGTACCAACGTGCAGTGAGGCGGTTTCCGCGTAACGAGTGAGGTGGTCAACAGCCGTTACAATCGAACGATTTCCATTGCAGGTTACGGGAAGGTGGCGTACAAGTCTATCCCGACGACTTCGAATGGCAAAGTGAGACAAGGACGAGGTTGGAGAAAGCCAGAAGGAGCAGTAGTGGGTCGTTTCCTCTGTTGACATACGGCACACGAAGAAACATATTTGGCAATCGCGGATGAGATGCCATAGGTCAGGTGAACCGACTGCGTATTTTGTCGTACGTTTTGTGATAGCCGAGATGCCTAGCAGCAGGATCATCATGGAATGTCTCAAGAACCTGACGTTGTAGACAACGTGGTATAACGGGGACCCATTTGTTCCCTTCAACGTGGTAAATATAGCGATGTAAAACACCATCGTGAAGCTGGAATTGCTTCAGTTGTCGGCGAAGTCGGGCGTTCGGAGGAGTGGATGTACCTTCTAAGCGTGCTATTATGGAGCGGCAGTACGGGGTCAACACGTTGATGCGACGCAAGGGTAAAAGAATGGCCGGATCTTAGCCAACTGAGACCTGCGATGGGTAATGCTGTGGTGGAAATTGGTGACGGTGGGCTATTACGGTTGGGTAGAGGGCTGCGAGAGAGAGCATCAGCATCTTGGTGCTTCTTACCAGACCCGTAGACGACATCAAATTTGTGCTCTTATAAACGAAGCACCCAGCAGCCAAGACGACCCGATAAGTTCTTTAGCGACGAAAGCCAGCACAATGCGTTGTGGTCGGTGACGACTGTGAAGTGGCGGCCGTGGAAGTATGGACGAAATTTTTGTACTGCCCATACAACAGCAAGGCAGTCTTGTTCGGTTATTGTGTAATTTTTCTCGGCAGCAGTCAAAGCACGACTGGCGTAAGCGATGACACGTTCGCATGCGGTGTTGTCACGCTGCAGTTGAACGGCACCAAGACCATGGCCACTGGCGTCAGTGTGAAGAATTGTAGCCCGATCGCAGGTCAAGGCTCGAAAAATACTCTGCGCCATGCAACGAATTTAGTGCGTCATCAATTCATGGGAGATGTAAACATTTTTGCGCGTTATTTTGTTCAGTGCCCGGTAATCAACGCAAAAAACGTACCGTTCTGTCTTTCTTTTGCACCAACACAACTGGCGAAGACCATGGACTCGAGGAAGGACGTATGATATTCCGTCGAAGCATGTCTGATACGTTTTCCTCGATTATATTCCTTTCTGCGAGGGACACGCGGTATGGGCGCCGGTGAATTATTCGGGAGCCGTCAGTCTGAATTCGGTGAGTCGCAGAAGTTGTCATACCAAGGACAGCGGAATGAACGTCAAACAAAGGGCGATGTCTGTTCAATAAATTTAGCAATTCTTGACTCTGGGCTGCTGTCAGATCAGGGCTTATCGTCACCGATAGAGGAGTGGGAGAGTTGAGTGGCAGCGTGCTTGGCTCTGGTAGGTCTTCTTGACTTGGAAGGGCAACAATTGCAACGGGATGCGGGTCAATAGCGCATGTGACTGTTGATCCACAGGGCAACAATAAGGGTTCGGGGGTCTGATTTAACGCAGGAATAAAAGCAGACCCTTCAGAAAAACGAAGAAGGCCTGCAATGATCAGAATGCCTCGATGTACCGTGTGGCCATAAGGTAGTAGAAGCACGTCGCTATCCACAATGTTGCTGCAATCAACGCTAATTACTTCTTCTTGGGATGGCCAAAGAGCATAATCTGAAGTGGTGACGAGACGAATGCGCTCTTTGGGTTCCGATACAGAAGAGTCGGTGGGATTGAGGTGGATGAGGCGCTGACGACAAGATATAGAAGCGCGTGCAGACGACAGAAAATCACACACCAAAATGAGTTCGTGGGTGCACTCACGGAGAACTGCAACAGCAATATGATGACGAATACCGTCTATGAAAACACGAACTGTACACTGGGCGAGTGGGCGACAAATGGCGTTCGTCGCAGCACGGAGAGACGGGCCCGAGTAAGGTGTTGTTACTTTGCGGAGACGGGAGCAAAGGTCCGAGCGAATAATGGAAATAGCAGCGCCAGTATCCACTAGAGCTTCGACGCGTATACCTTCGACTAACACTGTTAACAAGTTCGATGGTCTGTCTGGAGGAATCGCTGGCTGTCCGGTGAATGCAGTTTCCCCTCCTAAAACTGCATTGGGCAGTTTTCCGAGTGGGCATTCAGAACATTGAAGGTGGGTCGCAGAGGCGACACGGAATGGCGATTGGGAGATGGTGAGTGGCGGCGAGACTCACGGGAGTTCACAGACAGACCACTACTGTAAGGTAGAGAGGGCGAACGCTGAAAAGAAGACCGATAAGGCGTGCACTGGTAGTTCGTGAGTGGACTGAAGCGTCCGCGTTCCTCTGGAGCGTAGCCACGTTGTTCGTCCTGTTGACGCCTTCGGCGTAAGCGAGATATATGACCCCTATAGCCGCAATAACAACAGATTGGGCGTTGAGGACACGGCATGGTGTAATAAGGCTGTGGGCGCATTGGTGGTGACACTGACGCCACAGGTACGTGGCCACCTGGTGTAGCCGCTGGGATAGTGGTGGGTGCTGAGAGCGCCAAGACTTCTGCGTACGTTGGTACCTGACGAGGTCTGGATTCGGCGGTACAAGGTGAATGTGACGCAGATGCAATTTCTTGCCTAATGATGTCCCGCAAGTTGGTTGGAGCTGAGGCTAAACTAGACGGTGAGGCGCAGGAAGAGCAGCGCCCATGAAGCTCCTCACGAACGATGTCGCGGACTAGGGCACGAATGTCGAGGGCCGCAGGAAGACGAATGTCCGAGGCATCATGGCAAAGACGAAGAGACTGAAGTTCTTCTAGTCTCTGGCAAATGGTGATGACATCTTGAGTTGTGGTAGGGTTTTGCCACGCAAGGGCGTTGAATGCGAAGGTATTTATGCCTTTGATAATATAGCGCATTTGTTCGCTTTGAGGCACAGCCGTATTTACACGCTTGCACAAGGCAAGAACATCCTCAATGTACGAGGTGTAGGATTCACCCGCCAGCTGAATGCATTCACCAAGCTTCTTTATTGCTGCTTCAGCACGAGCACTGGGGGAATCGAAAATCTGACGAAGCTGCCGTGCGAACGTGTCCCAGTCGGAAAAATCTTGGAGGTGGTTCCAAAACCAGGTTTTGGCAACATCAGTTAGGTAGAAAGGGACCGTACGCAACTTGTGTAGAGTATCCCACCTGTTCAACTCGCTGACGAGGTCGTAGGTGTGTAGCCATTCTTCAACGTCATCCCCTTTGAGACTTGAGAATACTGGCGGATCACGCTGGTGGCTGTGGACGGCCAGGGTCGACGGCGGAGGCTGCACTGGGCTGGTGGTGTTGGATAGACCAGGATTGTCTTGCACTGCCATGGCAGGTGGTAGACGACCCGAGCGGTATTATATATGTATATATATATATATATGTGTGTGTGTGTGTGTGTGTGTGTGTGTGTGTGTGTGTGTGTGTGTGTGTGTGTGTGTGTGTGTGTGTGTGTGTGTGTGTGTGTGTGTGACGCTATGATGCATTGGCGACGTGGCCTGGCTCATATCCCATGTTTATTCCTTTCTGACTTCTTCCTCCTCTACTTCTCCTAACCATCCCTGCCTTCTTACGTCTCAGGATTCCCCCTCCCCCCGAAAGATGGCACCGGTTACAAGCTACAACAAATTGCAGAGAATAAACAAAATAATGGTCAAATTCACAGTTTCACGTCCCGACAGTTCCACAATCTCACTAAATCTTTAAGGTCGAGGGAGCTGTCCGGCGATTTTTATGACGACGCTGGTGGACGAGCTTGACTGTTGCGTTCCGGACAGAGCAGGCTACACATGAACGCTGACAATACTGCTTGAACTGTTCTGGGGACTGAGCAAGGTTGGAACGCATTGTTGCATCGGCAGCTCGGATGTCGTCGGGTTTGTCTTTTTCGTCGTGAATGGTGCGCTCTCAGTGATTCTTGCTTTCATGCTTTTTGACCGACTGTGACGAAGTGCCAGAGTGCTTGCGGTGTGCAAGCAGTGCTTCCGCGTCTTTCTCGGCGTCTTCTTCTGTGGTGGTGCAGTCGGTGTAATATCAAGTGCAGGGAGTGTCTCTGGTGATTTTTCTTTGTGCGAAAGTGCCTGACGTCTTGAATTGGTCTTTGGTTTAGAGATCTTATTTTTCGATGTTCTTTTATTGGTGGGTGCACTTCCGTTGAATTTTGCGTTCGTCAATGCCCTTGTTGCAGTCTCTCTTCTTGTAGCATGAGTTTATGAACTTGGCTTTGCTTGCTTTGGTGAGGCTGCTCAAGAGATTGCTGTAGTGGCACCCGTTCCGGAATGGGGCATTCATTTCCTTTGATGTTTGACGTTTCCTGTCGACAGCTGATGCTTGGTGAATTGGTGTCTTGCTTGTCGGGTATAGTTGGTAATGCGTCATCATTGCTAGCAGGCTCTTCAGAGGCTTCGGTGACGTGGTTCATTACGCACGCTTCCGAAAGACAACTGTGTACGAGGTTTGATGTATCATGTACTTCTTAATTTGTTCAATTCATAAATTGGTGAGCTCTGCATGTGGGCGCCACAGGTGACATGGCATTATTAGGTTTGAACTGCAGATTTTGGCAAGTCTGCAGTGCCGTAGAAATGACACGAAGCTCTTCGGGGACTTCTTTTTCGCTGTTCGGTGCGAGTAGTTCTAGCGCATGGTAGCGTGCGACGTTCGATGCGTTTGAGCCTTCTGTTTTGTTTGGACTCTTCACAGTGTGTGCACCGGACGGTGATGCATGAAACCGCACGGAAGAAGAATGGCTTGACAGGGTATTTTTCCGATGCGCCAGGTCATCTACCATGAATACGGCGTCCTTACAAGGCACGTGGTGAGCACTAGGAGCGCTTGAAGAACCGCGTGACGAAAACCCAGGTGATGGACCACGTATGCGAGACGAAGAGTGAAGGGCATCATGTGGTTGAGCAACGTCTCATGTCATATTGTCACGTGCTTTTCGAAAAGAAAGACAATGACAGTTGTGAATGTGCCATGAAGTACAACGAAATGGATGAAAAAGAAGAACTCGTTTTGCGCGTTCTATTAAAAGAACCTACCTGCTTCTGGCGTCTCAGTTTCTGCCGCAAGACCTCTGTTTCGACGTCGTGACACTGGTGGAGCTGCTGGAGCCTACAACCTGATGCAGGACAGTCTTGCTGGGACCCGTTCATCTAGTCCAGAGACTCAGCCCCTCGTCACGACTCCAGTGCATCGATTCAGTCGGCGCCTACTAGGCCTAAGTCCAGAGTCCGCACCTGTTCCGCCTCTTTCCAGCATGGCAGCTCCTACGACATCCACGGTTATCCCGCCATCGCAGACCACTCTTCCCTCGCAGGTAACGCTTGAACATCCTCGCGTTCCTGAAGTTTTCCGTGGGGAAGAGTACGAGGATGTCGAGGACTGGCTCGAACAGTTCGAACGGGTCGCTGTATCCAACCACTGGAGCGAACAGCACAAACTTGGCCGTGCATATTTCGCACTGGAAGATAGCGCTCGCACGTGGTATGAGAACCGCGAGGCTACATTCCAATCTTGGGAAGACTTCCGTCGAAAGCTCCTCGCTACATTTTTGAACTCGGACCGACGGGATCGCGCACAGCAAGTGATTGAGGCACGTGTGCAAAAACCCAATGAAACAGCCGCCATGTACGCAGAGGGTATGATCCGTCTGTTTCGACGAGCTGACACTGACATGCCCGAGTCGAAGAAGGTGCGTCACCTAATGCAGGGTGTTAAGGAACAAGTGTTTGCGGGCCTCGTACGAAATCCACCTACAACTGTAGATGAATTCATAAAAGAGGCAACAGTCATTGAGCGCGCACTGCAACAACGACGCCGACACTTTGACCGCCTGCAGAACCACACGGCAGTAAGTGCTGCAGCTCAGAACACTGCCGTATGCGAAAGTTCCCTGCGACAAATGATTAGAGACATACTGCGTGAGGAACTTCGGGCCCTCTGCGTGCCCCCTGCCCAACCGCCAGTCGCATCTGTTGCCGAAATCGTCCGCCAGGAGTTGAGGCAAGCCACTTACACCACCCGCGCCAAATCCTGAGCCACACCCAGCGAGCTACGCTGATGTGGTCCGTCGTCCTCCACCGACAATTGTGGCGACGCCCTTCCAGCCACGACCCACTGCCGTACCTTGGTGGCAACGAGATTCTACGAGACGACCACCAGTTCGCCGAACTGACTTGTGGCGCATGGCCGACCGTCGACCTATTTGCTACCGCTGCGGAGAACCTGGTCACATTGCCCGCTATTGCCGTCACGGCGATTCTGGGTTCGGGAACTTTTCTCGTCCCGCTTCTTTCCGCTCCGAAGATCGTCGTGCCTACGATGCCGATCAACTATCGCCTGCTCAAGCAACCCCACCGCGTCGCTGGCGATCTCCATCACCTGCGCGTCACCGTGACTTCCCTCGGGGCTACGCGGACGTCACCAGAGGCCGTTCGCCAAGCCCGCGCCGGGGAAACTAACTGATGCGACCTCGGGGGGCAAGGTTGCCAATTGTCGACACACTGAAAAGTTCCCCCAATCATCGCAAGAAGGTATGACGACAACGACGATGAATACGACGACGAATAATAATGCTGATGAAGTTGTACGTGCCGATCTGAGCGTTCTCATTGACGGACATCACGTTACAGCACTGGTCGACACTGGCGCCGACTTCTCCATCATGCGACAAGAGCTCGCCGACCGCCTCAGAAAGGTCAAGACTCCGTGGACAGGGCCGCACATAAGGAGTGCTGGTGGTCAGCTGATGACACCCACGGGTAAATGCACCACAAGGCTTCGCATCGGAGATTCTAGCTTCGTGGCCACTTTCGTCCTGTTGCCAGACTGCTGTAAAGAGTTAATTTTGGGCATGGATTTTCTTCAAGATCATGGCGCTGTTATCAACATTCCTCAACGTATGGTGACGTTTTGCGCTCATCCTTATGCCGACAACAGCAGTGAAGAACCGCGCGGCCGTTTGCGAATAGCCGACGATGTGACACTCCCACCGAGATCCTGCTGCCTTGTGTCGGTGTCCAGTGGGTGTCCTTGCTATAAAGATGTGATAGCGGAGCACATAGTCACTCTTTTGTTCACGCAAGGCATTTCCATCGCGAGGGGCGTCCTGGCGCTTACTGGTGGACAGGCAGAAGTGCTCCTGACAAATTTCAGCAACGAGCGCCGTCGAATCCAGAAGGGTACCGCAATTGCCTACTACGACGATGTAGACCAAGCCGGGGATTGTTTTACCTTGCAACCAGATGACGCGGCTGTCCCCGCCTCGACAACTTTGTCGGTGGACATCTGCTCTACACTACCACCCTCTGATAGGAAGCGCCTGCTTGAACTTATACAACAATTCGAAGACTGCTTTTCGCGTACGTCAAAGGTACAGCAAACACCATTGACCAAGCACCGCATCATTACTGAAGACAACACGCGACCGATTCGGCAAAACCCCTACCGTGTGTCTCCGAAAGAGCGCGAGGAGATTCAGAAGCAAGTACACAAGATGCTCGCGGATGACGTCATACAACCTTCGAAAAGTCCTTGGGCGTCCCCCGTGGTTTTGGTCAAGAAAAAAGACGGCAGCTTGCGCTTCTGTATTGATTATCGCAAGTTGAACCAAGTCACGAAGAAAGACGTCTATCCACTGCCCCGCATAGACGATTCACTCGATCGGCTGCGTCATGCGCGCTATTTCTCTTCAATGGACCTCCGAAGCGGCTACTGGCAGATAGAAGTCGACGAGAGAGATCGTGAAAAAACGGCCTTCGTGACGCCCGATGGTCTATACGAATTTAAGGTGCTTCCTTTTGGTTTGTGCTCGGCGCCAGCCACTTTTCAGCGTCTCATGGACACCGTACTATCAGGCCTGAAGTGGCAAACATGCTTGGTCTATCTAGACGATGTTATTGTATTCTCAGCAACATTCGAGGAACATCTCAGCCGTTTATTCACCGTCCTTCAAGCCATACGTTCGGCCGGCCTTACTTTAAAACCGGAAAAATGTCGTTTTGGTTTTAACGAACTCAGCTTCCTAGGCCACGTCGTCAGTCACGAGGGTGTTCGACCTGACCCGGCCAAAATAGACGCCGTAGCGCAATTTCCTGCACCACGCGACAAAAAGGCCGTGAGACGCTTTTTAGGGTTGTGTGCCTATTACCGGCGATTTATTGAGGACTTTTCGTCTATTGCGGCGCCATTGACACGACTCACACGTGAGGACGTCCCCTTCTTTTGGGGTGAACAACAGCAAATGGCGTTCAATGAACTACGACAACGCCTGCAAACCCCTCCAGTCCTCGCGCACTTCGACCAGGAAGCCCCTACAGCACTTCACACTGACGCCAGCAATGTAGGTCTGGGTGCCGTTCTGGTGCAGTGGCAAGACGGCTGTGAAAGAGTAATAGCCTACGCCAGCAGAACTCTCTCTCGCACGGAGGAGAACTACTCGACTACCGAGAAGGAGTGTCTCGCCGTGGTGTGGGCAGTCATCAAATTTCGTCCATATTTGTACGGCCGCTTCTTCAAGGTTGTTAGCGACCATCACTTTTTGTGCTGGCTCACCAACCTTAAAGATCCATCTGGCCGTTTGGCGCGCTGGAGCCTAAGACTTCAAGAGTTCGACATGACCATCGTCTATAAATCTGGGAAGCGGCACACCGACGCCGACTGTCTCTCACGGTCGCCAGTGGAGACTGTCGCTCGTGATGACGAAAACATCGACGCGGCATTCTTGGGAGTCGTCAACACGGCCACTATTGCACAGGAGCAGCGCAGTGACCCCGAGCTGTTACCACTCATTGAATATTTAGAAGGACGCCGTAAGGACGTGCCGCGGTTATTTGCCAGAGGACTGCCATCTTTTTGCTTGCGAAACGATGTTCTCTATAAGAAAAACTTCTCACCAACCGGCAACCCGCACTTGCTCGTCGTGCCTGCCTCTCTTCGAAAAGAAATAATGGAAGCGTGCCATGATGAAGCAACTTCTGGTCATCTAGGCTACACCCGAACATTGTGCCGACTGCGATGCAAGTACTACTGGCCAAAGTTACCCGCTGATGTTAACCATCACGTGCGAACTTGCACCGACTGCCAAAGACGCAAAGCACCTCCTAGCAAGCCAGCCGGTCTTTTACATCCAGTCCTAGCACCAGCGAAGCCGTTCACCCAGATTGGAATGGATTTCCTGGGCCCCTTTCCAACTTCCACAACAGGTAACAGATGGATAATCGTGGCCACCGATTACCTCTCCCGTTATGCGGAGACTAAAGCTATGCAGCGCGGCACAGCAGCAGAGGCCGCTCAGTTCTTCATCGAAAACATCGTCCTTCGGCATGGCGCTCCGACAGCAGTGATCACAGACAGAGGACCTGCCTTCACCGCAGAACTTTTGGAGTCGGTTCTCAGACTCAGCGGTACAGCTCACCGGAGAACAACTGCTTACCATCCGCAGACAAACGGACTGACAGAGCGCCTCAATAGGACCCTCACAGACATGATCAGCATGTACGTTGACACGGAACATAAAAACTGGGATCAGATATTGCCGTACGTGACCTTTGCCTATAATACCGCTCGACAAGAAACCACTGGAATGACGCCGTTCAGTCTGATCTATGGTCGCGAAGTCACGACAACGTTGGACGCCATGTTGCCGCATGAGTGTGACGACATCCATGTGGACGCCGAAGAGTTCACTCAGCGCGCCGAGGAAGCCAGACAGCTCGCGCGTGTGCGCATCTGTCATCAACAGCATCAAGATGCACAACGGTACGACCCCCGACACAAGTTTATTAGCTACACACCAGGCGACAAGGTCTGGGTCTGGATTCCGATACGTCGACGTGGACTGTCGGAAAAACTTCTAAGACGATACTTTGGCCCATACAGCGTCACGCGACGCTTGAACGACGTGAACTATGAAGTTGTTCCCGAAACTGACTGTAGTTCTAAGCGTCGAAATCATTTACCCGAAGTCGTACACGTCGTCCGTATGAAACCGTATTTATCTAGTTGACGCGACCACTTCATACGCCTGGTAGAGCGCCTAGGTTGCGCATCGGGACGATGCCTCTTTCGGAGGGAGGCAAATGTCACGTGCTTTTCGAAAAGAAAGACAATGACAGTTGTGCATGTGCCATGAAGTACAACGAAATGGATGAAAAAGAAGAACTCGTTTTGCGCGTTCTATTAAAAGAACCTACCTGCTTCTGGCGTCTCAGTTTCTGCCGCAAGACCTCTGTTTCGACGTCGTGACAATATGCTGAAGCGATGACTTCGGAAATGCTGACTTTCGCGCAGAAGGGAGGCGCACTTGACGGTTAGGTTTTTTTTAATATACGCATGGCCTTCTGTAAGTAAACTCTTGTGCCCCTTCGTATTGAGGCAGTTGTCGATTTTCGATGGGCTCTCGAATGGTTGAGGACGCTTAGGAAATTGACTATAGTGTGCGGTTGTCTCTAGATGGTTGGCAATGATTAGGTCTTGGTCATGGTCGTAAAAACGGGTAATCATCTCCTCTTTGATTTTTTGCCATGACTCGTCGTTCTCGAATATGTGGGTGAGGTAGAATTTAAATGCCTCACCGGTGACGTAGTCACTGAAGTTCGTAACCATCTCCCTTTCCGACCAAGATGGAGCGGTAGCGTGGAGTTCGAACAGGTTGAACCAGCCCTGTACGGGTCCGTCGTCCGCTGATCCGGTGTACTTGGGGATTTCGAGGTCAGCCGATGGTTCTGTCATGTTGCTGGTCGTTGTCCTCCTAGGCGATGATTCGGTAGTCAATGTACGGTCAGGGCGTCTTCTGGGGAACTGCGTCGATGATGAGTGACTGATGAAGGGCCAGGCAGGTCTCCATCCTGTCGGCTCGTGTGACGCTATGATGCATTGGCGACGTGGCCTGGCTCATACCCCATGTTTATTACTTTCTGACTTCTTCCTCCTCTACTTCTCCTAACCATCCCTGCCTTCTTACGTCACAGGATTCCCTCTCCCCCCGAAAGAATGCGCGAGTTACAATAGACAAAACAACAAAAAGAATAAAGTGAAGAATGTCGAAATGCACGGTAGTTCGATTTCAGGAGGGAGTTTCTTAACTCGCACAAAAGCTTCACGGTATAGGGCAGCAGTCCGGTCATATCTAGGGTAGCTCTGGTGAACGAGGCTAGCTGTTGTGCCCTATATATATGTTCGTGCGTGCGTGCGTGCGTGTGCGTGTGCGTGTGCGTGCGTGCGTGCGTGCGTGCGTGTGTGCGTGTGTGTGTGCGTGCGTGCGTGCGTGCGTGCGTGCGTGCGTGTGTGTGTGTGTGTGTGTGTGTGTGTGTGTGTGTGTGTGTGTGTGTGTGTGTGTGTGTGTGTGTGTGTGTGTGTGTGTGTGTGTGTGTGTGTGTGTGTGTGTGTGTGTGTGGCCGACAAAGATATCTTCATTTTAAAAGCAGCCATCTCAAACACTGCAAAACAAGTATCCCCTACAGCCAAGCTATCCGTTTTAAAAGAATTTGTTCGGACAACAGAGAATTGACTCGCAACTGTGACCAGCTCCGTAAAGCATTAACCGAACAACAATATCCTTCACAAATAATCGACGACGAGCCAAATGTCTCGATCGGAAAGAGCTCATCAGTAAGGGCAAGCGGTTAGCGCCACCTTCCCGAATCAACCTCGTTCGAACGCATTCTGCATCTATTCCTAACGTGTAGCATATACTCATTGAAAGCATTACAACTTACTGACACAGAGTGATCGGCTTAAGGACATCTTCACTGAATCACCACGGGTTGTATATCGGAGATCAAGGAACTTGCGAAACATGTTAACTTCTTCCAAGACTATATTAATTGCTCCTGTTGGTTGGCACCCCTGTAAAAAACCACGAAGTAAAGTTTGTGCGCACTGCGACTGTTGCTAGAAGCATGGCATATCACTTTTCTTTTAGGATTAAAAGGGATTTAAACTGCGATAGCAGCAACATCATTTACTTACTTGAATGCTCAATCTGTCACATCCAATACATCGATCAAACCAAGACATCCTTTCGCATCCGTTTCAACAACCACAAATCACACGTAAACAGTTGGCCGCATCTCCCATTGTCCAAGCATTTTCATCTACCAAGTCATTCGTTTGACAAGATCATGGTGGCGCTTTTAGAATCAAGCTTTTAATCGTACCATGATAGTGAAATTCGAGAATCGTTCTTGATTCACAAGTTCAATAGTTTGTTATCCGGCGTTAAAGGAGCACTGACATCAAATTTACTCATGCCAAGATTTTTGCGTCAGCGAGTAGCTATAGACCCCGTAGCAGCAATTCACGACCTAAACCCCAACTGAGGGATGAATAAATATCACTTTTATTGATTTATCTCAGTGGAATCTGGCACTATTCAAAAACAGCCAACAATCCCGCCATTTTTAACGCAGGGAGCACCAGCAGTGCACGGCGCTATACTCGCGGTCACCTCCAGATCACGCCGCAGCTGACCACTTCTCCACAGAAAAGAGTGACGTCAGGCTCAGCTGCTCAGCAAACGTTTTATCTGCTAGGCGGACACATTCAGTCATGCCTTGTCACCTGCATTGCTGTCGTCGCCGTACAAAGTGTCGACTCGGGTTCAATACGATAGTGTGGAGCTTGGAATCACCGCGATTCGCGCCGTCGCGAATCATTTTTCCTTCGATCGACCCTTTGCAGAACAGTGATTTTGAAATCAACTCCATTCCAAGCAGCACTGCAGGGGTGCCCGAGGATGCACGGTTCAGCCATGTTCACTCGTGTGCCTCAGTTACCTATATTGGTGTGTTTTGTCGTGCAAAGCATTCCGGTATACGCAAAGGGGTCTATGTGATATAGCTACCGTGAATGAGCATCAGCAGAAAAATAGAATACGCTTCCTGCTTGTGAGAATCTTTTTTGTGCCTCCAGATGGCCCCACCTATCCAGCTTCTCGCGGTTAACATGGTATTACCACTTTTACATGGACGCAAACTCTACAGATTAACTAAACTTCAACGATACCTGCGTGTTACTTGTTAGCGACGATATCTGACTACACGCTCTTTCACGTTTGATAGCTTGCGGTCGTGTTGATGTGTAACACATACGTGACATGAAAACGCACCCCGATTGCGCTTTTTCCGTGCTTCGAACTAGACGACTGCAACTGACAACGATTACCCGACATGCTGACCGACAAGCACACGTTTAATCATGTTCTTTTCTTCTGATATTTTTAAAGGTGGTTTTTATCTTGATAATTTCACGTAACCATTCAAACTGCTGCGATGATGATCAGACGCGACGAGCCACGGCCGGGCTAGACTGCACCTGCACGCGCTGGCCCGGCCGTAGACGAGCGAGTGCGTTTTCTTCGGCGCCAGCCGGCGCCTTGATAACAACAATCGTGCGGCAATGAGGTCTTGTGCATGAGATCAGAAATTCAAGCAAGATTAGAAATTAAGCAACGTGGAATAGGTAGGCTTGCTTTAGGAGCTCACGGGACCAAATCAAGGAGTACAAGGTGATATGGGGTGGACATCATTTGAGGGCAGGGAAGCTAGCAGCAAGATAATATTTGAGAAGCACTTGAGAGAAATGGGGGAGCAGCGTAGGGCTAGGAAGGTTTTCAGCTACTTGTACATGAAGAATGTCGATACAAAATGGAGGAAGCGAACCAGGAAGTTGACTGGTAAATACTTAGAAAACAGCAGGTGGCCAAACCAAAAAGAACTATCGGTTAAGGAAACGAAGACTGACATATGGAGAATGGGCATGATTAAGAAATCCGCACTAGAGATCTACCGAACTTTTAAGCAAGAAATTGCCAAGGAAAGGATCTATGATAATACTCGGGGTAGTTCTCTACTATTTGAGGCCAGGACTGGAGTACTGCGAACCAAGCATATCGGGCCAAATACGAAGGGGTAAACACAGTATGCAGTGCGTGTGGAGAGGAAGAAGAAACTGCCGAACACTTGATAATGTTCTGTAAAGGGCTTCACCCTATAGTTCAGGATGATGGCGCAGAGTTTTTCAAAGCACTGCGGTTTAGGGACCGGGAGGACAAAATAGACTTTAAGTGGGTAGACTTAAAAGAAGGAGGTTATCTGATTGGTGGCTAAAATCAAGGCACGAGTGAAAATTAAACCCTTTACTGCAAAGTATGAATCCTCTAACTCACTTTTTAAAGAAAAAAAATAAATCTAGTTTTTGGTTCATTAAGTATTACAGCTTCGTGGCGCTAGCCACCGCCCGATCTAAAGGGTACAGCCATATCCAACCATCCATCTATCCATCGGATCGTACACGTCATCACTACTTGGGCATCGTCACTCAGATAGTATTTGTGGAATGTATCACACCGAACACGTAGCACTAGTGTCGATGTCGCAGGGCAGTCTATTTTCCGTTTTTTTTTTTTCTCCTTAGATTGTTTACGCTGTTTGGCATCGAATTAAAATAACTTCCACGCGACAGATGCCGTTCAAATTTGGCCAAGAAAACCTATGCATACCATGCTATCGAATGATGGGCACATCTCGATCTTGAAATTTGATGTGAGTGCTCCTCTAACAAATGCGTAGGCAAAGTGTCATGCCTTTCTGCGATGCCCCGACGTCCGCATTTTTGCGAAATATTTAAAAAGCATCCCTAACGTATTATATACTTCCTAAATGTTATCACATATATATATTTTTTCATGCGTGATCCTCGTCGTCAATAGTGAATGTACAAATGTCTTTTATTTTCCCATAATCTTGTCTATTGTATTACACGTTTAATGTTTTTAGTGCAGTCACGGCTGTTTCAAAGAATTTTCGTGACACTCACATGCTAATCGCACGTGTTTTGTACTCACGTGTTCATGCCTGTCCACAAAAGCGGCCACATACTCGTATTTCTGTTAATCCTGATGAAGGCCGTGCCATGGCCGAAACGTAGAGTAAAAAAACTATCAAATTTTCGTAAAAAGTGTACTCCTTTATTTCTTAATTATATATATATATATATATATATATATAGATATATATATATATATATATATATATATATATATATATATATATATATATATATATATATATGGGATACGGCACAACGGGAGCGTTGTCAACAAGGATAAGTATACTCATCCCCTGATGAAGGAAGGACCCCTCCCGAAACTGTTGGGAAATATATTTATCCTTGTTGACAACGCTCCAGTTGTGCCATATCCCATACCTTCACGAAGACTAACTGGCCCATTGAATTATTACTCCCACTATATATATATATATATATATATATATATATATATATATATATATATATATATATATAAGAGAAACAAGTGTGTACGTAAAGGCTCGTTTTGCCGTGTTTTGACACAATATAATGAGATCTAACACACAATAATGCCAAGGAATGTATAGGGGAAGTTATTAGAAACATATAGAATTAGGATTATATATATATATATATATATATATATATATATATATATATATATATATATATATATATGTGTGTGTGTGTGTGTGTGTGTGTGTGTGTGTGTGTGTGAGAGAGAGAGAGAGAGAGATAAACAGACAATAAAGCCGAGGAAAGTATAGGGGAAGTTTATTATTAGACCGAATTGCAATATAAATGTCAAGAAAGAAAAGAATAACGCGTTCGATGCTCTACCACTGAGCTGCCATGGCAGCTATCCCCCGACCATGTGAATTTAAATGTGGGATTGTCAGTCAGCACCACCAATAATCATGGCGGCGAGTGTGGCACACACTTTATTTGTCTGTTTGGCGTTACGTAGCTGGTGAACTTATTACGAGATGGCAGCTGATTAATAGTCCCTCGTATACAATCCAAAGCCACCAAGTATGCCAGTACGAGATCCTCGTTAATGGATAAAGAAAGAAGTGTATACTTGCGGGCTTGTTTTGCCATGTTTACAGAATAATAATGAAATCTAACAGACAATAATGCCAAGGAAAGTATAGGGGAAGTTATTAGACCGTATTGTAATGTAAATTTCAAGAAAGAAAAGTGGGTGAAAATATGACTTGTCGTGGGCAAGAACCGAACCTGCGACCTTCGAATAATGCGTTCGATGCTCTACCACTGAGCTACCACGGCTATTCCCCCATCATGTGAATGTAAAAGTGGCATTGTCAGTCAGCGCCACCAGTAGCCATGGCGGCGAGTATGACACACCCTTTATGAGCCTGTTTGGTGTCCCGTAGCAGGTGATCTTATTACGAGATGGCAGCTGACCAATAGTCCCTCGTATACAACCTTAAATGCACCAAGTCTGCCAGTACGAGATTGACAACTCCCATGTTTAAATTCACATATATACCCAATAAAGGGGGTGGGGGGATATCTTGCCGTGGTAGATCAGTGGTAGAGCATCGAACGCATTATTCGAAGGTCGCAGGTTCGGTTCCTGCCCACGGCGAGTTATCTTTTCACCCACTTTTCTTTCTTGACATTTACATTAAGATTCGGTGTAATAAACTTCTCTTATGCTTTATTTGGCATTATTGTCCGTTAGATCTCATAAATATTGTGTCAAACGCGGCAGAACGAGCCCTTAAGTATACACTTCTTTCCCTATATGTACATATATATATATATATATATATATATATATATATATATATATATATATATATATATATATATATATATATATATACGGTGAGTGACGGCGACAAAATCCAGCCGAGAGTGTCCATTTAATCGCTATTGCAATAAAATTGGTTGTCGGTCCCTTGAACCTCTTAACCCACACACACACACACACACACAGAACAAAGGCATATGTTACATCCTTGTTGTGCACCGTTTTTGTGCGTTAGTGTGCGCAGTTCTACGAGCCCTGCTGTTGGAGGCCAGCTGGAAGGTTCCGCATTTGAAAGCATGCCCCAGATGTCATGCTTATTATTACCAAATTTGGCATTTTTTACTTGATTCTAGTGCTGGTAAAGCATTAGGTAAAAGCAGGCACTTTGGCTACTGAAATGAGGTTAATTACTGTCTTAGCAGACACGAGACAATATAGTCATGCTATGCTCCTGTTCACCATTTTCATGCATGTTTGTATGAGCAATTCTACCTCACCAGAGCAGGATTGGCCACCCTGGTGCAGTACTTGGCCACTAGCTACCTCTCATATGAACACACTTTGGCCCTCAGTCTCCAGTGGATGTAAAGCAACTGACCAAGGCGGCGGTCAGACCTGGAATATTGCAGCGGAGGGCGCTACTTTTTGAGGAATTAGAGGGTGTCAAATGAGATGCATACATGAAGGCTTTGTTTTTGTAGTTCTCAGCTGCCTCTGCGAGCTTTGTTGATGGATGCCAGATGAAGTACTCTCCACTTGAAATTGTGCACCTTAGACTACATGCTCACAATACCAAGTTCTTGACATGATAGTAGTGTGAGGCAATAAATCATTTATGTTGGCCGCTCTATGTTTTATACATGTTCCTTGGTTTCTTTTGAAGTGTGAACCTGGAGTGAAAAGTCCCATTAACATTCCAAATGCTTCCAGTGTGCTACATCCCACAAAAGTGTGTTAATTGATATGTGGGGTTCCCCAAAACCACCATATGATTATGAGAGACGTCGTGGTGGAGGACTCCGGAAATTTCGACCACCTGTGGTTTTTTAAGATGCACCCAAATCTGAGCACATGGGCCTACAGCATTTTCATCATCATCGCAAATGTAGCCGCTGCAGCCGCATTTCAATCGCGTGAACTGCGTGTCAGCAGCCGAGTACCTTAGCCATTAGACCACCGTGACGGGGCCAGAAAGATCTGTATTGTATCACTTGGAATGTTTTTTCGTCTTGTGCGGGACCTCCTTTGGAAGTTCCGAACTCCGAAATAGGATGATATTTGGATGTCCTTAGGATTCCCTTTCTATTTACATGTCGTGCTGCCCTGAAACGAGCTACTAGCAGCGATTCCGGAGTAGCCAATGCCTGCCCACGAATTGTCACCGAACGCCCTTGAAACAGCGTACTTATGTCGCCAATTTTGTTTTAAAAAATCTTGTGACGTAGGCCTATGCAGAGAGTGTGCATTACAGTTTCTGCAAGACTCTCAAAACACAGGGCGCCACGACTACTCAGGAACTCCAGGACGCGCACTGTTCCGCCTTCTTGCGCAGAGGTGGTTGGCAACACATGCCAAACGTGAGCACTGAAATGCTCCGATGTCAACATTTAACGTGAACCAGGTGCCAGTACACATAGCGAAAATAGTAATAAATGCCAGTTATCTACATGAAAGAAATAAAACACAGAAATTCTGAGCCGTAGAAACTGAGAACATTTAAAGATGAAAATTTAGTTTCCAGGCGTTACCTTATGGACACCACGCGACCGATAGTATATATTGTCACGTGCTAAGAACACCAGGTGGCAATATTGATTGACTGTATTTATATGCCTCAGTACCCACACAGAGTTTCATGCAATACCTAGAGAGGAATCTGGCGCCACGGTCATGTACCCCCATGGAAATTATGGAAAGTACAGGCTCCGAATTGAATAGAGTAGTTAGCAAACTATCTAGTGATCTTTTTCTACGGTTTCAGTTTCGTTCTTCATGCAACGCGAGTAGTGTGGTGTGGTGAAAAGTGCTGAAGCAGTGTCTTAGTTGTTCCAAGAGGCTGAAGACAACTAGGTCTCTTGATTTGCTGCATTGTTGGAGCTTTAAGAGTTATATTTGACAGTTTAAACAAAAGAGTCGTCCACTCACTGCTGCGCTTAGATGTAGCGTCTCATGCCAGTGCAGGATATTGCATTGAGGTCATGTTTTTTCACAAGCACGCGTTGCCTGAACTCGCTCAAATCGACCGCAAAACGACGCCGAAGCTATGTAGATGCACAGTCACGCTCTTCTGACTCGACTTCAAAACGAACTCAGAGGAGCGTTGGGGGCACACCACTTAGACAGATGCACCTAGCATCGCAGAAAAAAAAGCGTTGAGTGTTTTTCACTTGATACTCTACTGCTATTCCTGATTGATATGTGGAGTTTAACGTCCCAAAATCACCATATGATTATGAGAGACGCCATAGTGGAGGGCTCCGGAAACTGCGACCACCTGGGGTTCTTTAACGTGCACCCAAATCTGAGCACACGGGCCTACAACATTTCCGTCTCCATCGAAAATGCAGCCGCCGCAGCCGTGAGTGTACTGGTATTTTAATAAATAGATAATGCGTACTTTCGAGGGAAAAGCAAGCATGCTTGTCTTCCGGTGTTGTAAAGAGTAATTTATTATATCTTATAGCCGATTTTGGAATGCAATGGCAGAGTAAGGAATACCCTTGTTGATTATTTTTCACGTTCTGGGCTGGGACAATGAAACGAGAAAGAAGAAGAGCGCGAGCGAGGGACGCGGGGACGTTCAAGTGACAGCAGAGCGCTTCCGAACGCAGTTAAATAAACAAGTATTTTTTGCCTTATACCTTAAAGACGGAGTTGAGTCTGATCGCAGTGTCTGGAACGCCATCGTCTTAAAATTGGTGCCGAAGAACCGGGATTGAAAACCAGGACCCTACGAACGGCTACCAGTACACTCCAGCGGCATGGAGCGACTGAAGTCGAAGCGGACGTCGCGGCGAGCACAGAACACGAGGATTATAAACGAGGCAAGTGAGCTCCTCGCTAACGACTCTGCCTTCTATGACCAGCTCAACTCCATATATGAGAGGCTGAAGACTAATAACGAAAAGCTTAAAAACCTGAACAACGAGATTGAGCCGCATATACCTGACGAGGAGTTCGAGGTCGAGTATAACGCTGTCTTACAATACGAGGACGTTGCTACGCGCATTCTCGCTGAGATTTTCAGAAAGAAAGATCGCATGCTAAGGACATCGACCGGAACTCAAGAAACAGTTGCCCAGACAGTCGTAGCACGATCAGACGGAACTGGAGTTAAATTGCCTAAACTGACAATAGCTCCTTTTTTTTTGGAGACATATGCAAGTGGACCGAATTTTGGGAACAATTTTACCACATTTTTCATAGTAACAATCGTATCACTGCCACAGAGAAGTTCCATTACCTGTGACTGTATCTTAAAGGAGACGCTGCATCAGTAATTGCGGGCCTTCCGACGACAGAAAGTTGCTACAGTGACGCCATCAAAATGCTACAGAAGCAATTTGGGGACAAGACGCGCCTGGAGCAATATTTTGCCAAGCTACGGATGTTAAGCCCTGTCCATTCATCGACTGACACCAAAGCACTACGCAGCTTGTACGACCAAGTTCTCGTGAATATCCGAGGCTTAGAGACTTTGGGTGTGCACAAGTCGTCATTTTCGTCAATGCTCTGCGACATCCTACTGCGTGCTCTTCCACGGGATATAGTCGTGCAGTATCATCGATCATGTGCCGTCCAGTTGGCATATGACTCGAGAGCTGAAGCTACACCCGTGGGACTGGACCGTGTGCTCAACTTCCTGTGTATGGAGCTGGAAAGCCTGGAGAAGAGTGATTTTAAGGATGGAGAACATGGAACATGGAACGAGAACATGGAACACTCCCCGTGGCCAGTCAGTCGACGTACTCTCGGCGTGGGAAACCGACGTCATCTGTGCTTCACAGCAACTCGGTACGAGAAAAAAAGGACAACTGCGTGTTCTGCTCGTCCAGCCATCACGGATCGGAAGCCTGCACAGCTGACTTGTCACTGACGCAGAAGAAGGAACTGCTTTCCAACGACAAAAGGTGTTTCCGCTGCACCACCAGAGGACATCGGGCACGGGACTGCAAAAAGAAGATTTCCTGCTCCAGATGCCAAGCTCGACACGCTACAAGCATGTGCGATCCCGATAGGTGTTCGCGAAAGTCAGACTATGCTAACAAGAACTACGAAAAAACGACAGTCTGTGCATCACTTCGAAGAAGACCCGTCAAGGAAGACTCTACCACTTCAGTTTTTCTTCAGACTTTCAGAGCATGGGCCATGAATGATGACACCTGCCGCTACATACGAGGCGTTTTCGATGGTGGCAGTCAGAGGATTTTCGTAACGGAAGATCTGTCCAAGCACCTCAAGCTGAAAAGCGTGGGAGCAACTCGAATAGCCTTCAATACTTTCGCAAATAGATCGAACCAAGAGGCTAAGAGGCGTCGCATAGTAGAACTACGACTGCGAAGCCAGTTTTCCGACGCGGAAATAGTCTTAACTGCAATAGAGATCCCAAGCATCTGCCAAGACATCGCAGAGACTGCAATGGACGTAGCCTTCGTTGCGTCTTTCAAGAAGCTGGGAAACGATGTTGCCGATGAGCTCCAACATCCATCTATCATAACTAAGAGTGGCATCAGCGTACTTATCGGTCCGATCAGATGTGGAAAGTGTTGACCGGCGAAGTTTCACGGCGCGAAGGCAACGAATCATTGATCGCACTGAACTCCAAGCTTGGATGGACCTTCCAGGGAAGCACATCGCACTTGGTGTCCCGCCCAACTACTCCACAAATGATGGTGTGCGTGCTAAAAGCCCAAGCTACCGATTCCGACGAGATTTTGCGCTTCTTTTGGGAACTTGAAAACATAGGAATTACGGACACGATAAACAAGCCACCTGAAATGAGCAACACCATGAGGCATTTTGAGCAAACGATTAGCTTTATAAACGGAAGATATAAAGTGACCCTCCCTTGGAAGGATAATTTCAAGCTTGCAAGCAACAGGCAAGTAGCCGATACTCGACTGGTCAAGCTTGTCAACCGTCTCGACTCTAGAAAAGGACTGCTCGAAACGTATGACCGTACCATAAGGGAGTACTTGAGGGCAGGACACGCCGAAGTAGTCAGTGACGTACCTGCAGAGGTGACGAAATTATATTACATGTCACACAAGGAAGTCATGCGTGAACAAGCACTGACGACGAAAATGAGAGTGTTGTTTGATGCTTCGTCACATGCCAAATGATGCAAGTCCCTTAACGACTGCCTTCGAAAGGGTGACAACTTATACCAAGACCTTGTGCAAATTCTGCTACGCTTCAGAACGCACCCGGTGGCAGTTATCGCGGACATAGAAAAGGCATTCCTTCAAATTACGATTCGGGAGGACGACAGAGACGCTTTCCGCTTTCTCTGGTTTGCAGAAGGATATTTATCCAAGGGCAAGCTGCAAGAGTGGAGGATGACACGAGTGCCTTTTGGAGCTACATGTAGCCCATTTTTGCTCACAGCTACTATTCTCTACCACGTGAAAAGAGCACCGGCTGTCATGGCACAAACAGCGCAAACTCTTGCCGAGTCGTTTTACGTGGATGACTTAGTCACTGGTGCCGACACAGAAGAGGAAGCCGCTAAACTATGCCGAGAAGCGCGCACAATAATGAAATCGGCCGGCATGACATTGCGAAAATGGACAACAAATTCAGCAAATTTGATGCGCACGCTTCAAAATCAAGTGGAATCTACTAGTAATGAGATGGTCGTTCACGAAACGTTGGTCAAGGTCCTAGGTTTGGTTTGGAATCTTGCAAAGGATGAATTCAACTTTTCGGTTGAAAATCTACTCCGGTTTTTGACAGCACAGACGGGTACAAAACGATTTGTCTTGCAGTCAGCATCAAGAATATTTGACCCGTTGGGATTTGTAGGACCATGTACTATTACCATACGAATATTGTTTCAGAGACTGTGGATACGAGGAATCGGCTGGGATGAAGTCCTACCCAATGACGTGCAAAAAGAATGGAATGATTGGGTCATCCAGCTGCCGCAACTGCAAGACTTCGTTCCTCGCTATCTGGGCGGCGGAGCAAGGAAGACCAATGTGCTTCAAGTACATGTTTTCTGCAATGCCAGTCCAGCGGCATACGGAACAGCGATATACGTTGTATCAAGTCCTGAGGAGCCGATACTGTTGATTGCGAAGTCCCGTGTAGCACCCATTAAGGAGACAACCCTGCCGCGATCGGAGCTGCTGGCTGCCTTAATCGGCTCAAGAATGTTGGCATACGTGAAAAGGGCTTTGAGGAATGTTCAAGTTGACTACACGATGTGGACAGATTCCGCCATTGTGTTGTCAATGATAAAAGGTGACGTCAAAAAGTGGAAACAGTTCATAGCCAACAGAGTCAATGAAATTAGGTGCACTACAGATCCATCAAAGTGGAGATACTGTCCTGGAACGGACAACCTGGCTGACCTACTCACACGTGGCGCAACGCTTGAAAGACTGCTGTGCAGCTCAAAATGATGGCATGGTCCCGAGTGGCTAACTAAACCGATGTCTGAATGGCCCCTACAGTTCTGTTAACTAGACATAGCGGAAGCCACCCAAGGTGAAGTTACAACAGTCCACGTCGCACTAATGACACGCTTCTCAGTTCCGATAATTGATATTCAACGGTACAGCAGGCTTCAACAGCTACTCAGAGTCACTGCGTGGATTTTCAGATTCACTGACCGATGCAGAAAAAGAAGTAATCATACAGGACATCTCGTGGCAACAGAAATCCTGAACGCTGAACAGTATTGGATAAGATGTACACAAGAGCAAGGCTTTCTTGAAGAACTCACCACTTTGACCAACGGCCAACCAGTCGAGTCTACATCTCGAATCGCTGAACTACGCCCTTGCATAGACAAAGACGGAATTCTTCGGGTTGGAGGCCGTTTATTTCTCATGCATTCCACACAAGATGTCAAGCACCCAATCATAATGCCGTCAAGCCACCACTTTTCGACACTTTTGGCAAACAGAGCCCATCTTCAAGTCTTACATGGAGGAGTTAGAGAGACACTTACACAGCTTCGGGAACGCTACTGGATTTGTCAAGCTCGCTCTTTGGTAAAAATAGTGCTGCATGGCTGCAATATATGCAAGCGTTTCAGTGCGGGCCCAGGAACTGCTGAGACTGCTCCGTTAACAAGTCATCGTGTGACACCAACGAACCCGTTCGAAGTTATAGGAGTCGACTTCGCGGGCCCTCTGTATGCACGCACGGAGAAAGGGGACACGAAGTGCTACGTTGCACTTTTTACGTGCGCCGTATCTAGAGCCGTGCATCATGAGCTTGTCTCAGAAATGACATCCAAGGCTTTCCTGCTGTGCCTACGACGATTTGCAGCTCGGAGAGGATTACCTAGGATGATCTATTCTGACAACGCATGAAGCTTTCACAAGACATCGGCAGACATAAAGCGGCTAAACCGAATGTTCTCTGAAGAGGACGTCGCTGGTCACCTCAGCACCAATGGCATTTCGGTGAAGTTTATAGCACCAAATGCTCCTTGGTGGGGTGGATGGTGGAAGCGCCTTATACGATCAGCGAAGCTTCCGCTGCGAAAAATTATCGGCAAAGCTCGTCTGAACTTCGAAGAAATATCGACAGTGCTGGCGGAGGTCGAAGCAGTCATAAACTCTAGGCCTCTGACTTTCATCGAGACAGATGCAGGAGAACCTTGCACTTTGACGCCAGCCGAACTTCTTGGATGAAGATTGACTTCCATACCGTATGCGACCGCTGACGAAGTCAACAGTAATTCCAAACGATCAGACGCCATACGCAGACACAACTACAGGAAGCTGCTGGTTGAAAGTTTTTGGAAGCGTTGGCAAAAAGAATACCTGTTGCAATTACGATCTGCACACTTTGCCGACACGAAATCAAATACAGCATTGAAGCAAGGGGACATCGTTCTCGTGCATGCGGACAACACGCCACGCCAGCTATGGAAGCTTGCAAGGGTCACGGAAGTGTACCGCAGTGCAGACGGTCTCATTCGTTCTTGCAAGATCAAGTTGCAAGGCGGTCACCTTGCGATCAGGCCGATACAAAGACTGTACCCACTTGAACTATGTGTAACTTTGCGCGGCCGGGAATGTTGATTATTTTTCACGTTCTGGGCTGGGACAAGGAAACGAGAAAGAAGAAAAGCGCGAGCGAGGGACGCGGGGACGCTCAAGTGACAGCAGAGCGCTTCTGAACGCAGTTAAATAAACAGGTATTTTTCGCCTTATACCTTAAAGACAGAGTTGAGTCTGATCGCAGTGTCTGGAACGCCATCGTCTTAAAACCCTGGTGGTTAAATTTCTCTGGGTTTCACTTCTAGCTAAAAATCACGAAAACTTCTTGCAATAACATTTGCGTACAAAAGAATGAAGCACGCTTCATATAGATATAACTTCATATCACTTTGTTTTAGACTCGGCAAACAAGTGTCGCGAATCTCACAAATGTGATTCATTCGAAGCAAATCCGAAGCATGTACTTCCCATAATTCACATGGGGCTACAAGCACCGCTGAAGGAGCCCACGTAGACACTAGCACCGGATTCCCCTCTAGGTATTATTGTATGAAACTGCATGTACCCAAACAATGGCCAATTGTTTTACAGATGAGGATTACATCAAATAATAACACCCTTATAAAAATTTCAAAAGTAGTAATTTGAATAATATATATTATCATGTGCATGAGCAACACAATAGCCAAGTGTATAAATCAGTGAGTCAGGAATACACATTTGTTTTCGAAAATAATTTCATCTTTCAGCTTTTATTGACCTAAATATGCCACCTGAACTTCACCACCTTAATGACTCTAAGACAACCAAAGAGATGTTTCTCCACAGATGGGAAAGCAAGCCCTTACATTCAAGGTACACCAGCCAGTCACATCAGACATAAAATTTCAGCTAACAAAGCCATAATATACACAACTTTCTTTTTTTTTACATTTTGTAATGAATGCAATGCCATTTCACATTTTATTGTGAAACAAAATCAAGCAGTCTTTTCAACATAATGTACAATCTGCAGTAGTAACTGCAGCCCCTACGCAACCTATACAAAAAAAAACAGAGCTCACTTTCGTACAGTTTTGAAACAAATAAAAGAGCAGAATTCAAATCCATTTCAAATTTGTGATATAAACTCTCACTAACTTCTGAGCAAACAAGCTTTAGTCTGTACAAAGCTTGCATGATTAGTATTTGGAATGTGGGGTCTACAACAAAAGGTATAACATCACCAGAAGGCTCTACACAGAGGGCATACAGCTATGTTCATTCAAAGCAAGCCCAGTTCTTATAAGGTTACAGAGAAAATTTCAACACCAATGTGGAAAGTTAAGCTACAAAAACAAAAAAGTGCCAAATTGCCCCATGCTAATAATAAAAATGAAAAATATCTGCCAAGTGCTTTATCACACATCACTCATTATTATATGCAAGTGATTTAAGATATATTTCAGAACTGCAAAATTGCCACATATAGAGCTTAAGCATCCAAGAATGCCAAAAAAAACATAGCCACACTTTATCATAGATGCAGTTGAGAAAAGAAAAAAGCTACTTTGGTATCCCACCTATTTTTGTACAATAGAAGAACATGCAACAGCTTGAATGAACATTTTTTTGCCCTGTACATAGTATTCCACTTCACTCACAAAACTGTAGAATCACCTTTGATTGCAAGCACTTGTGAAAAACACTTGCACACAAAGTTTGCACTTGCCAACCTGATCTTTTCCTCAACTCCACAGTGAAACCTTTGTGGCAAGAGCTTCTCCCAGCAATGTGGACTGAACCAGCAGTTTTTAGAGGGCACTTACAGAGCCGGTACCATCTAGATAATCCTTACTGACAGTATGGCTGGTGTTCAATCATGGGCAATCACTTCCGTTTAAAGGGAAAATTCTTCTCTGCAACCAACAGGCCAGCCATGCGTTGACAATGTGCCAACCTTTCATGGTAAGATAACCCATAACTCACACCATAACCATTAACTTGCTGAAGTAACCCTTAGGGTGCCTTAACGTCTGTAGTATATCACTCCTCTCACAAAGCAGCCTTTCATCACTGGTTCAGCCAGTGCCATCGGAGAAGCCAGCCTAGCCTTTTTAATATGTCGACTATACAAAAAGAGAAATGCAGTTCTGACAGACAGGGAAGCTTTTGGTAGCGCCAAGAAGCCAGGATCCATCCAACTTGGGCACAAACGCACTACCACATCAGAAAAGTCCAGTGCGTGAGACATCTATGTACACATGGGCCAGCAAGTCCTAAGAGGAAGCTGTCAGCTGAGATGTGGTTGCAAAGCTCGATGCCGGCCTCCTGTGCTCATAGTTGACTAGTCGCCGGCCTACAAGGTACCTGTGTAGCCAGAACAACACACACATAAGTACAGCCACAACTACACAACCCCACAAGTTACCATTTCATTTCAAAATCCCAGCAACGTCCAAACAGAAAACCTTGTAGGGTAAAGCTTGAACGTAACACACGTGCTGACCACCTTCAACTACTATATATGTATACTGAAAGTAATGCTTGACATATTCAGGCAAAGGTTAATGAGCAAGTAGAAATTTAAACCCTATAAATCACCATTTCATTAAACTTTGAGATTTAAACAAAATGTTGTACAGGCAAACTATTGCACAAGTGCTTTATTATCATTTTTACTTACTTATCATTCTTGATGTGCTCATATAGTCGACAGAACTGGCGCACTTGGAACACCATGAATGCCATGAAGGCACAAAGTGCCAACAGAGAAGGGTAGATCCGTCGTAGAACCAGATTTTGTGTCTCCATACTGCTGCCTACAAAACACAAATGTTCACTTCAATTAGACAGCATACACTTACAAACACCAGAAGTAGGTGTAAATAAGTGCAAACTCCACAACCAATTGAGCATGACAAGCCTCAAAGGAAATTAAGGGGGACAGGAGTCTTAGGGCTCTCTCATTTATTTTCAACCAAATGTGACAAAAGTTGGCACGCTTACTTAGTTTGTTCTCCTGATTCTAAAAATGTAGTTATTTTTTCTGTAGCTTCACTACTTAATTAAATAGTAAAGATAACAATTTTTATTGTTCTTACCACAATTAAAAAATAACTATTTGTCAAAAATTTATAAATGACATAGGGATTGACAGTAGCAAGCATAAGACATACAACATAGGAAGCACTTTTTGATTGGGTCATTATTACTTACTTCACAGTACACTAAACTTTACAGCTCTGAATATGGCCATTGTGTGGTCACACAAAAGACTAGTTTAAAAAACTTCCATCAAGAGAAATCAAAATCTGCTTCCTATGTTGGGTGCTTCAAACATATAGCTTCATGCTGTAAAAAAAATATTCTGCTATCTGTAATGGTTTCTGATATATTACAGTAATTTTCATACAGGGTGTACAAAATGGCCATTTTAAGAAATTGAAGAAAAGAAAGAAATTTAACATTTTTAACTGCAAAAATGTATGTACTTAGAATTGCATAGCCATTGACATATACATGAATGCTAAAAAGCCTAAGAAGTGCAATGCTGCAATCTGATCGAAAATTGAACGAGTACTTTTCGAATTACATCACAGTAAAGTTCTTTGCAAGTAACCAAATACAAAAATTTTTTTATTAACAAAAAAATGAAGCTGCCCATTAAAATAAGCTCCCGGCATTGTTTTTTTGCTCATTTAGCTACATTGTGCAAAAACAATTACTGCTCTAGTTGTCCTAGCTCAACTTTTACCGAACAAGCAAAAGAAAGTGGTCAAAATCTGTGCTTCGAGAATAATGCTATTAAAACTTTATTTCGCCGTTCCGAGGAAAATATATCATGGCATACATACTTTTAGTCAGTTAATATGCACCGGGAATGTAATAGGACTGATTGTTTGCACGAGCGCGTCATTTCTTCTAGTGCTGTAGCAAGTTGTCGCCGTGTGCTCGTCTGCCGCGAGGCCGCTTATCAGTTCGGTGACTGTACTGACGGCGATGTGCGACAAATTTGCATGCGTCATCCGCGATCCGTCAAATAACACGGCGATGTTTTCCGGCTTGTCCAGAATGAGTTACCCAAAAATGTCACGAGCCAAAGTTGCTCCCTCGCTCATCAATTTCGAGGCTACACGAGTGACGAGGTGTTAGTTTCCTTTTCACATAAGAATGCCGAATTTTCGAGCAGAGATCACGACAACTTTGCGAACATGTCGTTAAAAGCAGTCTACCTATTGCCAGTAGCCTCCATTGCGGGGGCAGCGAGCACGTTCACCGCGAACGGATTGACTTTGTTACTCGTCGATTCGCAGTGTACTCCACTCTGACGACCCGTCGCGCAGTTCAAAGTCCTATCGTCAGGCGGGGGGAACCTGGGCAACCGCGCGTTTAGCGATAAGACTGCGCTTCCGTTCCGTCACTACAAAGATTGATATCTCTTGTGGCTTCACTTCTGCGTTTTACTTGCCGTCCTCTAACTGATGAGGCTGCAAAACACAGCCGTTCCAAGTAGTGTTGTCGACAACCAACAGGCTCGTACGTGAGTTAGGCCTACACCGGTGACTCGGTGGCCACCGTTGACTGCGTCGAGTTCGTTATCCTCGTTGTCCTGAGTTATAGCGGGGCTCATTCTAAAGTTCACAGTGAACGAACGATCGCCACACCCGCTTCACAAGTTACAGTAGCACGGAACTTCTTTACTGCCGCAGGTAGTCATTAGCACCATGACAAAATGGCGCATGTCCGTGTACGTCACGATGGGGAAGCAGACGCCGGAAACGCCACTTGGCCAATCGGATGCCTAGGTTTTGTCACGTGCCCTAAGCAGCCAATAGAATCACGTGCTAGTGCTTCTTGATGATGCGTTTTTGCTAAAAGCAAATGAGCAAGGCAAGCCAGCAGTGGCGGGAAATTGAAGATGAAAAACGACCCTTCCAAATGAGACCAAAATGAACACGATAGCTCGTGTGTATTGGCAACAGTTTGGCGCGAAAGAAGCGCGATTTTAGCGTCAATTTGCGCTCACATTCATCTCACAGGGATGTTATACCTTATTTACTCGCATAATCCTTGCACTTTTTTTGCCGGAAAACAAACGCAAAGTTGGGGGGTGCGAGAATTACGCGAGGAAAACTTTCTTTGAAAACGCAGAGAGGGAAAAAGAAAATGAGGTGGCCGCAAATCGGGATTCTCACACCAGCAACTTACCGCAACCTTTAAGAAGTACTAATTAGAACTTACCTCAACAATAAAAGCAGAGGTTCAACACAAGACAAGATTTATTTGAGACACAAGAAGTGGAAGCAAATAGACGAGAATTAGAATACCACACGCAAAGCTTGTAGGCGTTGCGGTAGCGTTCGTCGCTGAACAGAAGCCCTCAAAAGGTAAGCGTAGGACGTCAGTATTGGGCTGATGGCTATTTAACAGAATCGTCCGCAGTGTCCTTCTGAAGAAATAAAGTTTACCATCAATCCCAGCTTTAGGCACACGGCAGACCCAACGCGTCTTGGTGGCTTTCAGCTGCCGTCACCAGTAGCGAACACAAAACTCGTAGGCTCCGAAGGGCCTACCGGCGGCCCTGTTGCCGTTGTTTAGTGCATGATCCATCACTTGCAACTTGAAGCAGCCGTGTAGCTTCAGTATCGCCTCATAACGTGCCAAGATCACCGACACAACAAACAAAACACGCCGCAACGCGCACTGGCCACTTCAGCTTGGCTTGGATTGGATTGAATCTCCGTGCAATAGTACGCTTGATGCTTAAGAGATGGCGCCAGATGGTGCGCGCTGTCATCATGGGGCTGGAACGAGCAGACGACTTTATTGCGGCAGTTTTCGGGGGTGTGATAATTACCCGAGGAAAAAAAAAACGTATTTTTCCTGGGCGTTGTAGGGGGTGCGAGAATTATGAGAGTGCGAGGATTATGCGAGTATATACGGTAAATTGATTTTGCGCCAGAAATAATGATGCGAGAAGCTAGAAACTTCTCCGAAAGGTACGAAAATTAGGTACAGATACCGAAAATGTAAGCTTCAAAAAGTCGATTTTTTTGCGATTTTTGGCCTTCTAAGACCCGTGTCCCCCCTTAACAGCAACGGATAACCTGAATTTTGAACTATCTCTCTCATTTTAAACCTTTTAAGAGAGAAGTTGCAATTGCAAAGGGCCAATACAGATAGCCGGTGTTATTCTTGTTTTTTAACACCAAGTACAAGCACCATGACCCATGCTAACATTTCTCAGAGCTCAAAGTGTGAGAGATCTGACCTAAGTGCCCTGTGAGAATAAAATTTACAGTGATGTTGCATTCAGGTAAGCCTCATGAAAATCAATAAAATATAATATGAATTCAAATCTATTTTTAATCACTTCCCCATCCATGGTAGTTTGTTAAAAGAAGTTTGTTTTACTTTTTTGAAAATTATCCTTAGATGCTTCTGATTATCACAAAAACCAACACACTGTCGCCAAAAATGAGGAATACAGTGAGCAAAGTTTATGTAAATCGGTTTCATTTTTAACATTGAAAAAATTTTTTGTAAAGATTGGCATACAATTATTTGTTATTTGCACCTCATACCACAATTAAATTAACATTTCAGAACTGCAAACTGGGTATGAGGGCTGGAATTATTTATTGTGTTCATTTAATCTTTACTGAAACAACACCAAAAGTCGCCATCAGCAAAACAATAATAATTACAGGGATTTTACATCCGAAAACCATGATACAACTATGAAAGGTGCCGTAGTGGAGGGGTCCAACATATAGAGATTCATTAACGGGCAAATACGCCTCCTGCATTTCATCGAAATGCAGCCACTACAACCACGAGTCAATCCCACAACCTTCCTGCTGGCAGCCAAGCACCATAGACACTAGAGCACCATGGCAGTTCAGGTAGGAATTAAATCTTAGATCTCATGTTTAGCAGGAGGAAGTCTGGGCTATTGCACCAACATGGTGGATCCTTTCAATTTTAGCAGAGCATAACGTGGGACGAGTTGGTGCGCAGTTTGACAAAATTTGGATGCTTTCTCAAGCTTTTTTGTAACATGAACAGCTAAGCTTAATGTGATCAAAATGCAGTCAACACTTCGTACTTCATAAAAGGTCACATGCAACAGTAGTACTAAATTTCCATGTAGGGTCGAAGTAAGCTGATGTACACTGACCATTAACAATTTAAATGCCCGAACAACTGAGCAGCTTGTAAACAATAAACTGCTTTGAATTATCTGAGGCAACATCACAATGGCAATAATGGAAAATGTAACCAGATGTACCTGCAGTGTCATGATTACTGAAGGAAAGAAGAGCAGCGCTGCATATTTTAAAGGAACCCTTAAAAGCAGAGCAATTTTTCACGCATTAGTAAAGTACAGTTTCACAATCCCGAAAACACAATTCTTACTACGACACGACGCTTGGTAAGCGAGAAAAAATGCAAAAAAAATGTGGTTGTAGACGCCACCCTAAGATTCCTGCACTAAACACCGTGGCATAAAAAATCTTGAAAGTGTCTGCTGGTTCCTACGTAGCTTATAATCAATAAAGAGGAAGTCGGTGTTGTCTTTGGGTGCCATAAACATAGCATACGAAGTTCTATAATATTTCATCAAGTCAATGTCGCGAAAATAGAAAAGAGATATTGAAACTTTTGACGTCCCGCACAGAGATTTCAGGGCAAAATTTAAAAAAGTAACTTCAACCTAGATTTTCTCGACTAATAATGAAAATATGATAGTGCAACATACTGCATTAAAGAGCTTGGGCAACAGCCAAAATAGAATTCGCAGCAATTTTTGAAGCAGCAAAATGTTACTTTTGAAGTGCTAAAATCCTAATGTTATCAGATGTACCTGCAGTGTCACATTTACTGAAAGAAAAAAGTTCAATATTGCAGCACAGCATATTTTAAAAGGACACTTATAAGCAAAACAATTTTTCGCGTATTAGTAATATACAATTTCACAGCTATTAAGCAGGGTCCCCCCATGATTAGGCCACCTGCACGCCAAGTGCAGGTGGGCCGATCCTAATTTATTTCTAATTTTTGTACTGTAATCCTAATTTGGTACAGGTTATGGGTGATAAAAAGAAATCTTTAATCATGAAAGACCAAATTTGAGGCAGCTTAAAAAAGATTTACATTTAGAAAAAAGATATATGTACAAAACAATCAACGCAAAAAAATCCTACAGGGTGGACATGACAACTGCTATTTCAATAAAAGCCGTAGTCTGAATTACACCGCTGAGCAAACAAGTCCAAATTAGCATTTGCCACGTCTGTCGAATCCTTCAACACACTGCGAATTAAATGTGGCTCTGCCCATTTGGGGACCTTGAGATTCTAGAGATTCATAAAACTGAGAAGTTCGAGTGGCGAAAAAAAAAAAAAAAAACTGGCACACAAGCTGTTTATTTTTTTGGGGGGGGGGGGGAGCAATGCTTTACAGTGCGTCAGGCACCGATGTTTCGCAGCGCGTAAGAGGGATGTGCACGCTTTGCAGTTCATCTCGTCTTTCAACTGTCGAGCTGCCCACATCAGAATGAATATAGATCACGCTGTTCATAAAATAAACGTACTCTGCTTTCATAATACTTCATGTGAGTTTATTCGCACTTTATTAGAGCATAATGCGGTCCCGAATGTATACAGAGCACAGGTTGGCGACTCACGTGTTTGCATTTACGATTTTTGCTCAAATTTTTAATACTTTCACTACAACTTTTCAAAAATAACAAACTCTCTTCAAAGGTCCCTTGAGATTCGTTTCATAAATTTTTTTTCACTGTAATAATACAAAAAACCATGTCATTCTTACACTAGCCAAGAGCAGGCAGAATTTTGATATACAGTCGACTCCACTTAAACAGAACTCGAAGGGATCCATAAAACTGTTCCATTTATCAGAAGTTTCATGTAAGCAAAGTACACTTGTTTAGTGAATCAAAACATTTATTCAAATTGCACAAACCTCACCGTACTTATGAGGATGAGTGGGAGAAAGAAAAGAGTAAAAGGTGGTTTGTTTGGCAAGCTTGAGTTGTTTTTTCAGAAGGTACGCAACCATGCCCGACAAACTAGCCAGGAATTCTGGACAAGCCTTATGCCCAAATAGTGCTGCAAAAGCTCAACAGCCTCCTTAGCTGATCAGTCTGGTGGCACCACTACAGTGGCAATATTGTCCCTACATTCATCGCTGGAAGGTTATTCTTCATCTTGCACTTCTTTCTCGACAGTCTCTTCACGACAGGTACGAATAATTTCATCAATTGATTCATAGTCCTTCAGCGTGAAAGGGGCCGAGGGTATGACCTCACTGAATACTGTCTCAATGTTGGCATCAGCAGGGCTTTCTTCTTCATCAGGTACTGCTTCTTGAACTTGAAAGCCAGCATGATGAAAGCATCTGTATATTGTTCTTGCCTTCACTTGTTCCCAGGCAAAGGCCAAAATGTGGATAGCTGATAAGACAGATGCTTGAGCTAGTTGGTGATTGGGAATCAACGTATTTGCACAGTGCAAGACTACGAGTAGTGACGTCGTAACTACTCATAGCCTTGCGCTGTGCAAATATGTGGATGGCTGCCAATAAATCTATGCTGTAGGATTCCCCGCTGTCTGCACAAAGCAGCAAACAATGGGGCCGTAATGCGGTAATGAACTTTAATGTTCTGAATAACCCCTTGATCCATCGGCTGGATCACTGCCGTTGCATTGGCTGGCAAGAACTCCAGAGTGATGGCTTGGAGTCAACCTGACCGTGGGCTGGGCAATTATCCACGATGAAGACAACTTTCCTGCCTTGCCTCGTATTGTTTCTTCCTGCCGAAGCCAATTTTCGAAAATGCCGAAGCCAATTTTCGAAAATGGCCATGGTCATCCACGCTCTTCTGTTCGCATGGTATGCAACGGGAAGGTGTCGATTGCCCTTGAAACAATGTGGGTGCCTTGATTTTTTTTATTACCAACAGCTTCGATTTCTCATTTCCTGCCTTGTTTGCACCCACTATTTGATTTGATGATTGATATGGGGGGTTTAACGTCCCAAAACCACCATATGATTATAAGAGTTGCCGTATTGGAGGGGCTCCAGAAATTTCAACCACCTGGGGTTCTTTAACGTGCAACCAAATCTGAGCACACGGGCCATAACATTTTCGCCTCCATCGGAAATGCAGCCCCCCGCAACCGGGATTTGATCCCACAACCTGCGGGTCAGCAGCCGAGTACCTTAGCCACTAGACCACCGCGGCGGGGCTGTTTGCAACCACCAGCACAGTGATACGATCTTTACTGCCTTTTCTTCACTACAGGCTTCGCCTTTGAAGGTGAGAGTCTTTGATGGAAGTGCCTTATAAAAAAAGACCCATCTCATCGACGTTTTAAAGGTCTTGTGGCTTAAAGCTCTTCCGAATTTTTTTAAGCCGCCCCTTTTGCTGTTCAGTGAAAATATCCCTGTTGACTGCAGCACTCTCACCTGAGATTCTTTTGAAGACTAGGCCATGGCGTGTTTTGAAGCGGCTGAGCCATCTGTCGCTTAGGACGAAGTTCTCAACACCCGTTTGCATGGCGATCTCTGGAGCTTTCTGCTCAAGAATTGGTCCGCTTATGGGCAAATTAGAACTCCGTGCACGCTTGAACCAGAACTTTTTCTACCGTATTTACTCCCGTAATCCTCGCACTCGCGTAATTCTCGCACCCCCCACATCGCCCAACAAAAATACGATTTCTTTTTTTCCTCGAGTAATTATCGCACCCCCGAAAACTGCCGCAGTAATGTCGTCTGCTCGTTCCAGCCACTGATAATGATGATAGCACGCACCATTTGGTGCCATATCTTAACCATCAGGCGTACTATTGCACGGAGATTCAATTCAATCCAAGCCTAGCCGAAGTGGCCAGTGCGCGTTGCGGCGTGTTTTGTATGTTGTGTCGGTAATCTTGTCACGTTTTGAGGCGATACTGAAGCTACACGGCTGCTTTCAAGTTGAAAGTGAAAGATCATGCACTAAACAACGGCAACAGGGCCGTTGGTAGGCCCTTCAGAGTCTACGAGTTTTGTGTTCGCTACTGGTGACGGCAGCTGCAAGCCACCAAGACGCTTGGGCCTGCCGTGTGCCTAAAACTGGTATTGATGGTAAACTTCATTTCTTCAGAAGGAAACTGTGGACGATTCTGTTAAATGGCCATCAGCCCAATACTGATGTCCTACGCTTACCTTTTGAGGGCTCCTGTTGAGCGACGAACGCCACCGCTACGCCCGCACCATCCACAAGCTTTGCGAATGGTATTATAGTTCTCGACTATTTGCTTCCACTTTTTGTGTCTGAAATAATCTTGTGTTAAACCTCTGCTTTTATTGTTGAGGTAAGTTTTAATTAGTACTTCTTAAAGCTTGCTGTTAGTTGCTGGTGTGAGAATCCCGATTTGCGGCCACTTCGTTCTCTTTTTCGCTCCGTACGTATACATAGAAAGTTTTCCCCCCGTAATTCTCGCACCCCCCAACTTTGCATCGGTTTTCCAGCGAAAAAGTGCTAGGATTATGCGAGTAAATACGGTAGTTGTTCATAAGACATCGTCCGCATCCGTTTAGATGTAAAGGTCTCGTTCTTTACCGCACCTTCAATTTTTTCTCTGCCTTTGAAGATCCGTGACAGCGTCGATTTCGGGATGTTGTATCTTTTCGCCATTTCCGTTTCTGGCAGGCCGCTTCGATCAAGCTCCTGGAGAATTTTCAGCTTTTTTCAAGCGAGAGTGCACGGTGTGGCCGATTCGTTTCAATCGGGCTAAAATAACGCCATGATCCACCGCACTAAGCCACACAAATAGGCCTAACACAGAACTGACTCGCCGACTCGGTTCCCACAGCCACCACAAGCGAGAACGGCTACTAGATTGGCTTGTCTCGAAGTGCTGTCATGGTTGTGAGACTACCTTTGGCCTGAACGAGTCTATGCTGGGTTTAGAGTTTGTGCCGTTTAACCGTACGTGACCAATGAGCACCGTTTTGATTAACCGATGCATTTTACTGCGCGACAAATAGAAATCCAGCCATATGAGCCTGTTTAGTTCTAATAATGAGGCATTTTCGTTTAAGCGAGTTTCATTTATTGGGAGTCCACTGTATTTTAATATCATCATCATCATCATTAGCCTGACTACGTCCACTGCAGGACAAAGGCCTCTCCCATGTTCCGCCAGTTAACCCGGTCCTGTGCTTGCTGCTGCCAATTTATACCCACAAACTTCTTAATCTCATCTGCCCACCTAACCTTCTGTCTCCCCCTAACCCGCTTCCCTTCTCTGGGAATCCAGATTGTTACCCTTAATGACCAGCGGTTATCCTGTCTACACGCTACATGCCCGGCCGGCCCATGTCCATTTCTTCTTCTTTATTTCAGCTATGATATCCTTAACCCCCGTTTGTCCCCTAATCCTCTCTGCTCTCTTCTTGTCTCTTAAGGCAACACCTACCATTTTTCTTTCCATTGCTCGCTGCGTCGTCCTCAATTTAAGCTGAACCCTCTTTGTAAGTCTCCAGGTTTCTGCTCCGTAGCTAAGTACTGGCAAGATACAGCTGTTATATACCTTCCTCTTGAGGGTAGTGGCAGTCCACCTGTCATAATTCGAGAGTGCTTGCCGAATGTGCTCCACCCCATTCTTATTCTTCTAGTTACTTGAATGTCGTGGTTCGGCTCTGCAGTTATTACCTGCCCTAAGTAGACATTCTCTTTTACAACTTGAAGTGCACTATTACCTATCTCGAAGCACTGCTCTTTTCCAAGGTTGTTGTACATTACTTTCGTTTTCTGCAGATTAATTTTAAAACCCACCTTTCTGCTCTCCTTGTCTAACTCCGTAATCATGAGTTGCAATTCGTCCCCTGAGCAATGCAATGTTATCGGCGAAGCGCAGGTTACTAAGGTACTCTCGATTATCTCTTATCCCTAACTCTTCCCATTCTAGGCTTCTGAAAACCTCCTGTAGGCATGCGGTAAATAGCATTGGGGAGATTGTGTCCCCCTGCATTACACCCTACTTGATTGGTATTCTGTTGCTTTCTTTACAAAGCACTATGGTAGCAGTTGATCCCCTGTAGATTTCTTCCAGGATGTTTATATATACTTCATCGACGCCCTGATTCCGCAGTGTCTGCATGACGGCTGATATTTCTATTGAATCAAACGCCTTCTCGTAATCTATGAAGGCTATGTATAGTGGTTGGTTATATTCTGAGCATTTCTCTATTACCTGATTGAGAGTATAAATGTGGTCAATTGTTGAGTAGCCTGTTCGAAATTCTGCTTGTTCCTTTGGTTGATTGAATTCTAATGTTTTCTTTACTCTGTTAGCAATTACCTTTGTAAATAGCTTGTATACTACAGAGAGCAAGCTGATCCGCCTGTAATTCTTCAAGTCCTTGTCATCTCCTTTCTTGTGTATTAAGATGATGTTAGCGTTCTTCCAAGACTCTGGTACTCTTCTTGTCAGGAGACACCTCGTAAACAGGGTGGCTAGTTTTTCTAACACAATCTGTCCTCCATCTTTCAGCAGATCTGATGTTACCTGATCCTCACCAGCAGCTTTGCCCCTTTGCATGCTCTCCAAAGCATTTCTGACTTCTATCATTACTTGTGGGGTGTCATCTGGGTTACTGCTAGTTCTTATAGTATTTAAGTCATGGTTGTCCCGGCTACTCTACAGATCTCTGTGAAACTCCTCCGCTATTTTAACTATCCTATCCATATTGGCAGTTATTTAGCCTTCGTTGTCCCTTAGTGCATACATCCGATTTTTGCCTATCCCAAGTTTCCTCTTCACTGCTTTGACGGTTCCTCCGTTTTTCAGAGCGTGTTCAATTCTCTCCATGTTATACCTTCTTACATCGGATACCTTACGCCTATTAATCAACTTCGAAAGCTCTGCCAGTTCTATTTTGTCTGTTGTACTTGAGACATTCATGATTTGACGCTTCTTGATGAGATTCTTCATTTCCTGGGTAAGCTTGCCAGTGTCCTGTCTAACTACCCTGCCTCCAACTTCCATTGCACGCTCCGTAATGATACTCGTCAGATTATCATTCATTGTACCTATGCTAAGGTTGGTTTCCTCACTGAGCCGAGTACCTGTTCTGAAGCGAGACTCTGAATTCCTGTACTTTCCCTCTCAGTGCTAGCTCATTGATTAGCTTCTTGCGTATCAGTTTCTGTCGTTCCTTTCTCAAGTCTAGGTGAATTCGAGACCATAGCATTCCATGGTCACTGCATCGTACCTTGCCAACCACTTCCACATCCTGCACGATGCCTGGATGTGCACTCGTTATTAAGTCTATTTCGTTCTTATTTTCGCCATTAGGGCTCCTCCATGTCCACTTGCGGTATCCTCGTTTTCGGTGAAAGGTATTCAAAACCCGTAAATTATTGCGTTCTGCGAATTCTACTAGTATCTCTCCTCTGGCGTTTCTAGTACCGATGCCATAATCTCCTACGGCCTGGTCTCCAGCCTGCTTCTTTCCTACCTTTGCATTAAAGTCTCCCATCAGTATTGTATACTGTGTTTTTACCTTACTCATTGCCGATTCCACGTCTTCATAAAAGCTTTCAACTGAAGCGTCATCATGACTGGATGTAGGCGCGTAAGCCTGTACCACCTTCATCTTGTATCTCTTATTCAGTTTAATTACTATACCTACCACCCTTTCATTAATGCTATAGTATTCCTGTATGTTGCCAGCTATGTTTCTGTGAATTAGGAGCCCCACTTTCAGTTCTCTTCTGTCAGCCAAGCCCCGATAGCAAAGTACGTGCCCATTCTGTAGCACCGTACAGGCCTCATCCGTCCTCCTAAACTCACTGAGCCCTATTATATCCCATTTAACACCCTCTAGCTCCTCGAATAGTACAGCTAGACTTCCCTCACTAGATAAGGTTCTAGCGTTAAACGTTGCCAAGTTCAGGTTCCAATGGCGGACTGTCCGGATCCAGAGATTCTTAGCACCCTCTGCTGCGTTGCAGATCTGACCGCCGCCGTGGTAAGTTGCTTCGCAGCTGCTGGGGACTGAGGGCCATGAGTTATTTGACGTATGCATGTGGGAGGTAGTGGCCAGATACTGCACCAGGGTGGCCAATCCTTCTTTGGTGAAGGAGTGCGTTCCAGGCGGTGGTTGCCGATAAGGCCGCACCCCAGGCTTCTTAATGCACTTCCATCACCACGCGGATTTTTTTTTATCCGGTTGGGAACTGCACGGCACCAGGATTTGAACCACGGACCTTTTGCATGCGAGTCGGATGCTCTAACCACTACGCCATCGCCGCCCTTTTATTTTAATCTATTTTTATGTATACTTAATATATATGCATATAATATATATATATATATATATATATATAATATATATAATATATATATATATATATATATATATATATATTTTAATATACAGCATATTTAAACAACTACTAGAATAAGAGGCGAGGGCCAACTGACCAAATGCGGGCACCAAGCTGGTGGCCAGTAAGTACGGTACAGCCAGAGCAAGGCCCAGCACCACCACCACAGGAACAACAAGATCCATAACTACCTAGGCGCAGGTTCAACTGTCGCACACCATCCTGGTACATCTGCACAATAGAAAACACATTTGTGGTACATTTAGACACACCATTTGTTTTGTAAAACTGCACAAAAAAAACACTTGTTGAATATGTACTGACTTGGCATCAATCAACTTGCCAAACCCTTTAGTGAAGTGCTATCCCGTAATATGCCCATTGATGATTCTATCTTCTACTTAGAGCACAAAACAATTTGAGGTAATTAGGCACATCTCACTAGTTGAACTAAGCACAAATCACTGTATTTAGTTCAAGGCTTCTCATAAGTTTCTGGTCATATAAAAATATAGTAACAATGCTAGTATTTCAGTATAAACTTTATAAATTTTTTTTCCTTTTTATGGAGAAGATTTTCATTAAATTTTTCACAGCTTATGTAATTTGATGTGCCGCTTTCAAATAATGCAATTACGTTTTATTGCAATAATAAATTCTAAAATATATTGATTGATTTGTGGGGTTTAACGTCCCAAAACCACCATATGATTATGAGAGACGCCGTAGTGGAGGGCTCCGGAAATTTTGACCACCTGGGGTTCTTTAACGTGCACCCAAATCTGAGTACACGGGCCTACAACATTTCCGCCTCCATCGGAAATGCAGCCGCCGCAGCCTGGAATCGAACCCGCGACCTGCGGGTCAGCAGCCGAGTACCTTAGCCACTAGACCACCGCGGCGGGGCAATTCTAAAATATACTTATTGTACATATTTCGGGGTAAAACTTTCTTCCGAACAATGACAGTTACAAATGAAACCAGCAAACTATCACAATATCACCTGGAATGAGAACTACCGTATATACTCGCATAATACGCACATTTTTTTTTTTTTTTTGTCAGAAAATACAGCTTCAAGTTTAAGGTACCCCTATAACGCGGGATAAAATTTCCTGAAATTTAGTTTACTACTATAGCATTGACCGCGGATGATGTATACATCACCGAACACAGGAATATCCACACTAAAGCCACAACGACTTCCTTCATAATCTACACTAGCGCAAAAAGTGTTGAGCATGCAGTTTGGCATGTCTGAGAATTGAGGCATGTGATGCAGTGCGCATACCAATTTCCAAAAATTAACATCAAGAGACCCGTGTTGCCAACGAAATCAATATGGAAAAAAAAACAAAAACAAAAGGCAACATTGCGGGAATTCACCGATTACACTTCAGGCCACCTAGATTATGCGTATTATCACGACCGAAATTTTGTACGCTGAATGGTACCAATCGTTGGATTTCACAGGCTTGCACCCCATATCCAAGACATCCCAATGAAATCTCGAACCACCATTTGAGTGTTAGAAGCGCCACCCAAGCACCCATTCCTTCAAGTAGAGTCACTGAAAGAATTGCGTTGATTCGGCACAAAACCGGCACTCTGATCGCCCGCGACCGCCACACAGAAGCACCAACAGTGATTAGGCCTAGGCTACGGTCCGGCGTATTGTTACGGGAAGTTTTTACAAAACAACAAGGCGATAGTGAAAAAACATTTGTTCAGAAAAGCACTGACAGTTGCACAACAAATGCACTTGGGTGGTCCCCTTATTACAGAAGTCCACTGGAAGTCATCACTGCTCGGACGCGGGCCACCAAGGAGCGCTGAGCATCCCGGGTGGAGCAGCCGAGCAGGAACTCCTCACAAGCCTATCTTGTGAGTAGGGGAAAGGGGGATGAGAAAAAAAGAGGTATGGCAGGGCATACTGCAATATGAAGAATGGGCGTTGAAAAGATCATAGGGCAGCATGAGTGTTACGATGTTTAGGATCAAGGCCAGGAAATCGACCACAACAAAATTCAGCCGACCTTGTGCGAGTCCGCGCAGTGGCAGCAAAGGCGAAAGCCCGCGTCATAAAGCCAAAAAGCTTTTAAATTTGTGGACAAGGTAGCAAACATGACAATGATGACGCTTTACCTGACAGGAAATTCAATGCGTACTTGACGAGAACACGATCAAGCGCTCCATGCGGCACTGGTGCAAAAGTTGCTCCAACAACCAGAAAATCACCCTTCTTGCTCACTCTGCAAGCCCGCGAAGCTAGCGCCCCCTTCTTCCTCCCTCTGCAAGCCCGTGAAGCTGGCGCAATGCCGCCGCAGTCTGTCTCTCTTTTCTTTTTCCTCGTTTCAGCTAACGTAAGAGGGCGTCGAATTGCAACTGTGCAAATACGGTGATCACAGCCAAGTTCGGGGTGCACCTATTATGCACGTAAATAAAAAAGTCTGATTTCTAGCGACCAAACTAGGGGAGTACCTATTATGCGAGTAAATACGGTATATATGCCATGAAGCAAGAATGAATGGTATAAACTTATTTGAACTAAAGTTATACTAGAACGGCAAACATTTCTGTGTAGGCTAGCTGGGATTTCACCCATGAAAATTCAGCATGCTATAAGATTTCTTTATAAAGGCTTAGAGCCTGCATTCTCACGTTACTGTGTGCAGTTTTCATTCTAGAATATTGCAGTATGCTGATCTGCTTTGTACCTTTCACAGTTAAAAAAAACAAACTTGGTCCTAGCAAGACACATAAGATGTTTGATACACTGTTCTTTGAAAACAGCATATTGTACTTTAAAAATAATAGCGTATTTGAACCCAGGACGAAATTATATGTAAGCTGGGCAAGTTTTTTTTCTTTTTGTTCGAAAATAAAGAAATGCGTTTTTAAGGCAGGGCCCCCCCCCCCCCCCCATAAGTGAAGCCAGAAATGAAGAGCTGAAGAATACCAGGTGTTTCAATAATGATCCAATATATTTATGTACAATGTAGTACATATTTTTGACAACATAGTATTACAGCACTGCCATATATATTTTTGACAACATAGTATTAAAGCACTGCCAAATATCATGAAATGGGTAAAAATGGTTCCTTTGCAAGTTAGTCATTAAAATAGCTAATCACAATTCTTTTAATCAAGACACTTTATAACATAAGCTGCAACTGAAAAACTGAAGCCAGCTAACATTATTAAGCATACATACGGCAAGAACTACTTTAGAAGGTGCCCTGAAATACTTTCCTTTGACCCATCAGTGGTGGCAACTTTATCTTTTACTTTTTTAATTTGGGGATAGCAAACGCAAAAAAAAAGTTTCCCCCAAATGTAGCCGAAGTAAAACAGAAATGTGAATTTATTGATGCACTTCCTTCATTGTCGCCGGCTGCACTCTCTTCCAAAGCTCCCTTGTCAAAAATGTTCTCCCACAGCACATCATCCTCAGTGCCATCAAGCGCGTTCGAGATGGAACATTTTTTGAACATGCGGCAAATGAGCGCCTCAGGAATGCAGGCCCAAAGCTCGACTATCCACGAGCACAGCATCGCTGGCGAGGCCCGTTTCAGCCATCCTGCAGGAGTAACTTGTGGTTCTCCGGACCTCATCCACTCTGCGTACAGGCGCTTGACATGGTCCTTAACTAATATTATTTGTACAGTCGAAACCTGCAATAACGAAATCGCTGGGGAAACCGAAAAATTTCATTTTCGTGAGAATTTCGTAGAAACCGGAAAATTTCGTTTTCGCGAGAATTTCGTAGCTAGAGTATGAGACATAAAAACAGTGATACGACCAGCAGAACAAAAATTTATTGCCAGAAGTCAGTCAACTTACTCTGCCGACCCTTGCCATGCAACAACTTCAAAGCTCTCCCTTCGCACTGGAAAAAGTGGTCCATTGCTACGTCGTCGTCATGTGCGCCAGAAAAGGAGCAAAGGGTGTCCAGCGTATCCAAAAAAACTTGAAAGTTGGGTTCCTCTGCATGCCTCTCTTCTTGGTCCTCGGTGTCGTCAGCTTCGCGCACGCTTTCGATAATGGCCTCGTCGGTCACTTCCTCGTACACAACTACAGGCTGGTGCACACCGGCGACTAGCAGCGGTCGCGCGACCATTTGCGACTGGTCGCAAACAGTCGCAAACGGCCGCAAACGATCACAAAGCAACTGCTTTAGCTAGTCGCTTCCTGACCGATTTTTCAGTCGCGCGACTGCAGTCGCAAAGCTACTGGAACCAATCAGTGATGCTTAATTTTTGTTTTTGTTTTTTGTTTTTTTCAACGCTGTGCGAGAACGGAGAACGGACGAAAACAATTAATGTGGTGCGCTCGGTTCGCTTCGTTCACTCAGCTGGCAGCGATCAGCTGATCGGCGCCGGTCTCCAGAGTTCTCGCTGATAACGAGATTCGGACGTGACTCTCCAGTTTTGCGACTTCCGGTCGCTCGTATGCAGCCTCTGCTGGTGTGAACATCGGTCGCTCTTTAGTCGCCAGTCACGAATGGTCGCGCGACCGCTGCAAGTCGCCGGTGTGCACCAGCCTTACCTCGTCATCGATGCGAACGAACGCATCAACGGTGAGTTCATCTGGGATGTCGATGGCTCGAAGTTCCCCCCAGGTGTTGGTCAGGGATAGCTCGTCCGACGGTGCCATCTGCACTCCAGCATGATCATTTGCCATCGCCTGCTGCGGTGTGGCCAGGCATGTTGCCGGACACAGACCCCATCGCCGATTTATGTAAACAAAAATGGCAGCACCCACGCTAGCGTGGCAAAAGCAGACGTTTAAAAATTTCAAGTGCCATAACATGCATACGAGCATATTTTTGACAGTTAACCTTTGGCGGGAGGGTAAAATGAGGCCCGCACCGTGGTAGAAAATTCGTTAATGCGGGATCGCTGTTCAAAAACATTTGTTGCCGCGAGATACGTAATACATGGGCTTCTATGAACGTTCGCCGGGGATCCGGAAATATTTCGTTGCCGGGAAGATTTAGTACTCACGGGGTTTCGTCATTGCAGGTTTCGACTATATTACTATTTGATTCCTATGCTACGTTACCTCCGGCATCTAATATAATTGTACACTGCACTAAACAAACAGGCAAGTTTTAAATATTTATTTAAATGGCTTATTAGGGCAAGCATCAAGCAGCTGCAGCTGGGATGTCATCCCGGGAGCTCGGTGTGAGAGTCGCGCAGCAGTCACTTTAAAGAGTTGGTCAGGTGACACTGCAACACCTTGAGCACAAGCATTGAAGGGAGCCCCAGCAGTGCTCTGGGCCGTAGACACCACACGGGCTTTCTCCAGTAATGCACTAGCGGTTCATCCATCCACCCCTTGTCCTGACAGCAGACGACGACATTTTTTGGGAACTTCTCCCCCTTCAGCAGTATCTTTCGTTTGAACACCACGTAGGGTGGTAGTTTGCGACTGTCCACAGTACAGGACACAACATTACAGTTACTTCTGATGCACCGTGAGCGCCGAGGGCATATCCATGAAGACCGGTGTTGGATCCTCATTGCCGGTCTGACCCATCTGAAAGAGCCTTTCGCAACGCAATTACATATGAAACTTCACAAGGTTTTCTTTGTAGCTCTTTAGTAGCTTCTGCAAGATCGACGTACGCCGACATAGGAAGAACCCAGCGCAGCGCATGAAGAGAGACACCCAATGTTGCCCACTTTGAAATCCTCCGGCTGAATGCCTTCGTCTCGGGCGGTCTCTCTTTCCTTCACTTGTAGCAGCTCAATGTGAACAGCAAGATGTACAACTCACTGCTCCTGCACAAAGTCTGCGAGTTCTCACTCCACGTCAGGAAACGCTCCATATTTTGATGTGCGGAAACTTTTTCGCTGGCCGTTGCAAGCAAAGAGGGTGTGCTTCTGCTTCCGCCAACCATAAATACTTCGATCGTTGACTTCAAACTGTCGCGCCGCAGCACAGTTGCCTATGGTTTCGGCAGCAGGGATAACTATCCTTTTAAAAGCAGCCGAGTACAGTCGACTCCCGTTAATACGAAGTTCACGGGAACCGCAAAAAACTTCGAATTAAACAAACTTCGAATTAAGCAAAAAGCACTAAAAACGGCACTTTGATTAGTTTAAAAGCGCGACAGTTTTGAGGAAAAATAGTCTGTCATCTTCTTCTGCTTGCCGAATCTGGCTGCGGCTAGCAAGTTTTGTAAGGAATACACGTGTCGAAGTGCTTCTTCGGCGTTGTGTTCTCCAACAAAAAACCGCTGCGCAAGAGCAAGACCCGCAGCTACATCGGCAGCCCTCGGAGGTGGCTCATTTCCGATGTCGCCGTCATCATCGTCCTTTTCAGGAATGCAGTCATGGGGCCGAACCATCTGCACGATTTCGCTGTCCGTTAGTGGACCGCATGTTTCGACGTTGCTGTCCACAGCGACATACTCGTCAAAACGGACGTCACCGAGAGCGGCGCGAAAGCTACCGTCGTCGAGCTCATTTGTTTGCACTTCCACTGGCGCACAAGGAGAAGCCTCCCCCGAGTTTTCCATGAAACCACAGGCCCGGAAACAATTGGCGATGGTTTCTTTTTTCACGCGCGTCCAAGCTCGCGCTAGCATGTTGATGGCACTAAGCAAACTCACCTCGTATTGCGACGAGTTGTCCATGCACAAAAGCATGCGCTCGACGAGATGCTGCCTATACAATACCTTCACATATTTTATTATGCCCTGGTCCATGGGCTGCAACACGAACGTCGTGTTTGCAGGCAGGTACACAAGACGGATGGCACTCAAGGCAGGTGCGTTCATGTGGGCACTACATTGGTCCACAAGGAACAACACCTTACGGCTTGATTGCGCGAACTTGCGGTCGAGTTTGGTGATCCAGTCCTTAAATATATCGGACGTCATCCATGCCTTTCTGTTCGAGGCATAATCCACAGGAAGCGTCTTCACGCCTTTAAAGCACCTAGGCTTGGCAGCCTTGCCGATCACAAGCAGGCGACAACGTTCTGTGCCAGTCATGTTCGCCGCGACTAGCACTGACACTCTCTCTTTGCTTCTTTTGCCTCCAGAACAGTCGTCGTCTTTAAATGTCAGGGTCTTGTCCGGTAGCAGCCGATAAAAAAGCGCAGTCTCGTCTGCATTAAAAATGTCTGCCGGCTGTTATTCTTCGAGGTACTCGCGAAGCTTGCCCGCTTTCCATGTCAGGCACGTTTCCTCATCGACTGACGCCTTCTCCCCACACACGCTTTTAAAAATCAAGTCGTGGCGATGTTTGAAACGCGTAAGCCACCCATCCGAAGCAGTGAAGTCGTTGATGCCCAACATTTCAGCAAGCGATGACGCTTTTGCCGTGACGACTTCACCACTGAGAGGAAGTTTGTTGTTTCGTGCCTCTCTGATCCAAATCAGCAGTGCTTCCTCCAACTCGGGGTAGGCGCCGGTGCGCATCCGCTTCCGCGATGTCTTGAATTTTTCACTTTCAAACGCATCCAATATTGAGCGCTTATTCTTTATGAAAGTCGACAGCGTGTTAGGCTTAATGCCGTACTTTCTTGCAATGTCTTCTTTGGCGGTGCCTTCCTGGTCAACTTCCTTCAAGACTTCGACTTTCGTCGCTAGGTCTAGCGTTAGGTAAGGGCCACAAGTTGCCATTATCAAATGTACGTCACCACCACAACACTCAAAATCAGAAGCGCGGAAACACGTGTGGAATCAACCCAGCATGCGGGTGACGCGGTGACACACTCGAGTCTCGACAAAAGTCAACTAAAGAGTCAGTCGATGCCGCCGATGCGATTCGCCAGCGTTAAAAAGATTGCCGCTTCAAGATCTGTGGCGCTGCGGACCGTAGTGATGGCGAAGACACCAGCGCGGTCCGGCAGATGTTTTGGCATATGAAAAGTTCCCAATTTTACTGTAAAATTACGGTCGCGACGAGACTGTCGATTGAAAAAACTTCTAATTAACCAATATTATGGGTTTTTAACTTCGAATTATCGAGCATTTTTTTCTACACGATTGCATGCAAAACTGATGGGACCACTTGCTCATTTCTAATTAACCGAAACTTCCAATTAAGCAACTTCGAATTACCGGGAGTGGACTGTACCATGTGCACGGTGCTGACATGGCATAAAATCACAGGAGCAAAATCGTGGCCGTCGTTATGGGCACCAAGTTGAAGCAAAGGCCACTGACCACTGCAGTACGCGTGGGTCTGTACGCATAACGTTTGCTACTGCCGCTAACACTGCCTAGATCCCAATGCAGAAGGGCGTAAACACCTGATGATGATGATAGCACTGCACTATGCCGAAACCAAAACTGAATTTCGGCTGAAAGTTCTTGGGAGGCCGAAATTTCGTAACCTAGAATCTAGAAAAAAAATCTTGGCCTATACGTGGGCTTTTACAATATGCCAGGTGCCACTTCACTTGCAGACAACTGTAAATGGTGACCAGAGGAGCAAGTAAGAAACACTTTTTCAGCCTTTTCAACATCACAAACGAACATTTTTCATTTAAAACAGGAGGGCCATTACACGACACTCACAGAAACGAAAACATCTCTTCAATAAATTAGACCACTTCAAAACAAGTACAGTAGACTCTCAGTAAACAGAAATCTGTTAAACAGAACTACTACATAACGGAACTACAGTGCAGTCCACTTATAACGATACCACATATAACGATATATCGGTTATAACGATGGGTCGACTTAACAGTCTCATTTTATGCATTGGGGCTATGGGGAAAAAAACCATATATAACGATATGTTATCCACCGCATATCGGATACAACGATGAAAAGTTTGCCGTGGACGGCATGTTTCATTCAGAATAATCGTAACATTTAGATTGATAAGTTCCTCTGAAACGAACTATGCCGAGACAAGACGAAAAGTTAGCGTAGGCGAGTACGTACACTGCAGCACAGCGCCGGCAGCGCGTCCCGGCCGTTCAAAAAGCCGAGGAGAGCATCGCGAGTTGGCGCGACGCGCTACAGATGGCGCCAGCTGTGTCACGTTTTGCGCCTCGCCGCGCGTCGACCGCGTAGAGGCTGAGAGAATTTTTAAAAAAAATGCGAAAAGCAAAGCGCCGCGCTCGGCGGCTCCCCGCCTTCTACAACGGCAAGCCGGCAAGCTACTCGTAGCTTGCCGAACGAAAGCGGGAAAGAGAGAGAAAATAAAAAAAGCAAAAAGCAAAGCGGCGCGGCGGCATCGGGGCGGGGCCTCGTTGGCATTCCGGCTGTGTACCTCTGGCTGTGCTTTCTTCCTCCCACTGCTCCCACCCCGCAGTCGGTCAGTCTCTCTTCCTCAGCGAACCCGTGATGCGTTCTTCGGAGTAAGAAATAAAGTCTTGTTTTTGACATCCTACTATCTACAATATTTATTAATTGGTGAAAATAGCGAAATGAAGCCTGGAGCTACAAAAAGTACGTCCGGCGACGATTTTTTGGCGGCAGTATAGATATAACGATCACCGGTTATAACGATCATATTTTTAGGTTTTCTCGATATCGTTATAAGTGGACTGCACTGTATTGTCTCTGCAATGCTTGGTTTCGGGCTTGTATTCTTCACTGATGTTCACCTCTCAGTAAACGGAAGCCCTGTTGAATAGAACATATCTTCCCGGTTCCTTCAGGTTCCATTTAGTGAGTCTACTGTATTTTCCCGATCCCTTCAGGTTCCGTTTACAGCAAGTCTACTGTACTCAGAAAATCAGTGCTGCATCATGCTCTGCAATTTAAATACCTTTTTACACACAACAAAACCAAAACTGTGCAGAAGTTGTAATGACATCAAAACAGGTTTGTTAATGTTGATACCCAAAAAATAGTTCAATCTGATCGGATATGTGGTCATGCGCTTTTTTGTTTGGGTGCCATTTTATGTCTTATATTTATCATTTTTTTCTATGCGTGACATTGCATTTCAGATAAGTATTGAAGACTTGAAATTCAGCAACGGCTGGTTAAGCCACTTTAAAAAGCTTCACAGCCTTTTCCACACCACAGCATTAGAAAGTGTTGCAGTAGATAGAAATGTTTGTACTGAAGCACCAAGATATCATTAAAAATTAAGAATTCAGTGACAACTTCTAGGTGAATTAAATGGCACTTTTCTTTTTAAGCTTATTACCAAAAAGTATCAGTTGTAGAGGTGAGAAGAGCGCAGAAGGAGAGCACAGCAAGGACCACATCACTGTTCTGATGGCAACCAACATGGACAGATCCAAAAAGTTTGAAACTTTTTGTTAAGGGAAAAAGGAGAAAACCAAAGCGTTTAGATATGCTCAAACAGTGTTTCAGGACCCTTGAAGCAATAAATATGAGTAAATACATATTCAGAAGGTATTATTAAGCCAAGCAGTAGGAAACACTTGCCCTCAAATACACACTACGGCATAAAGGCACCACAGAATTTCTAAATATGTGAAGACTTTTGGAAGCACTTCCTGTGAATACAAAATGTTTGTGTAATGCTTAAAAATATGAGCTCATTAGAGGACTAAGAATATTAGATCTCCATCACAGGGGTTACGTCTAGAGCAAATAGTTCACATACTCTTATTTACATTCAGAAGTTTACAAGCATCATAACGTCTTTGATATAAATATTTTATCACTTGAAATATAATACTTTTCAAAAGTTAATAAATGCCCTTCAACAATAAAAACCTTACCTCATCAATGACTCGCTTGAGCCACCAGTTGGGGCCCATGAGCGTTACAGCACAAATGATCTTCGTATGCAACACACCAAGTGCCCAATCCTGAAAAATACAGGCAAAACACATACACAATGCTGAGGTTCCCAGATGCACTCTGCAATGTGTTCTAAGGTAGGCTTCACATCATAAATCAAACTCAGTATACAGTCGAGCCCACATATAATAGCCCCACTTAAAACGAACTTTTGCTTAAAACGAACAATATCCGCGTAACCGTGAAAATATACATTGGTTCAATGGCACAAAATCGCACTTACAACGAACGTCTCCGAGCGCCGCTGATCAGTTACAGCGAACGGAGTCAGCGGTCTGCCAACTTCCCGGGAAACCAATTTTGACCACCGATCAGGCATTGGCGAGGTGCCCATACATTCTTATTGTTAAACGCCGACCCTCCCTCGGCGCCCCTCTAGTTGCCGCTCTCCCTGACCGCTTTTGTTACGCACCCCTCCGTCCTTTGTCCCCCCCCGCTACTCTGAGCATTCCGCATCGCCAGACAAGGCCCGTGTTTTCACACTGCCACCAATCTTTCGAAGACCGGTCGGCCATCTACCCAGTTTTTGTTCGCTGATACTGTCGTTGACGTCGCCGGCCTGAAGTGACCAGACAATTTGGCAACATCGTCGGCCACCGACTGTATCCGATAGTCTGCGTCTAGTGCACCCGTGTCTCGAGTTCACTTAAAATGGCGGGTGCACTAGTCTGCATCTAGTGCACCCTTTTAGTGCACCCCACCGACTCTGATAATTTGCGATTCGTTTCGTATTTAGGACTAGTTCTCGTTCATTTCGCACTCGGCTCAGCATGCCTTCCGCGCACGTTCAGAAGCAGGAAAACGGCTGATAATTTGCGCGGAACGGATGGCGAAATATCGAAGTTCGTGAGGCCACGCAAACCCACCGGCGCAACAAAAAGATTTTTTGACCTCGGCCGCCGATTCTTCGAACACCGCGGCACGCACCGATTCAGGCGGCCATGCACTTTTTCCAAGTTTTTCTACGTGCGAGTTTCGCAGACCTTTCAAGCAAGCTACCCAACCTGCCTCCTTCCCGTGTGTTTTGGTTTTCAAGGTCGCCCTCCTGCCGCATTCTCCTCTCTTTTTATTCGCAACTCCTTGCCCTTCTCTCGCAAGTCCGCTATCCTCTCTTGATCACAACCCCTTCGCCCGTCTCCACCGCTCCGCGACGCCCGCTACGCTGGCTCGAATTAGTTTCGTTTTCTGACTGGAAACGGGCCCAGAACTGTTCCACACGTTCTGACATATGTGTCGGGTGTGCGCGCCTCGCTCGCTCTTCGTGTGCATGTGTTTTCATGATGGCCGACGGGAGGACTAGCACTTTTTTTTCCCCTGCCGCTCAACAAAACATTGAAAGTGTGACCACTTGGCTTGAACGTAATCCGCGCGTTAGGTGCCGCGTTGCGGAGCGCTTTCTCATAGCTGTACACCACTTGGCAGCCAACTTGCCGCTTCGGGTGTCCCGGTATTCCTCTGTGGAGATGGTGAATATTTCGTGGGCGGCGGTGACGACTGCATGCGCACAAAACTTTTCGCGAGACCGACTTCGTCGACGTCGGGCACGATGCCGAGCCTGAAGCTTCCGAACTGCGGCGGTGATTTGTGGCAGCACGTCGTCGACTCCAACCTGGGAGAGCGGGTGGGACATCTGTTGCGATGGTTTAATTACGGCCGATGAAGATGCCGACACTGCGGAACCGTGCACGGATTAGGACATTGTAAATGAAGTACGTGGCGAGAGCGATTTGAAGGAATCGGATTGCGAGAATGACGAAACTTTGGAGTCGGTGCCTCATGCAGCTTATGCCACGAGCCTCGGCAAACGAGCACCCTGCCATTTTAAGTGAACTCGAGACCGCCCTTATCGCTTCTGCTATTAGAAACACGTGCATCACGGTCTTTATGGGGCATAAAAAGTTTGTGTTTTCACTCGCGACTATTTTTAAAAGCTGTGTTTCATTTACTAGGAACTTCGGGATACAGCGAATGGATGCCGCGCCACGCTCAGGTTCGTTATAAGCGGGGTTGACTGTACAGTTGAGCCCACATATAACAGGCCCACTTAAAACGAACTTTCGCTTAAAACGAACAATATCCGCGTGACCGCGAAAATATACATTGTTTCAATGCCACAAAATCGCACCTACAACGAACGTCTCCAAGCGCTGCAGCTGATCGGTTACAGCGAATGGAATAGACGCTCTGCCGATTTCCTGGGAAACCCACTTTCGACCACCCATCAGGCATCGGCGAGGTACCCATAGATTCTAATGGTTAAACGCCGACCCTGCCTCCGCGCTCTTCTAGTTGCCGCTCTCCCCAACCGCTTTTTGTTATGCACCCCTACGTCCTTTGTCCCCCCGCTTTTGCGGGGGGGGGGGGGGGGAGTGTCAAAGGACGGAGGGGTGCGTGTTTTAACACTGCCTCCGATCTTTCGAAGACCGGTCAACCATCTCGCCTGTTTTTGATTGCTGGTGCTGTCATTAGCGTCGCTGGCTTGGAGTAAACAGACCATTTGCCGACAAAGTCGGCCACCGACTGTATCCGATTGTCTGCGTCTTGTCTTATCGTATCGTTCTAGAGCACGCGCGTGCGCTACCCCACCGACCCTGATAATTCGCGATTCATTTCGTGTTTAGGACCTGTTCTCGCTCACTTCGCACTCGACCCAGCATGCCCTCTGCACGTGTGCGGAAGCCTAAAACGGCTGTTAATTAGCGTAGAACAAATCGAGAAATATCAAAGCTGGTGAGGCCACGCAAACACGCTGGCGCAACAAAACGATTCTTTGACCACGGCCACCAATACATTGAACAGCACCGCACGTGCAGGCACTCTCTCAAGTTTTTCTACGCGCGAGTTGCACGTTTTACGGATGTTTCAAGCAAGCTACCCGACCTGCCTCCTTCCCGCGTGTTTTGGTTTCAAGGTCGCCTTCCCACCGTATCCTTCCTTCTCTTCACCCTATCGTAACTCCTTGTCTTTCTCTCGCAAATCTGCTCTCCTCTCTTGATAACTCCTTCGCCCGTCTCCACCGCTCCGCGACGCCAGCCACGCCGGCCACGCTGGCTCGAATTTAGAAGTTTCGTTTTCCGACTAGAAATGGGCCCAGAGCTGTACCACGCGTTCTGGCATGTGTGTCGCGTGTGCACGTCTTTCTCGCTCTTGGTGTGCGCGTGTGTGGTCAGGATGGCGGTCAAGAGGCCTTGCACGCTTTTTCCTGCCGCTCAACAAAACATCAAAAGTAGGACCGCTTGACTTAGGCGCCGCGATGCGGAGTGCTTGACCACCTGGCAGACAACTTGCCGCTTCGGGCATCCCGGAATTCAGCTGTGGAGATGGAAAACATTTCGTGAGCGGCGGTGACGGCTACATGCACGCGAAACTGTTTTCGCGAGGCGGACTTCGTCGACGTCGAGCCCAATGCCGAGCCTGAAGCTTCCAAACAGGACCACTGCGGCGGCGATTTGTGGCAGCGCGTCGTCGACATCCATTGCAATGATTTCATTACAGCCGATGATGATGCTGACACTGGGGAACTGTGCATGGATTAGGGCATAATAAAATACGCGGCAAGAGCGATTTGAAGGAATTAGATTTTGAGAAAGACGAAACTTCGGAGCCAGTGCCTCATGCAGCACGGGCCTCGGCGAAGGCGCGCTGCTGTTTGAAATAAACTCGAGATCGCCCTTATCGCTTCTGCTCATCCAAACACAAGGGTCACGAACTTTTTTGGGCAAAACATTGTGTTTTCACTCGCAACTTTTTAAAAAGCTGTGTTTCATTTACTACGAACTTCGGGATACAGCGAACGGATGCCGTGTCAGGCTTAGGTTTGTTATAAGCGGGCTCTACTGTAATATGGAATGATTTAGCACTTTGTCCACGGTATCAGCTACCACGGTTCATCCAGTCTCGATCAATCATTATGTCAGAATATAAGAATAAAATGTGTAAGCATGCCAATGTGGCAACAAGTGCACTACAGCAAATGGTTTTCCATAATCTTCTAGGCAGACAACTATACATTGTCACAGAAGTGCCATCTACTGCATTTACACAGTTGCATGACTGCAGGTCGACCTAGTTTATATACATTTTAAATCCTATGTTGGGGGAGGGGAGTTGTCGGCTTCAAATTGAAACCGAAAGTAATGGTGAAAGTCACGGTAGAACACGCAAAAAATCAGGGACACTGTGGCATGGGTGCAACATTACGTTTGCTTTCCAGTTGTGAGAATGCCTTAAGGTAAAACGAAATAAAGCTTGTTTCTGTTTTTAAACTTTCACCAAGAAGCTGCTTGCCATGATTAGTGCCAATGCTGAGAGAGAAGGCGGCTGTTTTGCCAATGACTGACGCTCCCATAAAAGCCACTCTTCCAATCGGCAGCTACACTTCTGACGGTGAACAGCGGCTCCGCGGCAAAGAGCTTTTCCTATTCTTACTGTTTGACGCACTCTATTACTGACAGCCTTGTTTGGAAAGCAGGTGGGAACTAAAGTCACCCCCTCCCTTCTCACAGAGCTTCCAGCTTTTTTTTGCCTCCAGCTGTGTCTTACTCATATACAGTGAAAGTGCCATTGAACAGCACCTTACAATTAAAAAATAATAGACAGCAAGACGCCGTGCAACTAGTCTGCACGATTCCAGCATATATATATAAGTAATTTTTCATTCATATTATTAAATATTCTTGTTCGTTGCTTCTTGCATTTGTCTCAGGATTTTAATGGCCAATCTCTCGACAGTGCTATGTAATGAACTTGCAGCAATTCAGAAGATCCTGTGACCATAATTTTCCATGAAACAGACTCTGGTTAAACCTACCTTTTCCAGTGCATTATCACACTCCATTGCAATGTGCATCAACTGTGTAAAATAGGCACGATGCCAGTGTAGAAAGAAGCAGGACTGTTACACACTCACATGCCAGAGGTAGAAGAGAGGAGTGGCATTTAGGGGCACCCGGAGAGGGATTATCACGACCAGGTCAAACAGCAGCCCCATCAGCAATGGGATAAGACCAAGCAGCAGGCTCATTGCTACCAAGGACTTTACTGACTGCATGTATAAAAAAATATGGTCAGGTACAGTGTAAGGGCTCCACACCAAGCTTCTACACACTGGAAGTAAAGTGACCATATAAGAGCACAGTGCATATGATAACTGGGCAATTTCTTCCCTTGTTTATGTCACTTAGTACCATAAGGAATGTACAAAACCATGTGCAATGCAAAAATTCGTAGGGTTGTATTTTTAAAGAGGAAAGAAAACTTGTTATGCTGGTATTAGCTCATTCTAGGACAACAGCACTTGTGTTGTGCCCAGGCCTTCTTTCACCTTCGTCTGAGTGCACTTTGTTATTCCTCCAAGAAGAGTTAACTTGTGTTTTGCCATATCCTTGAGATTCGTTGCATTTTCCTTTATTAATTTATTTACAAAAACAATGCTGTGAGAAACCAAAGGGGGAAAAAAAGCTTATCAATCAGGTTGAGGGTGTCCTGGCCACCCTACATGCATTACAGCGTAAATGGTGTTAACAAACAGAAAAAAAAAATAGAAATAAAATGCAAACATAATATATTGCCCATGGCTTTCCTCCATGGAAGAAACGTTCTTGAATAGACATTATAAAGAAACATTATTAGAAATTATTTATCTTGAGAGACAACAAAAATGAAAAACAAATACACTCGAACCTCGTTATAATGTAATAGGATATAACAAAATAGTAGATATAATGAAGTAAATGAAATTCCCCTTGAAAGCTCCATTGAGAAACATGCATTTTAAACCTTGTAACGAAGTAAAATTGACCAGTAAATGGATATAACAAACTAAATTAGTCTATCAAATAGTCTATAAAAAAAAACCGACCATAGTGTGTTAAATATGTCGTTTTCTACGGAGTTTGACGCTTGTTTGGCGCGGCTCTTTCAAAACTCCTGCGCCAACCTTACAGCCACGCGCAGTCGAGAGAGCCGTCGTCCTCACATAGCCAGCGGAGAGGATTGAGGAAGTGCTCAGCGGGTCACATTACCGAGAAGCGCCGCCGCGGTGCAAAGCCATTTATTTGCCTCTCAAGACGGCAACGACTGTGTCTCCGCTGCTACCATGGCTGCTACCCTCTGCACCGAGAAAGGAGGACACTCTGCGACAGCTCTTTTTTTTTCCTCTCTCTCCGCACGCGGTTTTGAAAGGAGAAGAGTCTCTACGTGCAGAGACGGAAAAGAGAGAAGAGTGGCACAGGCGCGTCACAGATTGGCATTTGAGAGACAGCAAACGATTCACCACAGTCTTTTCTTTCCTTTTCTTCTTTTCCTTCTTCGCGCGCAGCATTAAGAGGTGCCGCTGCGGGATTGAGCCTGGTGCTGAGAGCATTTTCTGAGCATGGTATGTTCGAATTAGCCGTCGCAAGTGCTTGCGCGTTCGAATCACAGGGCGTTCTCGCTCATTGAAATACACATAGCTTTGACGGGACCTCAGCGTGAGTTCTAATTACCCAGAAATTCGAATTAATGAGATTCGACTGAGTTCATTTTCCGTGGCACACGTGGTCGAGTCGCGGTACATCGGGCCGCGAGGCGGTTTACTTCTTTGCATGCTTACATGTGTGCGCCCATCTGACCATCCATTGCCACAAACTGTTATAATCAATATAACGAAATAATATATATAACAAAATAATTGTGGCTCCCCTTCAACTTCGTTATAATGAGGTTTGAGTGTAGACGGCGATGTTTCATGAAGTTCATGATAAGGATATTGTCGTGAGAAGCCTCCGTAGTTCCTTGAATGGGGGTTTCGGAATGTTTTAAAGCTGCTCTTTACTAATTCTATTTAGCAAAGCTGGTAGCGAGAACCGAAGTATTTGTTTACCATAGTTACAGTGACATTTATTAATTTGCAATTCTTCTGGCTCGTGTATTATTATACTTTATTAGCGTGGGCCTGTAATCATTCTAGCATTTGTAGAGTACTAGTTTTTTTCATTAAGCTTGATCTACACTGAGAACATAGGTTAAAGTTAAAGATGGACTTTACCAGGATTGATTGATATATGGGGTTTCCCACCCCAAAACCACCATATGATTATTAGATATGCCGTAGTGGAGGGCTCAGAAAATTTTGGCCACCTGGGGTTCTTTAACGTGCACCCAAATCAGAGCACACGGGCCTACAGCATTTTCGCCTCCATCAAAAATGCTGCCGCCGAAGCCGGGATTCGATCCCGCAAGCTGCAGGTCAGCAGCAGAGTACTTTAGCCACTAGGCCACCACGGCGAGTCAACTTTACCGGGACAATCTTGCATCTTATAAAGAGGTCACTGGTGTGCGAGAAGTACGAAACATTGCATGCTAATTGAATCACACATTTTTTTTTTATCATTGCGAGTTTGCCAATGTTTTCTTTTGTGATACTACCCCAAACTAGCAGTCCATAATTAAGTATTGGTACAAACAGAGCATTATAAAAAAACATAGTGATGCTTGTAGGGCATTCATAAGAAACACCCTCTTTCTCTCCCCTTTTTACCAAGTCACCTGCACAAAAATGGACATTTACAAGAGGTTACTCACAATGAGCATCCAAGAGTGAAGCTTGGCGAGAATAGTGTTCCAGCCGCGAGGCAGCCAGCTGCACAGCAGGGTGAGGCAACGCAGGGTCAGCCAACACGAGTAGAGACCACAGGCTGCCGTGTAGAACTCGTGCACTTTGCCACCAGGCATTAGCACCATCATCACAAGACGACCCATGCTCACTGAGCAGACAGATAAATATGAGAAGGTTACCAATTACAACAATGGGAATAATAAAAAATAATACAGTCGAAACCCACAATAAGGAAACCGCCGGGGAAACCGAAAAATTTCGTTTTCGCGAAAATTTCGTTGCTGCAAGTATGAGACATAAAAACTGTGATAGGGCCAGCAGAACGAAAATTTATTGCCAGAAGTCGGTCAACTTACTTTGCCGACCTTTGCCATGCAACAACTTAAAAGCTCTCCCTTTGCACTGGAAAAAGTAAAAGTGGTCCATTGCTACGTCGTCGTCATGTGCGCCGAGAAGGAGCGAAGGGTGTCCATCGCATCAGTTCCTGCCAGCAGTCTTGCTGTCAGAGGAGTTAAGGCTAAAGCAGACTCCGATGACGCGCCGCGCTCGTAGACCGCGCGCCCGCTCGTAGTAATCTGATCGTGCATCCGGCACAGCCACTCGCAGTAATCTGACCGTGCCGCCGCTTTCATCTTCATTGCTTGCGACGAAGCACGTCGCCACGAGTGTGCTAGCGCGTCGTTCCAGCCCGCAGTCTCGCTGTCAGCGGAGTGAGGGCTAAAAACGACTCCGATGAACATTTTCATTTCAGCCACATACATGTATTCAAATAATATTTTTCTGCCAACATTTTAATTGTCCTGAACACTAGGTTTGAAATGTTTCTAAAGAAATAGATTTTCCCAATAACACATTTTGCTAGACTGCTTGCTCGCAAGTACATTTCAAAAATTAAAGTTCGTTATGGGAAAGCCATAGCTTTCCTAGCCACCAATATTTGATATAACTGAATATCTACAGGATATTTTATTGTGAAAACAAAACTCTATAATTATGTAACTTAGCACATACAAAAACAAAATGCCCCAGTAAACCCAATTTTATAAAAAAATTTAACATGACTACTCGCCACTTGACAGACCTATCAATGGCTAATATAAAATGACTGAACAACTTAATGTAGCCACCAGTAAGTATTAGTTACTCATATTTGTGATTTAAAAATATATACCATCAATTAATATGAAAGATGACCCCATAAACAAAATGCAATGAGAACGCAGATATCTTAAACAACAGAGAAATAAGGTAGACACATGATCCTGAATTTACTCGCGTAATGAACCCACCTTGGTCCTTGCAAAAAGAAAAAAGAAAGTTTTTTTTAAGTATCTGTTAATTTTATTTCATTGTGCTACCCAGTCGAAGCAACATTAAATCAAGCCATTATATTACAAAATAACGATGCAATAAACGTCAAGGCATAGTTTCGCAACAATGCTAAACAGTTACGAGCAGTGCGAACGCGGACAACGTCTATCAAAATTTAAATACTGCACTTTTCGCGGGAGAGCACCATCTGTCGAATGCAAAAGAAACCTCTTTGCTTATAGAGCCACACAAGCAGAGCGGCCCGCAAACAAAGCAAAACACAAATGCATAACCTCAGAGATGGCGGGCGCGCGGCGTAGAAACTCACCACGCGCTCATTATTTGCAAAGGCCATGCAAAGCGCCCACCGGGCCAACAGCTCGTCACCCGCAATGTTTGTGCGGTCATCCGATGCTGCATTTTTGTTGTCTGGATCTGGATTGTCGTAGTGAAATTAGTTGAGGACACCTGCTGCGCAGGGCGCGTTCGGCGGGTGCGCTAGCTACAGGGCTGGTTCTAAACTTAAAAGTTCGTTGAGTATGCGCTGTAGCATGGGAACCGAACAGCTCGACAACACTTCCGCGTCTATCCGTGCGTTCATTACAGGGCAAACAAGAGCTTCAGGCTACAAAAAGATTTGTTGTGCGTTTCGCTGACCAGAACAAGCAAAACCATCATGCTAAATTTTTGTTGTTATAACTTCCGTGACCTTTTTCTCCCGTGTAATGAACCCTCACCCCGAAGTGGCATCAACTTTTCTGAAAGAAAGGTTAAATACGGTAATTGAAACACCGATGTTTCATACTCAATTAATTCAAACAAATTTAAACTTTTTTTTGTGGACTATGTTTTCATACATTTAAAAGTTGATTAATTCAAACTGTGCTACAGTCGAGCCCACTTACAGTCAACTGCCGATTTTTCGGACACCTGAATTTTTGGACATGCCCGATAATTCGGACACCTTCGCGACACCGCCATGAGCCCCATAAAATCCATGTATAAGAAAGTCTGAAATTTCGGACGCTCGAACCTCCCGGAGTCCAATTTTCCGGACTTTTTGACGCGACAGAAGGTCCGAAACCGCCACTGACCTCCAGTGGAAACCACCACAACTGCATCACACGCGATTACGATCGCATAAATGAGCGCGCCGGTCTACTGTGGCGGCATCTGTTGCTTAGACTCATTGATAGTTAGCGGAGAAACACACACGGCCTCCGAGATTCCTAACACTGGCCATGTTTATCGTGCAAAGATGCTTCGTTGACAATCGAAACTATCCACCCGGAAATTTTTCGGCGACAATAAAGTTCCTTTCACTTTAGCGCTTGTGCTCGTGTGTGCCACTTTGGCTTCCCGCACAGCGCTTTCGCAAAGCGTTTCACCACTTCAAACTAGAACTAACCATTACACAGCGATTTGGTCTGGCCACGCTGGCTATCTTGAATGTTTACCAGCGCCACATCCGGAGTACCCGAGGCACCGTCGCCTGCCGTGGCACAATTTTGTTTATGCAGCCCACATGGTGTTTGGCTAGCCTAGTGCGTGGTTGTGCGATCGTGTGAAGTGTGCTCTGCAACGCTAAGCCTAGGTGCTTCGACGCTCGTCAGCAAACTCCTTTGTTGACACGCTTCGCAACTGCTTTCACGACGCGGGCTTCGTACTCGACACAGAGGCAGCAGAGTTGCCTGAGGAAAGCGACAGCGTGACTGACTTGTGCCCTCTTATGGACAATATTATTAACGATCTCCGCTCCGCTGGTGCTTCCATGCCCAAGAAAATAACTTTTGAGCAGTTCGTCGACGCTGACAACGAGCTCGACTTCTGCGCAGAGCTAACCGACGACGAAATAGTCAGTCAGGTTATGGCGGATTCAGACGACTCCGATGTCGAAAAAGAGGAACCAACACCTGCGCCACCTACGACCGCCGAATTGATGCGAGCATTGATGACTCTGTCATCGGCGTACAGTGATGACATGACCCTTGCTCAGATCAAGGCGAATGTGATCACATGCAAGCGGAACGCCGTTCAAACAAGGATCAACAAGTTTTTCAAGCCACTGAAGCTCTAACACCGGCTGCCCCGATGGCACCCGCTGTCGGCTGCATGCATTTTTTTTAACGGCTCTTTTAAGAGTCACCCCACTAATGCTTTGGCAGAGTTCCGGAAGTCTGGTACTTCGACCTTGACCCTCTTGATCCGAGAAATATCAATAAAATGGTGCGTTTTTTTTGCTTGCATTCATTTTTTCGACTGCCCGAATTTTCGGACGGTTTTTCGCTTCCTAGAGGGTCCGAAAAATTGGCAGTTGACTGTATAACGAACCTGAGCCTGATGCGGCACCAGCCCTTCTTTCGTTCGCATAATGATAAACTTGACAAATACAAAAGAAATATACTATGATAGATCATGCCTACCTGGAATAGTAAGCATGGCAAAGCTCAGTGCTGTCAAGCTGAATGCAATGCAGCACAGCAATGCAGCCAGGCGCAATGGAAACCATCGTGGTCTTTGGTATGCCTGGAACGCCGAGGGACCAGGCCCTTGAAGAAGAGCCTGATGTGCTGCCCCGAGTACGACTGGAGCAGCACCTGCTTCCTCTTCGTCATCTTCATCATCTTCCTCTTCATCATCCACCTCCTCATCCACTTCGTTCAGGGGGCCCATCAGCTGAGAATCGTCTTCAGCCTGCTGCCCACCCTCTGCAGCCCCATCCTGCAGCATGACAAAAGAAAGAGTCATTGATATAGGTAAATATCAGCTAAGCAAACCTAAATGGTGCCACCACTTCTAAGTGACAGCCTAAGTTCATGCAAATGTAAATTTTTAAGCTAAAATTCAATTTAAAATGTATGGTACTTTAGTACAGCAAATATTTTGAGTAGATGCGAAGAAAAACTTTACATATGAGATGAACAAAACATAAGAAGAATGGATCGAGGAGCCCATTTTTAGTTGGACACGACCACATGAACCAAAGAGAGAATGAAGCCGAGGAGAGCACATGGGGGTGTTAATTACTGTGTATTTTATTTGAAGTGCAGTAATTATGGCATAATTAGTCAATTGAAAAAAGATTAACAACTACTTACCGCCAGTGCGAAACAGATGCACAACCTTCGCGTTACATGCGCAATGCAAAAGTTGATTATAGAAATTTAAAGTTTGTGGTGTACACGTATCCCGAAGGAGTACGGCCACCAGCGTGGGTCCGGTCTTAGCGAGTCGCAGAGCACACATTAACCGTCGCCGTGGCGAGAACACAATACTGCTCAAAGTCGCAACACTTTATTGTGGCAACACTAAACGCAGTACAGCCTGTTGCAAAGGCACGGCGGGAAAGCAAATAGGCTTATCCACGCCACGGGCATAAAAGTACTACACAGGCTGCCACGAGCACGTCTCCTCAGTAAAGGTGATCCACGGAGACACCGGGACCAAGGCCCGGTTGCACGAGCGAGGGCAAAGGCGCTTGTGTTGGCTTCGAAGGGAGACTGGTCGGCATAGCTAGGCCACGCACTAGGACACCGTACCACCCTTCGGCCGTGCGTACGCAGTGGGGCACCAAAAGGTGACGGCGCCTCGGGCGCGAGGCGCCGTCAGCGAAGTCTGACGAGCCCCAAGCGACGGGGGTCGACGGACAGAAAAGATTGCGTGGATGCAGTCCCGGAGAGTATCTGTCTGCCCGCTCCCGACACAGCGCGCGAAAACCTCTCGGGAGACTCCGCGCGCGGCGCCACAGTCAACATCCGCTACCGGGTGAGGGGGTTAAACATCACTCCGCTCTCGCAGTGTGGCAAATAAAAATAAAATAAAAAAAAATAAAACATAAAATACAAATAACACTTAATATTAGACAAAAGAAACATAAAATACACATGAACACTTAAAAAAAAAGAAATACTGGCAGTAGACTTGGCGGGTCGACTTCTTTACGAGAGAAGGTCGTAAAGAAGCTAACTTATACTGAGGCTAGACAGTAAACTGAGGGCCTTCGGTAGCGAAGAAGTCTGCCGTCCGGCGCGAAATCACAAAGGTACCGCTTCCTCAGATTATACCGGTGCGGGGTTCAAATGCAGTCCACCGCTCCGGGTGTGCCCCGTTGCTTGCACGAAGTGCCACAGGGCTCTGGCGCGAGCTCGTCAGACCGTGAGACAAAGGGTTTCAGGTCTGCGATATGGCCACGGCCGAGTTTTCCCGTATGGGGATCTTTCAGCAAGTACGCAAGTGGAGTGCAAGCTTTCTCCACTGGGTACGGACCAAGCCACTTAGGAGCGAGCGAGGTTGAGAACCCCTTAAGGGGGGACGCGGCTTTGGCATCGCGAAATTTGGCCAAAAAATCGATTTTCTGAAAATCTCATTTTCACATTTTGTGACCTCTTTTCTATCTAATTTCGAAGTTTCGTCCCTGAAAACAGCCTAGAAATGACGTAAAAAATTTTTATCGAAGCTAGGGTGGTGATGAATTTCACGGAAACTGCGAAAAAAACGGCGTTTTTCGAACCGCGATATCTCCGCAACCATGTAACCTAGCGCCGCCATCTTTGTCTCTATGGATAGCGCGATTCTTTCGTTTAAAATTTGCCGCCTCGGCCGGCTGAACCAGGCAAGAGCAAGCCCACAGCAAGCCAAAGTGTAAAGGTATCACAACAGTTTCCGATTGGCGACGCGCGTCACGTGACTGTACGGCGGCTCCGCATTGGTCGCCCGTGCGGTCGCTTGTAGCAATCGGCGCAAATGTCGTCTGCTCTACGCGCTGACAGCGCTGACGGGCCGCTTACTGCATTTGTTTTCAACTCGTCGCGGCGTGGTTTCGTGCGGTCGCTTGTAGCAATTGGCGCAAAGGTCGTCTGCTCTACGCGCTGACAGTGCTGACGGGCCGCTTACTGCATTTGGTTTCAACTCGCCGCGACGTGGTTTCGAGATCGCATCGCGCTGCAATAAGACTGGCGCTCGTGAAAAGAGAAAAACGTTGTTATCCAGTTTGGCGCATTGCAGTTTTGAGATCAGTTCCCGCATGTGATCATGGACCGGCGATCGTTCAAGAAGAAACGCAAGACTGCGCAGCAATTTGGTGCTCGTAAGCCGAAGCCGCCGATCGTGAAAAAGAAATTCAGTCCAGCAACTTCTGCGAGCAGCGACGACGGCGTTCGGCACGACGAGGACTCGCAGCCGAGCACAAGCACGCACGGAGCATCGTCCGCGAGCATCGACGAAACTGTTCATATGCCTGTGGAGTAGTGCTTTGTGCTGTCTGAGGAAACATCCGTTCGTCGTTCCGCGCAGGCTGCAGACATCGCGGATGCTAAGCCTAGCACTTCGCGCGAGGATGTATTCATCGCGGATGCCCAGCCAAGCACTTCGTGCGAGGATGTAGACGCCGCGGATGCTAAGCCTAGCACTTCGCGCGAGGATGTAGACATCGCGGATGCTCAGCCAAGTACTTCGCGCGAGGATGTGAGGCCGTCTACCAGCACCACCAGTAGCACGATTCGGACACTAAGGACCGCACTGCAAAGGACACTAAGGAATACAACCCTGGTGCCTATTAGGCATGTAAACCGTGACTCAAGACTTTGAACCTCGTTTTCTCAATACTGTTTTTTTGGCATGTTGCTCAGCTCGTGAAGCAGATATCTTCGCAACTACTCGACAAATTTTGATTCTGTTTTTTTTGTAATGCTCCTTGAACTGTGCTTCAGGGGGCTGCGTTTTTATTTTTAAAATTTAGCCTTTTAAAAATGTTTGGTTGGGTTTCTTGTTTGTAGTGCAAATGTGCTCATTGAAGTATCAGTGGAGAAAACATGAACTACAAATTTTAGTGTTGCAAAAAAATTATTTTGAAAACGCAGCCCCCTAGAGCATACATTCACCTCTGCACACAGTGTTTACCAACTTTCTATGTCATTTTTTAAACTCTCCAGCCGCTCCACGAGGTCCAGTAATGAAATTATTTGTTTCTCAGAAAGTTTTCATGATATCATCTTGAAATTTTGATGGAAGCATTATGAGGTCATTTTTACTCTCTGTGCCAATTTTCATCAAGATCTAACCAGAAACAAGAAAGTTCGTTCCGAAAGGCACGTCCCCCCTTAACTGGCATCGCTAAGAGCGTGGTTACGCTCAGGACAAGATCGCCCACCACAAAAACTAGGTCGCGATGCTTGCGGTCATATTGGGCCTTCCGCTGAGCCCTGGCCGACGCGAAACTTTGCCTTGCTTTGCAGAAAGCTCGACAAAGCCTGTCCCGAAGTGTCGACGCGTAAGCAGAGCAGTCTGTCAGCGTCTCCTTATCCTCGAGCTGGCATTGAGTGACGATGGTCACCGGATTTGCCAACTCCTTTCCAATATTTAAGAAGGCGGGCGAGAAACCACTTGAGCGGCTCTCAGATGTTCGAATAGCTAACGCGAGCTCACTCAAATGGTCTGCAGTCCTTTTGACATTCGGCAAAGGCCGCCAACATCGGTTTGAGCGTACGATTGACGTGCTCCGTCAAATTGGACTGGGGATGGTAGGGTGAAGTGGTGCAGTGATCAATTCCAAGGGAACGGCACGTGACACCAAACACACGAGCAGTGAAATACGAAGCATTGCCCGTGATGAGCCTTTCCGGGAAGCTGAACCGGCAAAACACTTCCTGCAGCTTCTTAAGCACCGCTCGCGCTGTCACCTTCCGACGTAGGAAAAGTTCCACCCTTTTCGAAAAGTGATCAATGACTACCATCAGGTGAATGAACCCCTGCTTACTTCTGGGAAATGGTTCCATTAGATCGCAGGTGGCCACTTGCCACAAACGCTCAATGACAATCGGTTTCATTAGACCGGGCGGTTTGCCACCCCTTGATTTCACCGTTTGACAGACGCGGCAAGAACGGCAAGAGTGAAAAATGTCTCGCTTCATGCCGGGCCAGGTCACAACGCGGCTGTTTTGCAAAAAACTTTCGAGCCACTCAGGTGACCGGCCATAGGTTCGTCGTGAGAGGATCGCAACAGTGCGGCTCTCAGACTTTTGGGCACAACCACCTTAAACGGGTCGACGGACTCGCCGTCAGTGGCTATATACTTCAGCAGGAGCCCGTCATGGTCCAGCAAATATGAATCCGCCGGGGACTCAGCGACACACGCTGGTTCGAGCCCCCTATTCGCGACCGCTGCAGGGCAAGCAGCGTCATGGCGCTCCGTCTCGTCGAGACAGTCGCTATCGGCGCCTGCTGCAGGACAAGCAGCGTCACGGCGCTCCATTTCTCTGAGACTGTCGCACATTTCGTGACAAAACGGGTCACTTTGCTGGGCCTTCAGAAGCTCTTCTCTGCTGAAAGCGATGCCGATTCTCCCAAAATGGGAGAGTCTGGTATAGCGCCCACTCAGGACCGCAGCAACAACCGCTTGAGTCGGCGTTACGGGTTCGCTCTCGGCCTCTTGGCCTTCGGAAAGCTCCCCTGCTCGGCCGCTTCGCGGTGCGCCGCTCGCCCGGTTAGCAGCCAAGGTTTGTCCGCATGGGGACTCACCCTTCTCGCCGAATGGCGGCGAAGCTGCTGTTTCGCCCCCAACGCTTGCATGTGCTAAGGCACCGCTAGCGGCTGTCGCACCGGGATCAAGGTCCTCGCCGACAATGGGACACGAGATAGCGCGTCAGCTACCACGTTGGTGCTCCCCTTTCGATACTGCACTGAAAAGTCATAGTGCTGTATTAGGAGAGCCCAGCGCACCAGCCTGCCGGCAGGCTCACGGAGCCGTATCAGCCAGCTGAGCGCACTGTGATCCGTTCGCACCACAAATTTCATCCCATCAAGATAGACATCAAACTTCCGCAGTTCAAACACGGTGGCGAGGCACTCCTTTTCCGTCATGAAATAATTTTTCTCCGCAGAGACCAAGGAGCGGCTGGCAAAGGCCAACGGCTGCAACACGCCATCGTATTCCTGTAGGAGAACAGCTCCTAAACCCAGATCGCTCGCATCAGTTTGTACAACGAACGGTCTGGTCAGGTCGGGGAGCTTGGGCTGTGCTGTCTCCGCTATGGCGTTCGACAGTCGGCAAAACGCCTCCTGCTGCTCAAGTCCCCATTGCCACTCAGCAGACTTGCCCAAGAGTTTGCTCAAGGCGCCTGCAGTCGGGCACAGGACAGAATGAAGGGACGGTAAAGGTTGACCATTCCTAAAAAGCGGCGAAGGCCACGTACGTCCTTGGGCACGGGAAAATCGAGAATAGCTCGAAGTTTCTCCCGATTCGGCTCTATGGAGTCTTCGCCCAGCGTAAACCCGAGCAACTGAACACGGGTCTGCGCTAATTGGACCTTAGCGGGGTTTAATGTCGCCCCGGCGGTCCTCACCCTCTCGAGTACATCGGCAACATGGGGCAAATGCTCTTCGAAGGTTCGTGAATAAATCTCGATGTCGTCGAGGTAGCACATGCAGTATGACCACTTTGCTTCCCCGAGGACGCGGTCCATGAGTCTTTGAAACGTCGCAGGAGCATTGCAAAGACCAAAGGGCATACGAGTAAACTCGAACAACCCTCTGCGGGATGTGAACGCAGTTTTGCAGTGGTCACGGTTACCCCTCCGGACCTGCAGGTAACCTTTAGAGGCGTCAAGCGTGGTAAAGTACCATGCATCACCCAGGTTACCTACGATGGAGTTTATTGTGGGGAGCGGATAGGCATCCTTACGAGCCACTCCATTCAGCCGGCGATAGTCGGCGCAAAGGCAGTGACTGTTATCTTTCTTAGGCACCAGCACTATTGGAGACGCCCAGGAGCTAGACGAGCGGCGAATAATGCCAGCCGCAAGCATGTCATCTAGCAACCCATCGATAATCTGCCTTTTGGCGAGACTGACGGGCCTGGGGTTACACTTCAAAGGAAGCGCGTCACCAGTTTCGATTACATGGCTCACTAAATCGGTGCAGCCAGGTTGATCGGTGAAGAGCTCGTCGTACCGACGTAACAGTGTCGACAAACGAGCCTTTTGTGCTTCATCCAACTGAGTCGTGCAGGCGACCAAAGGATGTAGTGCCTCTTCGTGTCGAGTCGGTCGATCCACACAGGGGTTTCGAGCCGACGAGCGCAGAACGCCAGGGTACGACCCCAGAGTTGGTGCACGACACGGTTCGTGCCGCGCCTCTCGTTCCCGAAGGGGACTGTGAGAGGGCAAATGCGTTGAGCAGGGGCTTGGCCCCAAACTCTGCGCAGGGCACATTTCCGACGCTTCTGCCGCAAAGGCGATGGTAAGCGCCGGCGGGCTGATGAACGGCTTGAGTAGGCAAAATGGGCCATCACGATAGCCTCCATTCACAATGTCTACAACGATACCGGTTTTAAGGAGAAAGTCCCGACCGAGAATCACTGGAACATTGAGCCCTGGAAGATGAACAAGACGGCAGCGTCTCATTCGATCTCCCTATCGAACAGTCAACCTTGCAGCGCCTGCCGAATAGGCCACGCCTTTCGCAAGGGTGAATGTCGTTTGGCTGTCCCTCAAGCGCACTGAGTGCTTCTGGAAGTGGGACAACACCTGTTCGCCGAACAACGAGGCGCTAGCGCCCGTGTCCAGCAAAGCCGAAAATTCACGGCCGGCAATGGTGACCGGAATGAACGGCGCGTGCGTATCAGCAAGAAAAGTGCTTGCCCTGCATGCAGTGGAAAGAAGCAAAGGTTAGGTCGCTCGTGCATTCACGAACGACACGAACGACCCGGAAGCCCGTTTCCCTGCCTTGCAGGAGGCCTAGATCCGGTGCATTCTCTTGCTATGTGCCCTCGTTCATGGCAGCGGTAACAGCGCACTCCATCACGGTCTGTATTCCCAGACGGAGCAGCCTCGAGCTGATGTGATCGGCTCGCTACGTTATCGCAGAATACGTTTCTGCGAGCCGCACTTCCCACATTACGTTGGGTCGGAAAGCGTCCCAGTGTGGAGGTTATAGGTGGAGCAGCGCAGGCTGCCCGCCTTGCATGCGTAAAGGGGTCAAGAGCACGATTGCTCAACTCCCACGCACAGCCGGTTGCAGCCGCAAAAGCAGCGCCGAGAGGCAGTTGCCATTGGGGAAGGGTCATGGCCCCTCTCCAAGCGCAGCACGGCTCAAGGGCATCGCTGGCTGGCGGCGGCGGATGATAGGCATGCGCGGCGAGAATGTCGCCTTGGATTCGCTTCGCCTCGGCGGCCAACTCCTCCAAGTCACAGAAGCGGCCGCCGCGCAGGTATGCCGAAAAAGTCTGATGTGCCTGCCGTATCACCCGTTCAACGCGCTCCTCGTTCGAGGCTCGGGGCTCAGCGATAGAAATAAGTTCATCCATTGCACGTACATACTCCTGTAAAGACTCGTCAGGAGCTTGTGTACGGAGCTCGAGCTCTCGCCGCATCCTACTTTCGTAGTCAGCGGGTAGGAATTCGCGCTAGAAGACCGCACGAAACTCCTCGAGGTTTGCTGCACGGTAACCGGTAAGCCGATACCATCTCGCCGCCGTGTCAGTCAGTGCAGCTGGAACAACACGTTCGAGCACCACCTTATCATCCAAACCCATCGCTTTCTGATAACGTGACAGAGAGTCGAAGTAATCTCGGGCGGTGAGCTGATCACCGTATCCCCTGTAGGTTGGCAAAGGCAACATAACAGCGAGGTGACCGCTTTTCGGACCAGCCGAAAGCGTTTGCACAGCTCCCGAGAGTGCTTACATCATCTGCACGGCGTTTTGCAGCAACGTCTGCGTCATCGCACCGGCTTCGTAGGAAGCCGTTGGTGCGTTAGCGGCGCGGTCGAGCGAAGGTGAGCAGTCGCCCAGCTCGATCAGTGGGGCGGTTTCAAACAGACCACCACCCTGCGCACCATTCCCAGAGCAAAATAGGCTCTTTGTGGGATTGGCCTGTTGTCGAACCAAAGGCGCACTTGGTGCGGCTACCAGTGACAATTCAGGCACCTGCTCAGCGTGCGTTCGAAGTGTCAGTTGCACGGCTGGTGGCTGGCAAAAGTCGGCGAGGGCCAAGGCATGCGCCCTGTCAATTCCGCAGGGAACCAACTGCGAGCGCTGTGCCGACGAACTGCCATGCATGCCGAAGGGCGAATTAGCAGTCAGAGGCGCTTGTGCGTACCGTTCTGGTAGGACAAGAGGCCCATTCCGAAACGACGCGCCATCTCCAAAGGGAGCGGCTATGTGCCTCGTGTCGTCACCGCAATAGGGGGTGCCGACACGGACGAGTGCCGAAGGGTTCCCATCAATAGAGGCAATGGCCTCCTTGTGCAACGCGGCATCCGCTAACAGGAACAGCGGACAACAGTCCCGTGAAGCTGCCATGTTGCGACGAGCCCGATTCACGCAGGCGAACTAACTCGCTAAGAGCAGTCAAAAGCTAGAGCTTTTGGTACCGCGTTAGGCGCCAGTGTGGTGTACACGTATCCCGAAGGAGTACGGCCATCAGCGTGGGTCAGGTCTTAGCGAGCCGCAGGGCACGCGTTAACCGTTGCCGTGGCGAGAACATAATACTGCTCAAAGTCGCAACACTTTATTGTGGCAACACCAAATGCAGTACAGCCCGTTGCAAAGGCGCGGCGGGAAAGCAAATAGGCTTATCCACGTTACAGGCATAAAAGTACTACACAGGGTGCCACAAGCACGTCTCCGCGGTAAAGGTGATCCACAGAGACACCGGGACCAAGGCCCGGTTGCTCGAGTGAGGGCAAAGGCGCTCACGTTGGCTTCGGAAGGAGACGGGGCGGTGTAGCTAGGCCACGCACTAGGACACGGTACCGCCCTTCAGCCGTGCGTACGCAGTGGGGCAACAAAGGGTGAGCGTTCGCCTCGGACGCGAGGCACCGTCAGCGAAGTCAGACGAGCCCCGAGCGACAGGGGTCGACGAACAGAAAAGATTGCGTGGCTCACCGTCTACAGTCCCGGAGAGTATCTGTCTGCCCGCTCCCGACACAGCGTGCGAAAACCTCTCGGGAGACTCCGCGCGCAGCGCCACAGTCAACATCCGTTACCGGGTGAGGGGGTTAAACGTCACTCCGCTCTCCCAGCACGGCAGACAGCAAAGGAGGGCAGACATGTCAGGACATGAGAACGGCAGAAAAGGCGGCAAAGCCCGCGCAAAGGCAGCGGGCTAGCCTCAATTCCCACAAGTTACACTCTGTGAATATTGAGAAACGTACCTGAGAAATGATTCTTGCTGACAAAACTTCCTAATTACAATCATAATGACAAAGAGGAAAAAAATCTTATTGCATAATCAGTGGAAAGTTTAGTGTGCCCATTATAATTAAAGAAAAAGTTTTTTTGTGAAACTCATGTCCCTTTTACTTATGTTACAAAGCAAGCCCTCAAAAAAGCAGCGTTAATACCTGCTCAGTCTGGGTGTCAGCAGCATCTCCAAGCAAGTAGGAATGCAGATCAAGAAGGCAGGCCACACCCACACACCATGCACGCACCAAGGCCTTCAGCCACTGTTTCATATGGCCCTGCTCCAAGAGCGTGGGCAATACAACCTGCAGCAGGATCAGCTCCAACGAGATCTCTTGAGATGGACTTTCACTGCAAAAAGACAAACAATGCACAATTCGAGTGAATATCCCCTTCAAGCACAACATTTGTGCACAATTTGTTTTTGCCAGTTGCGATCAGTGATTGCTAATAAATAGCATCAAACTTTGAGCTTTTAGTTGATTCAACAACGTACACCAGTACAGTAGACCCTCGTTAAATGGAACCTGAAGAAACCAAGAAAATGTGTTACAGGAGTTCCGTTTACTGAGAAATGAACAGGGGTGCAACAGAATACAAGCATGAAACCAATTATATTACATCCAGTTGTTCCGTTTAACCAGCAGTTCTGTGCCTGTTAAAGAACCTCAGGTGGTCTAAATTTCCGGATCCCTCCACTACGGCGTCTCTCATAATCATATGGTGGTTTTGGGACGTTAAACCCCACATATCAATCAATCAATCATCAATCAACCAGCAGTTCTCTTTAAAGGGACCGACAAGTGGCCAGACCTAACAACTATATCGCAGTAGAAATGAAAAAAGCATGAAATATAGTGACATATTCCAGCATTCTTTTGCCGTTGTGACTAAGATTTCTGTTTTTAAATCATGCTTGAAACTATCAAAAACCATTTTGTTGCACAGCCTAGCGGAAGAGCCTTCAAGCTGGATTTGAAATACGGAGTCGATCACTTTGCTGAACATAGTCGCGAAGCCTGATACTGCCGTGCACGCCAGTCCTCAAAATTGGAGTACGTATATTATTATCCAGCCCCGCTAAACTTTGTGCTGTCGAAGATGTAAAAGATAAAGGCATGGTGAAAAGTTGTGCTGCCGTCGCGGCCGCCTGTGGACCAAGTCGAGCCGTGACACGGAGTGTACGCATGCACAGTGAACCACCGTGCTCGAACACGAACCACCTGCATGCTCACTGTTTGCAGCATGTGAGCATGCGACTTCATATTCGCTGCAGATAGAAAAACTCCGATTATAAATGTATCACGCCGTTTTTCCGTTTAACCATTCAAGGATGAGACTCACTGATGGGTACGATTTCCTACACTCTAAAAAAAGGCACCACAAAAGAAATGGTTGTTGGTGCCTTCAACCTCTTAACTGCTTTGGACGATTTGCTCGTCCTGCCCAAACTGTCACCAAACTGTCACCAAACTGCTTTGGATGAGTAGAACTCATCCTAGTGGAATACATACTCCCCTCTAGTGCTCAAGCAGCATTTGCCTGAGGATTCAGTTTTCTCTTGCAGCAGGAGCGCGGTATTTGTATAAAAAGACGGCATGCAGTGGCGGCAACCCGTGCATAGCTGGCCCGTGAAGGCGAAAACGAAGCTATTAGTTTTCATCATCTTCTTCGAGTGATGATGATTCGAGTACAGAATCTAGCTTTCTTGTGTCCGGAAGAAAAGACAGTGATGACGATGAATGAGTAAATCCTCTGGTGATGATGAAGACAGTTTGAATACAGTGCCCACCAGTGAAGCCGCCTCGTGTTATTCAGCATTTTGAAATTTTCCACAGAGCCCGAGTGAATTTAATACCCCAAGGGTGCTTAGCCTACACAAGTGAAGAAAAATATTGCGTCTTTAACTGTTTTGTTTATAACGTTTTTAGTTTTATTAGCACCAGGTAAATCATTTCCAATGTATTGTTCAGAAATAAACTTTATTCTGTTGATCTAAGTATGGGGTGAAAATAATTTTTGAGCATCAACAGCTACTTTTTAGTACAATCAGAATCAAAATCAGCAATACAAAAAATAGGCAATTTTCGTCCAGAAATCCTAAAGAAAAAGAGCAGTTAAGGGGTCAAGAGTTTCCCATTTAGACAGTGTATAGTATTGTTCATTTAACAGGCAGTGTGCTGTGCATTGTTAAAGATGATCACTTTGATAGAGGCACTACCACGTAGAAATGTGTCGTGAATGACAGGCAATGGCAAAATAACTATGTCTCATAATACTTAAAGGCAATGAGCAATTGGTCTATAGACTTGTGATTCAACGCTATATAGGGCATTATACAGCAGACTCTCAATAAACGTAAATAAGTTAAGCGGAAAGTTAAACAGAATTGCTGCTTAAATAGAACAAATGTCTTTGATCCTATTGGTTTCGTACCTGTGTGCTGCACTCCTGTTCATCCCTCAGTAAACAAAACTTCTGTTAAATGGAACACATTTTCCTGGCCCCTTCAGATTCCGCTTCTTGAGAGTCTACTGTATAGGTAAAATTTGCTTGACTGAAATTATTCTACGAAATAGTTGAAGGACATTACAATAGACGCCGCTGATATTATCGCTTATTCCAATGGTTACACAACCAGGCAATGACATCCTTTCACGATGACTCCTTTATTTCCACGGAATGATAATTTAAATACCCTTTCTTCCCTAAAAATACTTTGTTGATTGGAATAGCCTAACTAATAATAGTGTGGTTAACACAAGACTCACTTTCTTTCTTTAAATATAATTACAGTAGTTAATTAGCACCACTGATTATATTTGTTTCATTCATTCCTTTTGTTGTATATTATTCTAAAACTAGGTTATCAACTCGACAAATTTGCTGCTTGAAATTCACATTCTCTTGGTGTTTTTCTTCAACTTGTTCTTGTATTTTTGCATCTTACAATGCAGACCGCTCACAACGTATGTCACAGGAGTCTTGAATATTTGCACTATAAGCTGTACCGCACTATAACCAAAACAACCTTTTTTAATTGCCACAATTGCGCAAAACGTGTTGAGCAAGCAGCCTCGTGTGTCCAAGAATCGAAGCATGTGATGCGTGGTGCTTACAACCTTTTAAATTTCCTAACATAGAAAAAAAATTTGGGGATTCTTAAGCTTCGCCTTTATGAGTTGAACGCAATAGCAACATCCTGTCTCTTGTGCGTACATTAAACACTTATTGCATGATATCTTTTCCAACTTGCTTTGCACCCACTACGTGGCTTTAAGGGGGGAAGAGGCACTTAGCCATCAGGCATCTTATTACTTAAGCTAAGGTGATAAAAACTTAAGATATGGTGCAGATGTTACATGTGCAGATGTCAAATATGAACTCAGATTTTATGTACCTTTTAACATTTTGTTTTTAATTAGTCAATTAAAAGTTTCTTTGGTCGTCTTTTCAGTAAACTGGCTGTACAGATCTTGCTGAATTAAATGTCATTGCATTCTAAAATTAGCAAAGAGTGCAAAAAGCAAGTTTCGTGGCTCTAGCTTTCCTACAACAAAATTTATGAAGTTTAGAAGTTCATCCTTCCATTATCAAGGAATGATAATTTTTGTATTTTATTTTTTCTAAAAATTTATGGTGTCCTATAGTTGCATATGGCACTTTCTTGCACTCACTAAGCATCCAGCTTCTCAGCAAGACAAAAGTTATCAAATTCCAGTGTACCAAAACTGAGAAGCACTTGTCAGAAGAATGAAAGGTGGCCAAAAAACAAACTGAGAAAATGGCAGAAAACAAAGCTCTGTATATTCAAGGAATTCCACAAAAACAGAAATGCTTCTCTTTGCATATAAATGCCTCAGAAAGCAAAAGGGCAGTAGTCTTTGTCACACTTTTGTAGTTGCCACCACTTCGCTACTTGGAGGAACCTGAAAGATGTTGAGTGCTTTCGCTCGGCACTCATGATCCAACGAGAATCCTTCTCTTCTGCCCGTCGCTCGCTCATGGAGTTTGCTCTAGCTGAAGTTCTTTAAGGATACGTGTGGAGGCTTCTTTCATTCCTGATATTGACTTCGGATATTGACTTCAAATGCAGCGCATTTAGCCTGACTGGGTACCCTCCCAGAGCTCCACTCACTGTCAACAAGTCCCCACTTGCGGCACTCTAAAATCAGCTTCATCACAAGTCCATATTGACGCTCACCTTTTTTAATAGAAATGGTCCCATTGCATGTCCGGCATTTAGTCGTTCTTTCAAGAAGCTTGTTTATCGCGGATAAGTCTACGATCCCGTAGGTAGCCGCCGACGGGTCCGAGTCCTCCTGCGCTGTCGCGAGCGTTCGCAGCTTGCGCTCGCTCGCCGAAGTTGCCGATAAGCTGCTGATCTTATCAGCACTCACTTTCTGCTGTTTCGCATGATCAGAGCTCGTCAAAAAGTTTGTGTCTTTCCTTATGCGCTGCCTATCGCCGACGTCATCCGAGGCGGCCGGGGAAACAGGCGGAGATGTCGGCGTTTCATCTGACGAATCGTGTTCCGTCGCCACACCGTCCTTTACTAGGTGCACGTCGGATATACCCGCGCCATCATCTCTTTTTGCCGTCGATTTCTTGCACTTTTTTCCAAACTTGTGAGCGGTGCGGAACTTGCGATACGGCTTCGGCATGGAGCCAGGTTCAAAACGTGGCCGAGAGCATAGGCCTAACGCACTGGCCCGGTGGCTGCGGCGCGCTTCGTCGGGCTGGTTCAGCGGCGTGCCTGAATGCGCAGACTTGAGAAACTCTTGCTCCAATTTCTCGCTAGCTCGTGCAGGTTCAGGAAGCTGATGAAAACAATGACATGTGAGCGAGACACACTCGCCTTTTCACGTGCGCTCTACTGCTGCACGCAGCAGACAGCTCGGGAAAACGCGGCCAAGAGCGTAGGCCTACCACACTGTCCTGACGGATTCGTCGAGCTCGTTTAGCGCCGTACCAGTTTACCGTGGAACATAAAGACTATACAGAGATGCTTGCTCTAATTTCTCGCTAGCTCACGCAAGTTCAGGAAGCCGACTAGTACAAAGTGACATACACTCCCTGCTTCACGTGCGCTCCGCTGCCGCACGCAGCAGACAGCTCGGGAGGCCCGGCGAATCGGAAGGGGCGATTTACTCACATGTGCTCACCGCACCAACAGGCTCACGAGACGAGGCTATTTTTTTTGTTTTTTTTATGCGGATTCACAGCGTGCATACTGAGTGGACGAAAACAAGCACGGCGGGATATGAAAGAAAAAGGGCAGCTCTTTTGAATGCAACCAAGACGGCTGCTGTAGCAAGTGTAGAACAGCAACACCGCGGCGCTGAAAAAGCCCGTTTTCACGCGTCCACTGCCAAAAATTCAGCTCACTAACGTCGCATCAACTACTCTTATGGCTAAATTACCAATCTAGGACGCGTGAAAATCGCGAGGTTATGCAGCAATAGTGGGAGAATCTAAATATAGCATTTTCAAAAAATCATATTTTTTAGCAATTTTCGGTCTCAAAGACCCGCTTTTCCCGTAAAGCGAATAGGCGCAGCAACATGTGTGCCCTCTGTAGTGGGTGATTAGCTTTAAACCATGAAGTCATTATGACAATCATGTTGTGATGCCAATGGCAATGTATGCTTCTATTGCAACATTTCATGTTGATTGTGAAGCATGTATACAGGACACGTCTGTTTGTAAAGCATGATTACTTTCACTACATTTCCAAGCAGAAGGAGTTATCTTTACTGTATTTCAAGCAGACGTGTGGCTGTGTGTAACATCTGCTTGCCACGCAAACGGCCTGGGTTCGATCCACATTCAGAGCTCGAAATTTTTATTTTATTTGAATCTTTCTCAATTTTTCGGTCACGGACAAAATGATTCTTTGTTCACAACCAACGACACTGACGCGAAATTTCTGCAAAACAAGCTCGTTAATGCTATAGTGTTAAAAATTTTGCGTTCAAAGACATGCATTGCCAACGAAATGAACATGAAAAATGGGGGGGGGGGGGGGGAGAGAGGAAGGGTCTAACAAGAGAAAGAACAATCGCGGAAGTTTACCAACTGCCTCTCAGACCGCCTCGATTATGCGCATTACGCAGAAAGTTTAATCAAGCCCGCAATTTCCTGCTTTGAAAGACTCCAATCCTTCAATTTCACCGGCGCGCACCCGACTATAAGACATTAAATCTAATCAGGAACCACCATTCAAGCTCTACACGTGCCGTCTTCATTTTCATTAACAATGTGTATCCCTGCCAGTCATGTGCAGCCACCGCAAAGAGCTTCGTTGATACTAAACCGCAACTTAGGTTGCACACAACCACTAACGAAACGCAACAACTAAAGCCAATTAGGCCTAGCGTGCTGTTCGGTATGTTATCGCGGGAAGTTTGTCCAAGATATGAAGATCCGGCATCGAAAAGACCGCACTCGAGCAATGACCGAAGAACAGCATGCATGATACTGCCGCGAGGCGTATTGCGGATAGTGTTGCGCATGCCGATACCGCCGGCACGCGGCCTTATCGTGGTCCAATATGCACCAAGAAAGTCGCAAGGCATGTGTGACCAGTGAATGTCACCCTTGCAGTACATCGCCTCGATGGGGTGAGGAGGTGGCCTCCCGCTGTGCGGATCTGCGGGCCGTCCCAAGCCATCTTAACCTTCTTCAGTTGTGCTGTCAATGGCCCGCTGATGACCGAGTAGTCAGCCGCGGTGTCAATCAAGGCAGTTATCGGGTGGCCGTCGATAGATACTTCAAAATCGGTGGCACGTGGGCTGGAGTTGCGCGTTGGTTTTGGGTTCGGGTCACGGCTTCCTTCGTCTTGTTGCTTTTTGCTTCCTCTCGGGGCTTGGGTTGTTGTGCGTTGTCGTCGTCGTAGATGATGTGCTGTCGTCATATATGGTCGTCGGTGGAGGGTCTTCAGCTTTTCCTCTTGAAGCAACCTCATCTCCAAAGGTTGCTGGTTTTAGTTTCCCCTAGGGGGCTTGGGGACCTTCTTCGTTCGTTGTTGCTGCAGTTTGGTGATGTGAAGCGTGGGGATGGCGGTGATGGAGAACGGCTGGGCAAGTACTCTGTATGGCGCAAGTAGTCTTCGATTGCCGGAGGTCGTTGTCCAGGGCGTGGCCGTGGTGCCCGAGATGAGAAGCCATGCAGTCCCATCTGCCTGTAGGGACAGTGTCGAAGAATGTGGCCGGCCTCACCACAGTGAAAGCATAGGGAACAGTCGTCTGGAGTTCTCCAGGTGTCGCATTTTCTTTGGCTCGGGCGTCTCTCGTATATAGGGTGGGCGGGGAAGGGCGGATGGCTACTTGGGGCTGCAGCGTACCGTCGAGGACTGGGCTCGTTTCGTCGGGGTGGCCTAGTGTTCACTGCAGCGGCGTAAGTCATTACTTCGGCCTCTGTTCCAGTCGTCGCTGATGAAAAGCCAAGCGCCTGCTGGACTTCATCACGCACTATGTCCAAGAGAGATGCTGCTTGGGGGGGCTGGGGGGTAGGAGGTAGCAATCGACGTAGTTCTTCTTTAACCACTTCTCGAATAGCTTCCCGCAGATCGTTGGTGGTTAGCCCACCTCGAATCGGTTCCGAGTAGAGTGAGCTGAGCTGAAACGGGCGGTTGTATTGCAGAGTCCGGGCGTCCAGGGTCCTTTCTATGGTGTGCGCTTCTTCAGTAAATTCGGCGACTGTCTTAAGAGGGTTCCTTATGAGGCCGGCGAAAAGTGACTCCTTCACCCCTCGCATTAAGTATCCGACCTTTAGGTATCCAGCGCGGTACATCAAGAGTTGCCGTGAATGTCAGCGCTGAAAGAGACCTCCAACAAAACCAGCTGGATTTCTCAAGCCAATTGAACCCCCATCGAGACCATTCCAACAGATTGGTATGGACCTGCTTGGACCTTTCCCCACGTCAACATCCGGTAACAAGTGGATCATAGTGGCCACTTACCCGATACGCTGAAGCTAAGGCCCTTCCGAACGGCACAGCCGTAGAAGTTGCCAAATTTTTTGTCGAATCCATTCTCCTCCATCATGGAGCACCTGAGGTACTAATAACAGACAGGGGAACGGCGTTTACGGCTGATCTTACTTAGGCAATCTTACATTACAGTCATAAAGATCACCGAAGAACAACTGCGTACCATCCGCAGACAAACGGTCTCACAGAACGCTTGAACAAGACCATTGCCGATATACTCGCTATGTACGTGGACACAGAACACAAGACCTGGGACTTAATTCTGCCTTACATGGTCTTCACCTACAACACCGCGGTGCAAGAGACCACTAAAATGACACCATTTAATCTCGTCCACGGGAGGGATGCCGTTACTACCCTGGACGCCATGCTGCCTAATGTCACCGATGAAAACAACCTAGACGTGGCCGCCTACCTTCAGCGCGCAGAAGAAGCTCGGCAGCTTGCTCGTCTGCGCATAAAAGACCAACAGCGAAACGACGCAAGACGCTACAACCTGCGGAGACGCGATTTAACATACAGGCCAGGTGACAGAGTCTGGGTTTGGACGCCCGTTCGCCGCCGCGGATTAAGCGAAAAACTCATGCGCCGTTATTTCGGCTCATACAAAGTCATCCGTCAAGTGGGTGAAGTGGACCATGAAGTGGTCCCTGATGGGGCTAGCTCATCCCCATCATGGGCCGCGCACGACAAGAAGTGGTACACGTCGCCCATTTGAAGCCTGCGCGCTAAAGGACGCTCCCTGTTTGCATCTCTTGTTTTGTTTATGTGTGCGTGATTCGTGCTTATTTACCATTTACCTTCGCACAGGCTGTCCTTTTGTTTTGGTTTTGTTTTAAACAAAGCATCGGATCGATGCTTACGTTGAGGAGGGGAGCAATGCCCACGAAGCGTATTGCGGATAGTGTTGCACATGCCGATACCGCCGCCACGCGGCCTTATCGTGGTCCAGGACGCACCGCGATTCATCTGCGAAGATTGTGGCCCGCACGTCGACCATTCGTTGATAACGAGATAGCGCCAGATGCTACGGCGACTGTATCTCGGATGGTGAACGCGCCTTGCAATCCAGTGGGACATTCTGTTCCCCGACGGCCGTCGAACACGCTGTTCGCCACCCGCTAAGCCAATGTGTCTGCTTTCCTTTAGTGGGCGCAAGTCCGTCAAATAAACGGATCTCCTATTTCTACGAGCCTCCCGGTCTCCTGTCTTCGGGCTACCCTCACTCTTACATGACAATACGAAGTTGGCATTCGCGGCCAGAAGATCCACAGCAAAAACTCGCCAAGCTTAAGGAAGACAGCGCACTGGCAGCTAAGAAGAGAGCTCGCGTCAAAGCCGTAAAAGGTTTTAAATTTACGGATGAGGTAGCAAACGTTATGTCTATAGCAACCACGATAATGATGATGCTTTTTTCAAAAGAAACAGTTAAGCGCAGTTGACAAGGGCGGAATCGCACATGCCATGATGAGTCATGGGCGGCCGGAGCCACAATAGCAATGCTAATAGACTAAGCCGCGTTGACGACGGTGCAAAGGCTTATCCTTCGTTGAGGCAACCATCCTCCTCCCTTAATCAGTGAGCCCGTGCTACCCGCGCAGCGTGCCATGGTCCCTTTTCTTTTTTTTCCCTCTGACCTTCATTCACTACGCGTCCCCTCCTCCCGCGTAATGACCTCGTTGCTCGTTCCCCAATGGCGCACCCAACGCACCTCGCTTTAGGAGCCCACTCACTATGGCATCTGTTGCAATTATTTACCAGCAACTGCATTATAATCGGTCTCTCATCTTGGGTGGGGACTGCACAACAAGCAGTATACACTCTATGGGCGGGTAAACGGGAGTCAAAAAAGACCGCATTGTAACCGGTTCTGCACTATAAGCGATTACGTTACAAGTGGTCTCCACTGTACTTTGCTATTTAATTCTGTTGCATTTTGTGTTCACTTCCTTAAGTTCTATTGTTTTACCTGTATGCTTTGCACTTTCCACTTCATTTATTTTCTATGTACATTACTGTGCATTCTTTGAATATCATGTAGTATCTAAATTTCACACCTCCTATAGTATCTGTTTAGAGACAGTAGCAAAAATAAATGTGCTCCACTGCAAATGTTATCGAAGACGCCAGCCTTCTGCCAGCCCTCTTCTGTGTATAGCGTCGCATTTTCAGCGCAACCTAAGAAACACTAGGGTCTTTAGAATTACATTTTTTATTGTCTAGTAAAGGAACACACCACATAATATTTACATGTTGCACACCAGATATGTGTAATATTCACTTTTTTATCGACAATGTTAATTAAAATGAACGCATCCACCAGTTCAAGATGGCTGGGCATTCCACAAGTGCTTAAACTTTGGTCGGGTGGCTGAATCGTGTGACAGACAGACAGACAGACAGAAAGACAGACCAAAATTTCTACATTCAAGTATCCGAAAAAAGACCATCGGCGTTAAAGAAATTTTTTTAGACAATGCACATTTTTAAATAAAGATGCTGTCATTTGGTGTCAAGATGGAAATACCTTGCCAAATATAGATTTACCTCTGAGAGCCTAATTAGCAAAAACGTATCAACTTTTTATAATCGATCAGAGGGCAGTGATTTACATGGGTAAGTTGTAGGGTCTCCCAGTTGCTGACATAACGACTTTTTGTAAATAAAAAAAATGTGCATAATTTGAGACATTAATCATCAAATTTCAATGGCAATATTGAAACTTAGTGTAACGGATGCACAGACAAGGAATCGACTCTGTTTAGTTACACCAGAAGTTCTCGAGACTACGCAGTGATGAAGAATATATAAAGGCACATCAAAGTCCGATCTTGTCAGGAAAAATTGCAAACTGTAGAAAATACACATGAGGAACATTTAAGTGACGTGTAGTGCTTACCTGTTTTATTGCAATACCACTAATATTGACACACTCGACTGGTTCTTGCTGTCAGTGTCAGCGTCAATGTTTTTCAGGTTCCGTTAAAGCCCAAGTTGGTAACATGCCCCCATGCAGCCTATGTCCTACCCGCGGGTAAACGTGCGTGAGCAGGAGCAATGAACTCAGCTAAAGCAGAGATCGAATGAGCCGGCCCATTTCCACAGCTCAGAGTGTGCACGCTAATAGATCCCCCAATGTGTTGGACTGGCCATCTAGTAAATGCTCAAGCAGAAACGGAACACACAGCCCATCTTTAACGAGCATGAAGGGACACAGAGAGAGGAGGGAGGGGGGGTTGTTCTTGAACAGCAACTATGATCCGATTCTAAGGGCTTACCTACGATAACTGGCAGGCGTGCTACCTTGAAAGATATCAGTGGTCAGCTAGAATACCCTTCTATGTGCCGCATTCTCAACACAAAGAGACTGTGCGAAAAGAGCATCTCTCCATGGAGCGGCTATATTCTCTCTCACCAGTGTTTACTGTAGTTACACAACATCAATAAAACGCGATATTACAATGAACATATTCAAAAAGTTTCAAGGAATGAAGGACAACCTTATCTAAGACCGAAGACATGACATCGGTAAAAAAAAAAAAAACAAGATGAGAGTGAAGATTATTTTCTTGAAAATGCATAAAAGTAAAAAAGTTTTGTTTTTCTCCCAGTGCGAGTGAGTGCTATACTTTAATAAAAGTAAGTACCTTCAAATTATTTATGATGAAAAAAGTTGTCTTTCTTCGTGTAATGGCACCATTTTCACCCTGAATCTCACTTGGGTAAAAAAAATCCTGTGCCCGTAACACGACTACACATGGTATACAAGAATTCAAAATGAAGTAACAACACATGCTCTTATTTGCTCTGCAGATGCTGAACTCAGGTGCTGTGTTTGGGTATTGTGTTCCATGCTTGCCAAATACAAATTAGGTTTGCTATCAGCATACTGCACTTTTGCTTGCGGTGGAAAATAAAGCTAGACATCACAAACAAAAATCAACACACCGGACTGACTTCTCGAAATATTTACCTTGAAATCAAGACATGGTATGGGAGGAATCCTGGCAACAGACACTGGATAAGCCGCACTGGCACCCACACCATGAGGAGCACTGTAGTACCGAAAATCACCAGCGACACCAAGAAGCGACGGACATGTTGTAGAATTGGCAGGTGAATCATCTGTGTAGGTCAAACACAGCACATTGTAGGTAACAAATCACACATTCATCCTTAAAGGAATCCTGAAAAGAAATTGGCCAGGCCATAGATTTTGGTGTGTCACACTTTTAAAAATGCAGACACGAAAGTTTTATTATGAGCAAAGCACTGAAAATTCAGACACTTCCAATGAAATTGCATGAAATCGCAGAACCTTTTTAAGGCTAAACCACTAAATTTAACTGCATTTAAACGGGCCCTTCGACACTTTTTCAGCATGGTTAGGAAATGTTACCTATCAGCATTCAAGACTCCCGAGAAGACGCGAGCCAAACACTATTCGCGGCGAGATCGGGCACAAGTGTGGATAGGCGGTCGGCAGCACGTATACAAATACACGCAGTGGCGCTTGCTTCGTTGCGTGACGTCTGAGCCGATTGTTGGCAGATAAAATGTGCCGACTACAGTTTACTGTTAATATTTACGCTCTTCTCTACTGAATCCGTGCACGACGCCTATGCAATGTTACCATTACCCGCAAGTAAAGCCCATTCTGCCTTTCATAGAGTTACTCACCCTGGGCGACTCTCTTAACACTTTTGCACTAAATCATGCCTTTGCTGTATTGTTTGTACACGGTTAGCTTGTGTTCCGCCTGCTACGCACTGCTGTAACAAGACTAAACTACTTATTTACATCTTTGTCATCTGCATACAACAAAAAACAGAGAAAAAAAGATTGTAGAAATCCCACATATCTGAGCGATCAGTTCAGTACAACCATTCGCACCTTATACGCATGATTTTTTTTTTTCTCTCATTTTGTTCACCATGAAATGTGGGGAAGTCGATAAGTCTAGTCAGAAAAGCTTAGCGGCTGACGACGCTTTGCGCTACACTACATTTACCAATTGTACGCACACGTTCTGGCACCAGTAAAAATCTTATATAAAGGTTCAGCAGAAAGCTTTCATCGGTGTATTACGTGCATGGCGGTGCTACAACAAATGCCTGGTTAATGCGACAAGCATGTATTTTTGTTTCAGACAAAAAATGACCACTGCCTTTCGTCGGGCAGTAACAATGCCACACAAACGCTGAAGAAAATGTAAAAAAGATGGAATTTTCAGTAAAAGTTTATGACAATATATATAACGCATGCTGTCTGAATCAACTTTTAATGTCTGAGCCCTTTAAAGCATTCTTAAATCTAAGCACATGGTTGCACACAGTAACTCAGTTTTAATTACAGTGTAAGTACCGATCTGTCACAGTTTATGTGACAGTAATATTTCTATGTAGTGGTACCACAACCAGATAAACCCAACTAAAACTCTTCGCATGATCGATAAACTAATGCCATAGTTGTACACCTACAAACAGCGCGCAAATGCATGACCTAGAGCCAGATTTTTTTTTTTTTTTTTTTTTTTACAATTGAGTCGATATAGGACACTGCTTTCACACACCATTTTATAGTCCTCATGTTTGGGAGGATGCCAACAGCATTTTGCAATGTACTTGAAACAGAAAGCGGTACCCACTCTGAAATTATGCTGGTGAATGGAGGGTACGACGAAAATAAACAGCACTCTGGAAAGTTGTACTCGCCAATTTTATTACAATGCATTAGCAGCCGAGTAAGACCAAATGCTTTCGTATGTCGTTACAGGCATACGTAAAACCAGTTACACTCGCACTGACTTGATTGGACAAACCACACTTTGAAAACGTGCATGACATATGCGCACATAGAAACACGACGTGGCTAGTTCGAGCACGGAGCAATCCACACTTCGCTTCTTCGGCCAGTTGCCACCAGGCGGCGACTCTGCTCGATTTCGCGGCCAATAGTACAGCACGCAACCCGGAATTTATAATCATCAAAGTAAGCTATAAATCGCTCTGTCTTATCTCTACAATTGATGCCATATACTCAAATTAATGTGCCATATAACTGTAGTCCTCAGTCGCTGGCTAATTTGAGCATTGCGAGCTGCAAAGCTACCGTGGCTACTGCGGGATGCTGCCATGTGTTTGTGCAAATGCTCGCTATTGCACTGAAAACAAGTCGCGCATCGAAAGAAAAAAATTTCAAAAGCGCTCAAGGTCATGAAATGCACTCACTGGTAAAAAAGAAGAGAGAAAGCACTTCAAGCATGCAGCAGATTCCTGTAACTCTGCTAGTACTTCACAGGTTCTAAGAAGTTTTGCAGCAGTTGAATCAAAAGGCAACAAGATTCTGGAATGAAGCCATTAGAATTTGCTAGGAGAAGGGCTGTAGGGCCCTTTAAATTCAAAGATAAATTAAACACTGCGACTTTCTGCAGCTTTCCCACATAAATAAAATATCCCAAACAACAGATCTGAACTGAATAACAAAGTTTGTAAAATGGACAGAAACATTTATTATATGAAAGCTTTGTATGTTGAAGTACAACTTCTTATGCAAACCACAGAAGCCAATAAGTTTTTCAAATGAAAGAAGCCTCAAGATCTGGTGAAACACTGATAGGACAGCTAGAAAGAGTTAATTTCAACAACAAAAGATTTTTAAAAAATGTTGCACTAGCAGTCCTTCTCACAGCAGGCATACGGCAAGCATAGCCATACAACAAATGCAGCTCCACCACATCGGGGTACACAATCAGGGCGAGCGAGCATGTTACACCCATTCCACTACCTAGGTTTACGAGAAAAACAGTGCACATAATCTAGAATGGTGCAACACTAAATGCACTGTTCACAGAACCAAATTGCTGCTGTCCACCGAGTCTGATAAATGCAGCATTGAAACTCCACACCATCATTATCTGCAAAATTTGCGCTTTTTTTTTTCTTGCGATTTTAGGAGCTCTGAATAGAAAGTGTGCAAATTATGCAGAGATTTCCCAAACCATTCTGAAATAATGAGCATTAGTATATAGTCCTAATGAGTGAGGCATATTCATAAAAAAAAAGAAATGAATTGAAACACAAACAAGGTGAACTTGTTCATTTACCACAATTAGCCGATACTTTAACCAGCCAGATCCAGACATTCCCAGTCTAGTCAGAACCACCGGCTGAGGTCCGAGAGGGAATTAACAGGATTAGCCGGTACTTTAACCAGCCAGATCCAGGCATGTGCGGTCGAGTCAGAATCACTGGTTAAGTGGTCTGATTGGGAATCATCGCAGCAGCTGCCACCACTCTTCCAAAGTGCGTCGCCCTCATTTCCGTCAAACGTGTTCGAATGCTCCATTTTCTTAAAGCTCGTCTCAACAATGATGGGAGAAACCAGATCCCACGACACGCGATACCAGAGAATCTAAGCTTTCGCACGCAATTCATAAGGTCTTTTTCAATGGCACTTGCATTAGCAAGCGCACAATTTTCAGCTTTCTCCCATACTGAACGCCACTCATAAAGAACTTCACGCTGAAGTGCTTGGCAACGGCACGGTTCCCGTTTCTTTCAGCAAACTTTATAACAGGGAGTTTGAATTTTGCCACATACAGTCACCCTTTATAAGGGTCAGTCATATAACAGACACATGGGTTTGAGAGACACCAGTGTGCCTACAGTAAAATACGGGCTGATAAGAAAATGCATGCGGGCTACCCTGCTTATAAGAGACATCTCATATAAAAAACAAGAATTGCTGTCCGGAGCATGCCTCTTATAAAGGGGCTCCACTGTATATAATTCTTGTAGCTCATTGCAAGGGAACAGTAAAAACGCAACGGACGGATGGCGAAACCAAAACTTCCCAACTCAATCATGCATGCATTGCAGCACGAATGCAGAGAACGAGGGCAACAATTGGTGTTACAAGTGCTCGCACAACTTCGATGCTGAAAACAGCCCACCCCGTGTCGTGAGCGTGCATTCTCATGGTGGAAGGAATGGGGAGATTTAGACGAGGCAAATGCTCAGGCAGTTCTGACAACCTGTCAAATGGTTTGGGTGTTCGAGGACGGTATTCAAGTGATCGTAGTTCGGGGCAAGTCCTCGGAAGAAGGGACTTCGCATTCGCAGCCCATTTAATGCATGACTGCACTCGCCTGCTCAACTAGGAAGGTACCCGGCCAAAGCATCTCAACACCCAAAGTCTCTTCATGCATGTGCCGATAAGCTGGCTTAGATGAGTCGGGGAGCGTAAAACAACCGAGAAAAATTTTTTTCCCACAGTACAGGGGTGAGCAAATTATGCGAGGGTGCAAATTATGTGAGTAAATATCGTATAAAGAAAGTAGAAATAAAATTAAAATTTTCTTAATGGGTGCAACATTCTCCATTTTGCATCAGTATTGCCACGTTCCATTTCCCAAGTTTTGTTATCGTTCGAAAACACTACACAATTCTCAGCGCAAACCGCGCCTGCAGTTTTCGAGAAGCTTCCAGACTGTAGTAGATCATTTCGATACGATCACGCCCACTCTGCGAACTGTACAGATTATTCTAGAACCTACGCCGCCGCCAGCGATAACGCTAGAACATCATCTTTAGTTAAAGCGTCGGGACGATGCCTTTTGCAGAGGGGGGCAATGCCACGTTCCATTTCCCAAGTTTTGTTATCGTCCAAAAACACTACACAATTCTCAGCGCAAACCGCGCCTGCAGTTTTCTAGAAGCTTCCAGACTGTAGTAGATCATTTCGATAAGATTACGCCCACTCTGCGAACTGTACAGATTATTCTGGAACCTACGCCGCCGCCAGCGATAACGCTAGAACATTCGATGGCAAGAGTATAAATGCCGACGCGCTTCGCCGCTTGTCAGTAGTTGATCGACGGCCGACGCTCCGTTCACTGCTATCTGTGCAAGACTGCTACTGTAATCGAACTTTCCGTTACCGGGCACAGGTTCGCTCAAATAAACAATTAAATCCCAACATAAAGTCTCCTGTCTTCGGCCACGTCACGACCCCGTGACAGTATTTTCGAACATTTTCTGTTTTGCAACACTCCACAAAATCAAGCGAGATCTGACATGAAATTGAGAACTTTTGTCGCAATAAAGTATTGACTCAATTAAGTATTTTAAGGCTGTGTTATTAAACAACACTCCTGCTGTTTCATGGAGTATATGGCAGTGCCAAGAACGTGAGCTGATCTAGAAATTGGCTGGCTACATAAACCAAAGACTTGTATGAGCACTGACCTCATTAAAGGTACTTGATTGCAATGAAAGTACCTGTTACAACAGTCAAACCCCTTTACAAGATACACTAATGTAACAGACAATTGGGTATTAGAGACAGCAGTGCCTACATTGAAATAGGGGTGGATAAAAAAATGCAGACGTGATACCCTGCTTACAAAGACATCTCATACAAAGGTCAAGCATTGCTGCTTGGTGCATGTCTCTTATAAAGAGGTTCAACTGTAGTTCCAATACACTATCAGAGGAAATTTTCTTTTTTCTCCCACTTTTTTTTTTTTCTTAGAAAGGCCGAGAGTAGCTTCCTTTTGGCTTCAAGATGTTGGAGGGAGGAGACCGCTGGGTGGTCCATTTCTTGCTACTTGAGATCACTTGAAAGATACTACAGTAGTTGGACACTTTTCTTTTTTTCCGAACCAGTCAAGATCACTAGTTCTGAAGTGCCCCATCCATGGCCACCGATGCTTGTCCTCATGCAACATTGCAAACACAAACTCCCTTATTTGGGCGCTGTTGTGAAGCATATACAGAATAAAGAACAATGCTTCAGACTGGTGCGCAATTCAGCGCTTTTCTGCAACTACTATACTTAAAGAATACATAATGCTTGAGGTGCTCATAAGAGATCAGTACACATATTGTTTCTCACAATGTATGCCGTATGCTCTACGATTTCTATGCTTTAGCACATATAAAAAATTTGCACCAGTAACTACAAAGGTATGCATGGCAACCTTATTTTTATGGCAGTGAGATACAGAGATGATCAATTACCTTTTTTTCTGCAGATTTTTTTCTATATTGTTACAAGTGGTCTACACTGTGGTATAGTCACAGCTGCATATGGGTCTACAACAAATATTTAGCCAAAAGAATTATTCTCATAACTAAGTAGCAGAATAGCAGCTGTTTTTATGACGAACAATGACAGCCACCCTTCATTTTGCACTTTCCTTCACTGCTCTCACCTCAGCCAGTTTCTTCTTTATTATGCTGGTAAAAGTGTATTTTAGAAATGACGTTCTAAAATATACATTTACCAGCATAATAAAGAAGAAACTGGCTGAGGTGAGAGCAGTGAAGGAAAGTGAAAAACAAGAGGCGGCTGTGGTTGTCCGTCATAAAAACAGCTGTTATTCCGCTACTTCAGCAATGCTGGGAAAAATTCTTGTGGCTCAAGAGGCTACCATAGAAGGGCAACTTTTTTGTTTGTTGAGATATCTAATGAAATTTTCAGGGTAGGCTTATAATAAAGACATTTCAATAACCATAAAAATTCATGTATTTAGGTTCACTGGTTCCCAAGTTACAGCCATTGATCAGGATAGTCCACATAGGTTTCCTAGTCAGACTCTGGTGAATTTAGTAAATGTGCTCGCACCATGAAATTGACTGTGATGATTGCTGTGTGGGTGTTTTACACTAAAACAGAGCACTTTTTTTGATTCCCTTGCTGAAAATTTTTAGCAGAGCACTGAATTTAGTGTTTGCCATTGAGCTGTTATCAATGAAATTTTAATTATCACAGATTACAACACAATAAATTCAAGAAGCGGCTCTGTCATGGATGGGCTATTTATTAAGGTCCATAATAAAACAAATCTAATAGAAATCAGATGAACAGTTGCAGAGATATCACCAGACTAAACAGCCTCACAGGCCAAAAAAGTCATTCTGAGAAAACGATTGATATGTGGGGTTTAACGTCCCAAAACCACCATATGATTATGAGAGACGCCGTAGTGGCGGGCTCCAGAAATTTCGAACACCTGGGGTTCTTTGACCTGCACCCAAATCTGAGCACACGGGCCTACAGCATTTCTGTCTCCATCGGAAATACAGCCGCCGCAGCCGGGATTCGGGTCAGCAGCCGAGTACCTTAGCCACTAGACCACCGCGGCGGGGCCATTCTGAGAAAAACTTTGAGGTTTGAACACATATTGTGGTCTAAGATGACCCTGCATAGTAGCTAAATGTCTTCTTAAGGACTCTCTTTAATTGCCACTTTTCCTGCTTGTGTTGCATTTATTTTCGAGCCTTTTTCGGATGGAGAGTGTCTTTCTCTGCAGCAGGTTCAGTGGCCAGGTGTGAGCCCTACCGATGACGAAAACTCTTGGGTGGCCCTGTAGCAGCCGGCGTTGTATCTCAAAACTGCCTCATGCAGTGCTGTATCCACAGCTATCAATGATGCATGCTGTTTCTTGGGCATCAAGGACCATAAAACAGGGTGGAATGATTCTGATGTGTTTTTTGTCTTCTAGCGGTAGCATCCTCAAATTCAGGCATCACCTGAAACTTCCTCTGGGTCGCAGGCATAGCGCCGAGGTTTTGTTGCACAGCCGCACGTTTGCTATCCTCCGCGGCTAACTCCTCGCACGTCTGAAAACGTGTCTGCAAATGCACATTCAACAACGCGGTCACACTGTTTGGGGCCGTAATCACTGCGCTTAGTGAGTGCGGCGCATCAGGCGCACTTGAGCACAAAACACCAACCTCACTTGTGACTACGGGGTTTTGCGCCAATGGTGTAGCCATCTCGACGTTGCGATAAGCGTCAGTGCAATCGTTGTCTTGCAGAGACGAAGCAGAAGCTGTACTGCTGGAAGCATCGATGCGATTGTCGCCGCACGTAGCCACGTAAACGAGCCACGCCATGCGTACGAGCTTCAGCTGACGCTTTCTTGAACTGAACGCATACAGAGTTCCGAACTTTGTTTTGCCCACCGTGACCGAGAGTGCAACAATTGGTCTCCCATGAACACAGCGAAAGATCGTATCGTAAAGACGTCAGAATATTGTCTCATCAAGACGGTGAAAGATTGAAGAGCATGTGTGAGAACCGAGCGGGATAATGGCAAACGCGACACACAAAGCATGCCGCCTTGCAAGCACCGGAGCAGACGGCGAGCTGGAGGAACAGATGCGTCATCACGTGCAGCAGCCAATAGGAGCCGCGTGATCACCCACTCCTTCGAGAAGTGCGCGCTTCTTCCAATGGCGGCTTTGCATGCGAGCCATGAGAAACTTCAAAACTTCAAGAGACCCGCAATCGTGAGTGATTCCCGCCTCAGCCATGCCGCTGCTGCTGCCGCGGGTGGTGAAATAAAAAAGCAAAAATTCACGAGCAAAACAAGAACACGATGGCGGCGCCGGGCCGCATGGTTGGGAAATTGCAAACATGCGAAGTTGGGGTATTTTCAGTGCTCGCTGGCCACTCGTCGGCGGCCGCAGCTTGTTATATAATTTATTTGACGTACTTTTGCAATGAATTACACATTGATGTTTACAGAACAGATGGTTTATAAGACATACTACCCGAATATGTAGTTTTCAAAAAAATAGATTTTTTTGCATTTTTTTTATTTTCAAAGCCCGCGTCACCCCTTAATTAATGTTTGTTGTAGACTCCTATGCAGCTGTCACTATAGCACAGCGTCCCCCCTTTATTAATATTGGTTGTAGACTTTTATGCAGCTGTCACTATAGCACAGTGTAGACCTCTTGTAACAATGTAGAAAAATGTAGTAGCCCTTCTAAATTTCATTTTTGTCACAGTGCAGCTGCCATGGCTTATATTTGATGATGATGGCCCAGCTGCCTTGTATGGCCCATGATGCCATAAAAGGCAGCTGGTAGCCATGTCACTAAACCACAGAGACACGTGCATCCAATTCAATTTCCAAAATAAAACCACTACATGACCCCTACCTCTTGTATTGGATTGAAGTCTGGGTCATTGAGGTTTCGGAGAAACCACAGCAGGCCGGGACGAAGCACCTCACGCAGAAGAAGCACAAATGAGGCAAAGTAGAAGACATACACCATGCCAACCAGCCAGTGCAAAAACATGAATGTCCCAGGTGCCAGCTGGAAACTGGACTCTCGATCAGATAAAGTGGCATCCAGCATACTCTGCAAGAAACAAGCATGCATGTTCACTATCTGTGCAACATCTCATTTAAACACTGTCTTAGCGCTGCAGAAGTATTGTAAAGCAAACTGCTTAGGTGAGCCTTAGCTCATCCATAAAAAAAAATTAAAACTGAAAAAAAGCAGAGCAATGCAACTGATATTGCACTTGGTATGGCTGAAAACTCTGCTTTATGCCCTCATGAAATTTCAAAATGCTCGTCAGCTTCTGCTCACTAAATCACTGAGCTATGTATCACAAAAGACTAACATTTAATTGAGTTAATCATCACAGACCCCAGTACAATGAGATGAGCCAATAAGACATGGTCATTCCTTCCATTAACCAATACAAAGTAGCATCTTTCTTTTTTTGTCAGTTTTATAAGGCTCTTGAGCATATCTGGTGCGGTGTATGTACCACATTCTTTAGTAGTGGGGCAATAACCCATCCTGCAACTCATAGGACTGTCCTACATTGAAGGCTATACTCCTGCATTACCACAAGAGATACAAAAACATAAAAAATGCCCCCCATTTTACACTTTATTAGTATTACTTTTTCGCAGCACCTTCTGACCACCCCGTTTGAAGTTAACTGCAAGCACTCCAAGAACATGTTAACTGCAAGCACTCCAAGCTTCTGAAAAAGTCTGTCAGCTAGCCAGGCGATTCACGACGGCAACTAATGCTTCTGGCACAAGCTATAGCAATGAGACTTCAAAAAAGGTTAAAATGTGGCATCAAGTACTCCCTAAAATCTTAATCAGTAATAATTGAAAACTAAGTTGCACTTGTTTTGTGAATGTATACTTTTTTTTTGTTGTCCAAGCATATTACAGTGAGGCATAAAATGTTTTGTTTACACTGATGTTTGAACTTCAACTTTAATCAGTAACTGTCCTTTAACGCTATTTCCCTTTTTCAGAGATTGCAAAATAATGCAAGAAAAAATCATTATGAACCCAAACTCCTTTAATGGAATGCTGCACATGATTTTGTTTGAAGTTTGCATGCCCAACAACATTTCTAGTCTTTGCAAACACAATCCTTAGTGCTTGATCTGCAGTGTCTGTTTACAGTTCCCACAACTGGTTAAAAATATCCAGACAACACTTTGCAGACACAATCGTAAGTGCTTCATCTGCACTAGGAGAGTGTCTGTCTGCAGTTGTCACACCTGGAGAAGTATGGCTTAGGAAAAGAGCACACAGGTTCACAACTTGAAAACAAAAATACAGCAGCACAAAAAAAAACAAAGACAATACAGCGTCAGACTATTTCTTTTTTAATCTATTGCTTTTTGCTGCTTAGAAGCCCTTGCAGCAACTGCATCTTCAATACACTCGAATCCCGCTACAACGAAGGTCACGGGGCACAGAAAATATTTCGTTGAAATGAGAATTTCGTTGTAGTGAAATCCAAAAAAATATAGCCGATCTGAGCCAGCAAAACAAAGGAACGTTTATTCATAAAATTAAAAAAAAAAGTGTCCACTGCTTCCTATTCTTTTCCAGCAGCGTCACGATGTGATTCACAGTCATGCATAGCGAGGCCATGGTGAAAACCCCGCTGAAACAACACCTATAACCACTTTCGTGAACATAACAAACAGTTGCATTAACACGCTAACAACAGCAGCTGTCCTCCGTCAAAGTGTATCTGACAATGCCGAGATGGAGGCAGGGTATCGTGGAGCGGTGACTTTTGCCTTATTCTATGCCTTTTTTATCATCCATCACTCGCGGCTAGCTTTTTGGTTCATAATACGGATGAACATCTACTCTGATTAGGTACCACACTGGCCAAGCACGAATAAAATTATAAGCATTGCAATCGGAAAAGGCATCGCTCTTCGGTTGCACCTTGCAGCTGCAGCAGCTGCGTGAAGGAAACCATTAACTGAGCAACTGAGCTTCAGCTTCGGATTGTCTGCGGCTCGAAAGCAAGCCAGTGGCAAAAGCAAAGCCTGGCAGGGCAGTCTCATTGCCATCGCTATCGAGCAATGGCGGTGCCCATGCTTGCTGAACAGCGGCGGTTTCTGGTGGTGCCAACGGGTGTTTTAGACTTCATCGACGTATCTTCAGGTTCTGAAAATGTATCGAAATGTTAAAGGTTGGGTTTCCTGTATAGCAATAAATATCTGAGCCTGGAATTGCACCGTGAAATTTTGTTGAAGCGAAATGGCAGAAAAAAGTGTTCGTTGTGGCGACAATATTTATGCATTGACTCCTGCGGACTGCTGACGGGGAGCCGTGAATTTTTCGTTGTAGCGGAAATTTTGTTGAAGCGACATAGTTGTAGCGGGGCTCGACTGTATGAGAATTTCAAAACTATTTATTTGAAGTAATATCATGAAATGGGCAAGCTGCCATAGGTTCAGATCATGTAACATGGTGCAGAAAAGATAGGAAACACGCATGGTTTTTCCACTTAATGTTAGTCATTTGTTTGCTTAATATTTCATTAAGAAAAATGGTTAGAAATGTGCCCAGCCCAATACTTTTCACAAGTTTAAAACAGCCCTGCAACACTTTTCCAGGTAATCATTACAAGAGCTTATTGCCTCGCAACTTGACGGCCAGAAAAATTCTTAGAATCGGTCAAGGACGAGTGGACGAACAAAGATTCGACGCAAGCCGTTACTTTCTCCTTTCGTACAATCAAGCATGCTGAAAGCTAAGCAGGGGTGGAGGGGAAGGGTATGAAAAGGGGGCAGGAAGATGCATCTGTTCGTCAATGCGAGCAATACATTTTCTCCCCCCTTTTTGTACTCCCCCTCGCAAATGCAGCTTTTCAGCATAATCGTGAGCATGCACACGGGCATGTGGCGGCATTCTGCAGCGCCTGCAGTAACTATGCAGTTCCCAATGCTCAAATCAGCTCACGTTCATGAACTTTGTGTTTATGGCATCGTTTGTCGAGAGAAGAGGGAAGGATTACTAGTTGTCTAAAAATTAATCGTAAATTACAGGCTGTGCATTGCACTATTATGTCTAGCTAGTGTGTTCTCATGGACCTTGAAAACCGAATGGCAGTGTTTGCAGGAAGTGCTGAGAAAGTGTTGCAGCATGACCTTTTAGGTTCTTGATTGAAGCGAGAGAACCAGTACAATGAAATCTCCCCACCTATAAATGAACATTGCAAAGAACTGGCAAAAAAGAAGCAAGAAAAACAACGCACCAGGGAGCAGACATCGAGCCACCAGCCACAAACCAGAGGAAACAGCCCAATCTCAACAACTGAGAGTAGGGCCACCTTGACCACCACGTAGCAGAGACCCAGCAGGCGTTGCGTTCTGCGCAGCTTCACCAAGGCTGCCAGGCCATGCAAAAACACCAACACCACGCCCAGCAGCACATAGCCGCACAGCGTCGTCAAGAGGCCCTCGAACTGAGACACGGCCACCTGCAAAATATTTATAATTTTCAGTGCTACATACAGGACTCATTCGCATGCCAGTACAATGAGCTATCTTTGTAGCATGAGCAAGCGAGCATATATTGCACAAGTTCTCATAATGCCACATAGTCATGCATACAGAGCAAACTTACATAGCTCTTCAGCCGGAAACCCATGATGGCAAACTGTCCAATATGATATGGACAAAAAGCTGCAAGGAAACAAAGCACATTAGTCGTATAAAATATCATTGTTCAATTACTTGGATATTGTAAATGAGAGCCCTACTTGAAGCTTCAGCCATAAAAATTTTCTGCACATGCAGATAAAAGAAAGTTATTATAATATTCCCATTTAATATTAATGTGCTGATAGAGATATAGATCTCATTGCCCATTTGAATGGTCACCCCTCAGGAAGCAGCACAAAAGTTGTGTAAAACGGCAACTAAAGCTTTTTACACAGAAAAAAAAATGGGGTTCAAATGCAAATGAAGCAAAATTATAATAATAATTATCGGAGTTTTACGTCCCAAAACCACAATATGATTATGAGGGATGCGGTAGTGGAGGGCTCTGGAAATTTACACCTCCCGCAGTTCTTTAACGCGCACCTTAATCTAAGCACACGGGCCTCAAGCATTTTCGCCTCCATCAAAAATGCAACTGCCGCAGCCGAGATTCGGTCCCGAAACCTGCCGGTCCGCAGCACAGTGCCTTAGCCACCAGACCACCGTGATGGGTGGAATGAAGCAAAATTATCTCCACTGCACATCCAGTAATATAGTTCAAAACCACTCCTTAAAGGTACACTAAAGGCGAAAAACAATTCATGTCATAGTCAAAGCTCAATGTATGACATCGAAAACAGCAATATTATCAACAGCAGTGCCCCACTTATCGAGAAATGTAACACACGACTTGTACCACAAGTGGGACACTTGTGAAATGATCCTGATGAGAGCGTCCGACAAATATTAATCACTAATAATCAAACTAGTTGTAATAAAAACAAAGAACTAGTTGCAATAAAAAACAAAGAACCTTCCATGCATCAAGAGACGTAATAAAATGCTGCTTGTCCGTTCCTGTTTGACTAATAAAAAATAGAACTGCCTAGCGTTACTACGGGGAATGACGTAAGTGGTTCAAAAATTCCATTTTTGCCTGGCTAGGTTGGATAGATGGTGCTGGCGTTACTACGGGGAATGACGTAAGTGGTTCAAAAATTCCATTTTTGCCTGGCTAGGTTGGATAGATGGTGCCATCTAAAGCCAGTTGAACCAAGCAAGCAATACCATGGCCTCCGAGCGAGATGACAAAGAAACGTTCAACGGCCGTTGTTGCTGCTGTGGCTAGATAGATATGTGGGGTTTAACATCCCAAAACCACCATATGATTATCAGAGACGCCGTAGTGGAGGGCTCCAGAAATTTCGACCACCTGGGTTCTTTAACGTGCACCCAAATCTGAGCACACGAGCCTACAACATTTCCGCCTCGGTCGGAAATGCAGCCGCCACAGCCGGGATTCGATCCCGCGACCTGCGGGTCAGCAGCCGAGTACCTCAGCTACTAGACCACCAGGGTGGGGCGTTGCTGCTATGGCTCCCACTAATTTCGCTCTGGTGCCACTTATGTAGGTGACCGCGCAGTAAAGCCGGGTTACATTGTGCACGGCAACAGTGACATTGGGCGCTGTCAGGCGAGGGATTGGAAGTACGCTAACACGTACTTCAAATTTTGGCCCAATGGACACAGTAAAATTTGGCTGGGAAACTTCACGAATTCGTGTGTGCCATGGTTTCACATCTCTGAGACTACTGTACGTTTAATGAACGCCTCCTAAATTCGTTATGGCGAATTCCACTCGTCGAGCGGGAGCAAGTTTTCTTGCTCCAAAGCTGACAATCCACGTTTTGCTGGTAGATTCAGAGCAAGTTCGCATTTTCCACTGGTAGATTTGGAACAATCCACTCCGCGACGAAGCGTTCCGGTTGCTCCATCTTGCAGAGACAGATTTCGCCGGAACTCCGAGAATGCGTTGCCATCATTTCCAGTACAGTCGGGCAGCTGGGTGGCCCTCAGTGTTTTTTGAGGCGGTCTAGTAACCCTGTGCTCTTGTTCACATTCCTAAAATTGGAAAGCGGTAGCCCTGCTTTCCGCAAGACTGCGTGGTCAAAATGCCAGCTTTGCAGTGGCGACAAAGTTGTCATTGAAACGTTGAGAGCAGAAAACAAAATCCTTTCCGGTACAGGTTCAGTTGTGTGCGTAAAAAACTTCTGGAGAGACCTCCCGCAGAGCATTCACGTGTTCCACTAGCAGATCTCGTTTGGCACACTTCGAGTGCTCGCTCCAAGATTTCCGCAGCCACTCCGGATCTACCAGTGGAATTCGCCATTAATAAAATGCAGTGGCTTCACAAAAAGCCTGTAGCGAACCGATTTGCATTTTTGTCAATGAGGCCAGATCCCGCACAGAAATTTCAAGTTTCGGGAGATTTTGATGACAACTGTACAAACAAAAAAAACGGTCGAAATCCAGGAGCCTTCCGGAAAATCCGGGAGACTTGGCAGGTATGGCACTTCCATGGCATAAAAGTTGCACTACAAGGTTTCTGGTCTGCTTTTTCAGCAATCAACATCGACTTGATATTTGCCTTAGTGTCCCTCTAACAAACTTTGTAACATGGCCAGCACATCCTGAAACAACCAGTCGAATGTACCATCACCATCTTAGTTTAACTTCCCTAGTGCTGTGGTATAAAGAACTGCTCGTTAAACTTCCATAATTCCATATAGAACAATTGTGTAATTTGTTTAACAATGCACTTAGCAAATCCTGTCTTGTTAAGCTGCATCATGCGAAATAATTCTTTTGGGAATAGGCCATGCTACGGTAGGACAAGCACATTTCAGCAACGTCTACTTTCTTGGAGCCATTGAAGATTTTAACTGTCTTAACAACAACAAACAACAATCAAACCACAATGTCGGAACTAAGAGTAGTAACTTACCAAAGACAAGGATGAACAGTGTGTTAAGGGAAACAACCCAAAATACATGTTCCTGCAAAGGAGAAAAAAATTAAATATTGCAGATAAATTAACACATCCATAAACAAGAACATTTTATCTCCCAACATAATGTAATCAGACAATTACACATGCCTGTGGTCACGCCTCCCAGTTTCTCAGAGTTCAAGACAAAAAGACAAATTTTGTCGCCATTTGCTGTAACTACACTAAAAGCTCATTAATTTGAACTCAGTTATTTCTAAATCCCACTTAATTCGAAATATTTCCGCGGTACCATATTTTGCAATGTAAGTTTGAGCGCACAGTTTGAAGCGGCGGTCAGCACCAGTTCAGTTAATTTGAAAACCTTGGGTGCCATATGTGACGATTCTCGATCCCGACTTCGCCGCAAATCCGCAAGAACGATAGATCTTAAGAGCCACTAAGCAACGGTCTCGTGGACGACCAAAACGTGCGTCTGCAAAAAATAAGATGTGCTTCACTGCAATACGAAGTGACGCGCGGGCAGCATATTTCATGTTTCTCACTTCGTCAGCACGTCATGATTTACCCATTTTTTCTGGGATTGTAAAAAAATTTTAAAGGACAGTTTGGCAAAATTCGCGATGTATGCGAACCTACGATTGCTGGATGCTCCAGCAATTTCAGCACTTACACTGCAGGAGAAGTTTTTACCTGCAACGTCTACTTTGAAAACTAATTTCGGAAGCTTCAATGATAATGTTTTCCAGCCAAAACATATTACAAACTTCATCACAATGGCCATTATTAATTTATTTTACTTGAAAAAATGGGCCAATGGTTGCATCATGCCAGGCTGACGCAGCGAAGAGTAGGTGACATGCTGCCTCTTGTGTCATTACTGTGCTGCAGTGAAACACGTCTTGTTTTGCACAGGCGTGCATTTTAGTTGATCACGACAGCGTTTTTTCTTTTTTTTTCTGTGGCAGCAGCGAGGTACGCCATTCGTTCGTGTTTGCAGTTAGATTAAGACCAGGTATTGCGGGAAAACAAACCTTCGGGCTGCAAACCAGCTGGCACAGCAAACAATCATCCCTGATAACCTTGAATAATTTCAAGTTCCTTGCATTCCACTTCTTGTATGTTCTGTTAATTCGACAGCCCATTTAAGTTGAAGATTGCTCGTGGTCACATGTACTTTGAATTAACGAGGTTGTACTGTACTTGCTAATATTATGCGCTATTCAGTTATATAAGTGAAAGACTCATTGTCGTGGTGCCTGGTTGAGGGTCGTCTTTGAAACTACGGCTGTTTTCTTCCCTTATATCAAATTGCACAGAATTGCACAGGATTGCACAGGATTGCAATGTCAATACAACGTCCTTTGGGGTTGGTAGGACCGTTTACACTGCTTATATGCCATTCGAAAAGAAGAAGCGGCAACAAGAGCAGAGCACGTAGAGTGGCCTACAGAGAAGTTACTTGATTCATATATTTACCCGTCTGTGCAAACAGTGCTGCCATCTGGACAAATTAGAGACTGTTCATCTGCAGTGGCATTGGCATGGATTGTGAACTGGATGGAGGCCAACTTGACAAATTCTCTTTAAATTTTCATTTATTAAAACAAAATATCACATGTTAAAGAATTATGTGTTGTCACAGTAAGCCACCCATGACCTCCTAGTGGTGGCTCCATTGAAAAGCTATCACAACCAATGGCATAACCTTTTAAGTCGTTTTCCAACTGCCACAACACCACATTTTTATTAACAAAATTTTAATGCTACATTGCCTTCTCCTTTATGCACTGTCAATTGAAGCATATCTTAGCGAATGAATATGACAAATAACTATGGCTACTGTTTTTATGCTGAGGGTACTAGCTAAAGCTAACACTGAAACATTAATTAGTTGGTTTGTTTATACAATAAAAGCCTGTTAATTTGGCACTCACTCCATTGAAAAATCATATAATTCAGATGTGTTCTCCAGTCCTAGACAGCATAAACATTGCTTAATAGCACCAAACTCTCATTAATTCCGTAATATTTGGACCCAACAGCCTGTTAATTTGGCACTCACTCCATTGAAAAATCAGATAATTCAGACGTGTTCTCTAGTCCTAGACAGCTTTAATATTGATTAATAGCATCAAACTCTCATTATTTCTGTAATATTTAGACTCCACCCTGTCAATTCAGATGATCCTTGGAGCATATCGTTTGCAAAGCGCCACAAATGTGCGACGCAAAGAAAGGGAAAACTGGGATTGCAGACAACTGAAACAGCCTCGAGCTTTCAAAAAGGTGTAGTCACCATTGTTGGCATGTAACAGAAAAGGAGTTTAGTGCATGTTTTGGATTACGACACGGGAATCTTGCCGCGTTTACATTGTGAAGAAAGTTGAAAATGATGAAAACTGTAGCTTTTGCATGGCTCCAATGCAATGTAATTATTGGATATACATAATCCTCAGGAAAATGAATGGTCCTTGATGTACAAGATTTATAGTGTTCTTGATACTTTTTTAAAATAAAGCATTCGGTTGATTCAGAGAGCTTTTTCGATCTCATGAAGCCTAAATTAACGAGCTTTTACATTCTCTCTCTCTGTATATCTGTGTGTGCGTGCGTACACGCATGCACGCACGTGTACATTTTTTTTTCATGCTACTGAACCCCCTATCACCGTAACAAATGCTCCATGATAACACACCCAAAAAGACAGAAAAGAAGAGGTATAGTTTCATACCAAAAACACAAGAGATCCGTCCAGTCCAAGAAGCTGTCGAAAAGAAAGGAAGTATTCTGTTAGAAACTGCATGGTCTATCTAAATACACTGCCCAATTCCTGCAAAGTATGAGGGAGGTAGCAAAATTAGGATGCATTCATAACAGAAAAGCAAACAAGCAAATAAAATAAGCATGTATGAAATAACAAAGTAAAGGATGCAGTATCAATGCTAGAAAAAGGTCTGCGAGAGCCAAATACAGTCAAATCCCTTTCAAGAGACTGATGTTAGAGATCAATAGTCATAAGAAACAACTGCACTGAAATAGAGGGTGATCGGAAAATGAGAACATGGTACACTGTTTATAAGATTCTTGCCATTCTTGTCTTTTATAAGAGGGACAAGAGTTGATTCCTGGTTTTTGTCTCTTATAAAGGGGTTCAACTGTAGTTAAGAGAAGGTTGTACACTTTGCTCTTCTGACATAAAACAGCTTTTTCTGAAGCACAACGCACAATTGTCAATGCTACCACAAATGATACAGTCGATCCCAGATATATCAAACTCGAATATATTAAATTACTGGCTATATCGACCAGTTAAAAAATCCCCTTGGCCTTCCCATGCAAAAGTATGGGACCCGTGCACCCGTATATCGAACTCCTGCACAGCGGGACATCCGCTATTTGTCTGTTGTACTTGAGACTTTCATGATTTGACACTTCTTAATGGGATTTTTCGTTTCCTAGAAAACCTTGCCAGTGTCCTGTCTAACTACCCGGCCTCCAACTTCCACTGCACACTCCGTAATGATACTCGTCAGATTATCAATCATTGTATCTACGCAGAGGTTGGTTTCCTCACTAAGAGCAGAGTACCTGTTTTGAAGCGAGGCTCTGAATTCTTGTACTTTGCCTCTCAGTGCTAGCTCATTGATTGGCTTCTTGCGTATCAGTTTCCGTTATTCCTTCTTCAAGTAGGGGCGAATTCGAGACCGTACCATTTCATGGTCACTGCATCGTACCTTGCCAACCACTTCCACAACCTGCACGATGCTTGAGCACACATTATAAAGTCTATTTCGATCTTATTTTCTGCATTAGGGCTCCTCCATGTCCACTTGCAGTTTCCTCATTTTCGGTAGAAGATATTCAAAATCCGTAAAATATTGCATTCTGCGAATTCTACTAGTAGCTCTCCTCTGGCGTTTCTAGTACCAATGCCATCATCTCCTACTGCCTGGTCTCCAGCCTGCTTCTTCCCTACCTTTGCATCAAAGTCTCCCATCAGTATAGTATACTGTATACCTTACTCATTGCCGATTCCACGTCTTCATAGAAGCTTTCAATTGACGAGTCATCATGGCTGGATGTTGCAACTCATGATTACGGAGTTAGACAAGGAGAGCAGAAAGGTGGGTCTTAAAATTAATCTGCAGAAAACGAAAGTAATGTACAACAACCTCGGAAGAGAGCAGCGCTTCGAGATAGGTAATAGTGCACTTAAAGTTGTAAAAGACTATGTCTGCTTAGAGCAGGTAATAACCGCGGAGCCGAACCACGAGATTAAAGTAACTAGAAGAATAAGAATGGGGTGGAGCACGTTTGGCAAGCACTCTCAAATTATGACAGGTAGGTTGCCACCATCTCTCAAGAGGAAGGTATATAACAGCTATATCTTGCCGGTACTTAGCTACGGAGCAGAAACCTGGAGACTTACAAAGAGGGTTCAGCTTAAATTGAGGACGACGCAGCGAGCAAAGGAAAGAAAAATGGTAGGTGTAACCTTAAGAGACAAGCAAAGAGCAGAGTGGATTAGGGAAGAAATGGAGGTTAAGGATATCATAGTTGAAATCAATAAGAAGAAATGGACATGGGCCGGGCATGTAGCGCGTAGACAGGATAGCCGCTGGTCATTAAGGGTAACTAACTGGATTCCCAGAGAAGGCAAGCGAGTTAGGGGGAGACAGAAGGTTAGGTGGGCAGATGAAATTCAGAAGTTTGCGGGTATAAATTGGCAGCTGCAAGCACAGGCCCGAGTTAACTGGCGGAACATGGGAGAGGCCTTTGTCCTGTTGTGGACGTAGTAAGGCTGATGATGATGGTGATGATGATGATGATGACAGGACCACCACCAGCAGCAAGTCAGTCTGACTGGAAGCCGATGAGCTGGCGCAAAAGTTAAAAAAAATACATGCCGAACAAAAAAAAAGTAGAGTAACAAATATTGCAATAAGACTCAAACCACCGACACGAGTTCATATTGTGCCGCTCTAACCAACTAGGCCACAGCTGCCGATTGGTTTGGAACGATTAGCAAGCCAGATTTGTGTTGTTGTCACGCTGGACCTAACATTTTTTTTTTACTTTCACGTTTGGACGTAACTTTTACTGATCCTATCATTACGTCTAGACGTATCCCTAAAAAAGTGCATGACGTCACTTCCACGCGGCGCAGCAGCCGTTTCTGCGTGAGGTAGGTTCGTGTGCTGCACTCTCTGCCCAAAAATATACATACACTCGCAATGTCGGAACAAAATTGATCAAAAATAAACTTTTTTTTAAGTGCCATGTCCCCCCTTAAGTAATTAGTAGTAATGAAAAGCCAAATTTTTAACTTTATGGCCCTAACTTTAACAAAAGATTTGTACAGTGCCATTACACAGCACCCCTTGAAAACATCACCTTAAATTGTTTTAAACAGAAACACAGTTTGCAAACAACTACAAGAGACCCTTTTAAGTGTGCTTTAATTATGTCACAATGTCAATCCATGTATTGACATTACGACCAAAAATGAATTATGCAAGTAATTAATAACATAAAAAGCAAGACACTTTTTTTTCCATACCAGCACTTGCCAAAAACTATGGCATACCTTTATAAGGCTTCACATTTCACAACAGCGTGGTCTGGTTGAAACCAACAGACCACCATTGCTTGAAATATTTTGCAATAATTAGAGCAATGGCAAAACCAAACATCACAAGTTATTGGTAAATTCCCTTCTGGATGATGACTTGAAGCCCTGACTGAACAGTGATGTCCTAGGCGACAAACGAAGCACAAATGTGGTGCACCTAATAATGTTTCTATATTAGCACATAAGATGGTACAGCAGTATGTACAAGCATCTCCTCCTTGCTGCTTGTCAATGCTTGCCAGCAACGCTCACCAGTGAACACGGGCAAATGATTTACATATTTGGTTGATTCTATTTTATTCTATCAATTACCAGTCGTGGTCCAGCCAATTTAGAATTTAGAGCGATTTTTGGAGCAGGAAAAACTCAGTATTGGAGCAGATTCGGAGCAGGAGGACCAGCACTTTGGAGTAGGTTTGGAGTGGACAAAACATAATTTAGAATCACTTAGAGCATAACAAGTCAAAATTTTTGGTGAACATTCTTTGTGTGCGTACTGGGGGTGATAAGACGACAAGGCCAACACCTAAAAAGCAGCCATTAATCAATCTCTCAGCACAAAAGAGAGTCACACTCTTGTTTCACTGCACTACACAAGATGTATTGAAGTGAACAATTAGAGACAAGACTAGCATGTACAGCCGTTAGTACCTTTAACACGAACACTACGCCGAGTGTCCTGCAGCAGTTTGATTGGCGCTGAGCTGACACCACGTACGTTTGGTTTCTGTTGCCAAGATGCTAACCATACATGCCAACATGCTATCCAGGCCTACCGAGGTATTATCTCGGCAAAAGCGCCCAGCACTGCGCGGCTGGCATCAATCAAACTAACCCTGGCCACACATCAAAGTGTTCGTGTTAAAAGTGCTGACGGCTGTACATGCAGTTTATACAAGTGACGCCTCATAGGGTCATTCCAAGAAAATAAAAAAGTCCTATCCAGAAAACCAGCACTCAAACAATTAAAAAAGAAGGCAAAGAAAACTCATTGCAATTGAAAACATACTCTTCGAAATTGCCTGCATAAATATAGTGAATTCAATACTTGCCGCAACTCACCATGAATCAGTTCCATCATACTGAATAATTTTTAGAGGCATGCGCATCGAATGGTATTCTTGTTTCACTGCCTAGGTCTTTGGGTTGAGCGCTTCTAATATTAAAAATATTCAGAAATACTCTTGTAAAAATAAAACTGGCACAAAATGAGCTGGTACCAAGCTGGAGTCGTTGATCCCTCCAAGTATAAACCTGGTTCTATAAACGTTGCCAAGTATAAAAAGTTGGAATGCTCTTCTTGAAGGCAGCTTATGTTGAAGACAAGTCTACTTGTCAAATAGTTGGTTTCAGCGACACCTCGTGTTTAGAATTTTTCACTTTTATATGCTATCAAAGAGCTACTGCTAATTGATTGACATGTGTGGGTTAACGACCCGAAACCACCATATGATTATGAGAGACGCCGTAATGGAAGGTTCCGGAAATTTCGACCACCTGGGGTTCTTTAACGTGCACCCAAATCCGAGCACACGGGCCTACAACATTTCTGCCTCCCTCGGAAATGCAGCCGGCACAGCCGGGATTCGATCCCGCGACCTGCGGATCAGCAGCTGAGTACCTTAGCCACTAGACCACCGCGGTGGGGTTGGGAGCTATTGCTATAATCTGGTACAACTTTAGAAGGCAGCGGCATTTTCCCCTCAAAGGTGGATACACACGAGCCTCTACTAATAGGTGCGCAGTTCATGTAATGTCATGAGCTGGACGGCCGGTGACCCTGCCGACGGACAACATGCTGCCTTCGTTGTTTCTAGCTCAGCGCGCAAATGACCGATCATTGGCCGCAATGTGATGAGATAGCTGAGCGTCTAACTGCCCGAATGAGCATTTCGAGCTTGTCAACAATAATCAGGGAACAGTAGTGTTTCAATTCAGACATGCCAGCATTGAAATGTGTTTCTATGCCACTTTTCAAATCGAGCATGATGTGTGAGGGATGTTGCTTATCGGAATACGTGTTTTAGAAGCAGTCCCAATTTTTTTAGTGAGACTATTTCTTTCGTCGCGAAGCGACTTGGCTGCTGCATTTTTGTCATCTGGGCAGGGTCTCTACTATCTTTTAAAACTCTACCCGACTATAGGTAGTTAGTCCCTGTGCAACTCAAATCGCTGAGCAATAACCACGGCTTTTCATGACCACATGCCAGATGACAGACGCCAACCGTGGAAGGGGGGGGGGGGGTGTGCACGGTGTGAATGGCCGATCCCTCCCACAGTAGTCACTCCTTGGATCCACCATAACAGGGGTCTTAAGACTTGGCCCGGGAAGGACAGTGTAGGGTTCAGCAAGTGCTGCAAAGTAATGTGACTAGACTAAATGAAGTTTTGCTTCACAGTTTAAGCTTAATGAAGCCCCCCCACAACTCATTTGATAGCCCGTGAACAGCGAGAAAGCCCCGCGGCAGTGCCACTCAACGCTCGTCAATGTGTGATTTGCGAACAAAAGGTGGCCTGGGAAGGAATGAGTTGAGAATATTTAAACGCTGCGACTTCTTTGACCTTTACCTTTCTGTCGATTGACAACAATACTGATCATTTTAACCGTATTTACAATACGTAAGAGCACTTGTTATTCATGGCCGACTGTGCGGCTCAGTTCTACATACACTGGCTTGCCACTGCGTTATGTCGGCTTCACTATCGAGATGACGCACAATGAGCACTGGGATGTGTGCGAGCTGCTGTTGCACCACATCCTGTCAAACTCCCCCAAAGTGGTCATTTAGGCTTAGCTCTACGACAGACATACCGAAGGATGTTGCACAGCGCAATTAAGAAGCATCTACTTTAATAGCAAAATATCAAACTTTCGCACGGCTGACCTTCATGTACGTGAAGATGTTATTTACATCGCATAGTGCCGATAGCTGTTGCTGTTTGGCCGCGGCATTTGCATTACGGTACGCGGAGTGACTCGCGAACGGTATCGCTAATGGTAAATATCACTCTTTAGGTGTTACCATCCATTCCCTAACAAATAAAGGAACTGTCGACGGTATGCTAAACTTTCAACAACGGAGGTACATGTGGCACACGAACCGTTGTTAGGCTGGATATAATGACAAAAAATGCATCGGTGGAATGGGTTTCTTTTTATTTATTTATTTAGGAACACTGCAGGCCCTGAAAAGGGCCAGGCCGGAGGGGAAAGGTACAAACAAACAGTAAAAAGTGTGCGGGTATCAAAGACAATATACTGACAACAAAATGAGTCTACCAACAAAGAAACAAGCACTGAAAATGTGAAACAATAAAATAGAATATACAGAATGAAAAGATCATGAATACATAACTATCTAATCAATGTACAAGGGTATCTGTGCAAGGCTACGTTTAAGATATAATGAATGCGATAGAGTCGGTGTTGCTGAGTGCATTAAGAGGTAGGCTGTTCCCGTCTGCTACTGTTCGAGGGAAAATGGAATACTTAAATATGTTGGTTTTGGCATCGTAAGGCGTTAATGAGGCAGAGTGGCGATATCTTGTTCAGCGAGCAGTTAAAGGCTTAATTTAAGGTTCAGGAGAAAGAGACAACTTATTATTATACAGCAGGAACAGAAACTTAAGCCTTTGAATTTTTCTTCTTAGTTGTAAGGATTGAATATTGAGTTGGGCCATCAAGATACTTGGGGGGTCACTGGTACGATATTTTGAAAAGATAAACCTTACTGCTTTACACAAGGATCCTTTCTAGCGCATCAATGTTAGATTTAGTGTAAGGATCCCACATGATAGCTGCATATTCTAGCTTAGGACGGACAAGAAAACTATAGGCAGTTAGACTGGTCTTGGCAGGAGCGCGTTTCAATTTGTGTCTGAGGAAGCAGAGTTTTTTGAAAGCCGAGTTGCAAAGGTAAGAGATATGGGAACTCTAACTGAGATTATTACTTATTATAACACCTAAGTACATATATTCATTGACCTCTTTAAGTGGCATGGGTGCAAGATTATAAGTGAATGAAAGTTTACTTATTTTTTGGGTGATTTTCATAAATACTGTTGTATCAATATTAAGCTGCATATCTGAGCTCTTGCACTATGTTAAGATATTTTGAAGGCTGGAGTTTAAGGTGCCTTGATCTTGTTGGCAGGTGATTACGTTGAAGAGTAAGCAGTCATCTGCAAATAACTTTATCTGAACAGGTTCAGAAACACAGTCAACAATGGCACTGGCTGCAATATGGAAAATTTCTAGTAGTATTTGTTGATTGATTGATTGATTGATATGTGGGGTTTAACGTCCCAAAACCACCATTTCATTATGAGAGACGCCGTAGTGGAGGGCTCCGGAAATTTCGACCACCTGGGGTTCTTTAACGTGCACCCAAATCTGAGCACACGGGCCTACAACATTTCCGCCTCCATCGGAAATGCAGCCGCCACAGCCGGGATTTGAACCCGCGACCTGCGGGTCAGCAGCCGAGTACCTTAGCCACTAGACCACCGCGGCGGGGCTCTAGTAGTGTTTGTTGCGACCAAGAATATTTTTGGGCCTTAAATGGTCGGATGCTACATAAACAGGTGAACTAAGAAATTTCGGCGCAGTTGGTGCAAGCTGTAATAGAATGTACGCAGTAAGGTGCACAGATATGGAATCGTAGCAAAATGGTGCAATTGGCACAGATGGACCACCACTGACTTACAAATGATATTATATATTTATATATATATATATATATATATATATATATATATATATATTACACACACCTTATCCACTGATTCAACACCCTCGATTCAACACCCTCAACACCCCTGATTCAACATCCTCGAATAAATGAGAATCCTTGTACACTTGCAGCAATTAAAGCATTAGAAAACAATAACGGCAATAATGAAAATAGTAACTGAGTTCACGACACTGCAGCTGCAAAGGGCACTCACTGGACAACTCAAAACAATTCCAAGTGTAACTACTCTTCCTAAGTACAGCTGTCGTCTGTTTTCTGTTTTATTTTACTACCCAATCAATTGTGCCATGCATGATATGCCCAACAGCAACCCTGTGCACGGCCGGGAGGCCCCTACTGCACGCGTAATCCAGAAGCAGGCAAGGAATTCGCATTGCATCCGCTTACCAGCCTCTGCCCCAATACGCGGCACCCCTCTTTCTACGACGAAATATTGACAGGGCCCCGAGTAGTTGAAGGCCTAAACTTTCTAAAAAAGCTCTTTTTTGCCCCACACTGAACCGCCAGAGCCAGGAAGCGCCGTCTGGTCGGGAAGAATGCGTTAGTGAAAGGAAGCATACACAGACCGCTGACATCAGACCGCTGACATCAGAAAGGTGAAGGGGAGAGAGGGGAGAGAGATGAAGGGGGAAGTGGAAGGAACAGTGGGAGGGGGCGCCCTGGGGGGGGGGAGAGTCCACCTTATATTCCTTTTCTCTTTTTTCTTTCTTTTTTTCCTTTTTTTCTTTTCTTTTCCTTTTCTTCTTTTTTCTATCCTTTTTGCTCTTTCCCTCTGATTTGAGATTGTATAAAGCTGAGCACTAACAAACTGTATTGTATAAAGCTGAGCACCAACAAACTGTACCTTTAATCCTGATGAAGGCCAGACTCTAGGCCGAAACGTCGAAATAAACCACGTTGTGACCGCTCACGGAAAATCTACATGACTATATATATATATATATATATATATATATATATATATATGATGTATAAACTTTGGTTAATTCAAATTGCAATACAGAAATAATAAATAACAGAAAACCCACTTTGTTTTCATTGAAATTATCTGAAAAAATTAAGGGAAGTCCATTACACTGTCTTAATTACATTTATGTTAAACTGCCTTTTAGCATTTAATTCATAGGAGCATAATGAATGCTTATGATTATTCTCAACAAATAAACAGAAAATGAGGAATGCGAGACTTCTGGAGAAACCTCCGTACTGAGTTCTCGCAAATATTAAACCCCAAGTAATAAGGAGCAAGTACATTAGCACAGCACATATGCAGTCGCATGTAAAAAAAGGCTGCACTTCATACAGACAAGAACAATCAAGGTACTAAAACAAAAAGCTATGTTGGCTGAACATGCAGCATGCTTGAACCACAATACCTTAAGCAAATGTTGCATTAAAGTGTGAAAACAGCTGTGAGCTGCTGCGAATTAGTCATATTTAAACTGTTTTATTAAAGGAACAGACAACCATGCCTAAAATAGACATTGGTATCCCACATGCTGAAACATCACAATAAACAAGAGACTATAATGTGACCTTCTATTAGTTTACATGGCTCCGGGCCTTTTTTAATAATAAAATGCAATGTCTTTTTTTTTCTTATAATGAGGAAAGTTTTTTTCCACCCCAAGCTTACACACAGCTAAATCTTCTACCATTTGCAGAATGGTGCACACTTCACGTCACATAATAAAGCCACTGCTAAGAATGGTCCTCATTTTTCTCACCGAGATGGTCATGAGCACCGCCACTATCCATGGAAACGTGTCATTTGGGCACTTCTTTGCACAGATCTGAAATGTGCTCTCACAGGCAAGCTAGATCTTGCAGTAGCAAATCACTGATCTTTTTGAGTGACATCATGGTTACAAGCCAGAAAACACTGAGAGCGACTCATAATTTTGCTTCCCTAATTTCTGAGACAGGCTAGTATCATGACCATCATTTCTCAGTGTTGAAGATACAAGGACTCATTTTTATTGTGATAGCAATTATATGGACACTCTCGGCTGGATTTTGCCGTCGGCGTCGCCGTCACTCATCGTATATATATATATATATATATATATATACATATCTATATATGTAAACACAAGAAAGAAAAATGAGCCACAGAGAAGCACCTTCAACGTTCAAACGGCAAGCTATTTATATCTACCACTTACCACTGGTGACTGGCATCTCAAGGCGAACTACTATCGTGTTTTCAGCATTACCAGCGAAATGGCCCAATGAGCGCGCATTGCGAGATTGTCCTGACGCCAGATTGTCCACATCTCCCATGCGTACTTGGCCCCATGAAGTGGGGATGCTCTCGCCAGTGCTCGCTTATCTCACGATGGGGACAATCGTACGTTTAGGGCCTGAGTGAGCAAACTTTATTTAACCAGCGGATTGAGGCGTGGGCCCTAAGTAGCGCCAGAGGTGGTGGAGAGACCCTGTCTCTCAGCCACCTCCCGTGTTCGCTAAATGGCCCATATCTGATCTGCCCGATCTGAGCTGATCAGCGCGGCTCTCCACCGCGCCCCAAGCTGTTCTGGGGAGACTGCATTGGCATCCTGTATCTGTGTGCATTCCCATAAAATATGTTCTAGGGTGGCGTGTCTCATGCTACATAGCTTACACGAGTCACCTGGGTATAGTTCGGGGTAGCTGTGATTTAGGTGCTTCGGGTTGGGAAATGTTCTAGTTTGAAGTCGCCTCCAGTCAATGAGATCTGTCTAATGTGGAGCTAGGTGGTAAAAATCTGTGCCTCGACTTTTGGTAGAATTGGATAATGTCGCAGAACCTAAACATTCTGTCCCTCTCCCACCACTCCTCTCCTCCCAGTACCTCATGTGAAGCTCCATCGCGAGTGCGGTAAGTGAGACCTCGCGCTACGCAGTGAGCTTCCTCGTTGAGATTGGGAATGGGGGACGCACACGACGTGTGGGCTGGGAACCATATAATATACCTTTCTTCGAATTCCTCGGATGATATGAGCTTTGACTTGCGGAGGAGTATGTTAGTTGCCTCAGGAGATATTCTTCCTCGTTCATAGTTACGGATTGCCGACTGCGAGTCGCTGATGACATACCTATACTTTGGGGAAATTATGGCCTGTGCTATAGCCACCTCTCCCACGATTTCTGAATTATCAGAGCGTATGAAGCACGCGCTTACGTGTTTGCGGTCGGTGTTTATTACTGCCGCAACGTTGGATTTGTGACTAGGATACTCCGCTACGTCTACAAACAATGCCTCCTTGTCTCTGCCGTAGGCCTTAAGTACAGCTTTAGCGCGGCTTTTTTTTCTGCCCTGATCAAGTTCGGGGTGCATGTTTTTGGGCAGATTCGGGACCTACATCTTTTCCCTGATCACCTTTCGAACCGACACTTTATTTCGTTGTTGGCTATGGTAATTTATCCCAAACTTGTCAAGGATACTCCGTCCTAGGCACGTGCTGGCTAGTCTCTCCAACTGGGCAATCTGTTGCGCTTCTATAGAGGAGACCCACACAAGTTTGCCCGCAAACACCAGCGCTTGCCTTTCCCCTGCCAGAAAAAGCACACAATAGTAGCGTGTTGCGACCCTTTTGCTCCCTTTGGCTTCCACGCATTTGCGAAGCACGCGCTGCACGTGAAACATCCCTCGCTCTGTGATGTCACCCCAACAGAAAAAGGGGAACTATTACCGCGTCGTCAACTGTCACAATAACCATGCAAACACGAAGGGCTCGACTCCACCAGTTAAGTTCTACCGAATCCCAAACCGATAGTACGAAACAAGCAGACGACAGGAATGGATTAAAGCAGTGTGCCGAAAAAAAAGTAAGAAAACATTTTTAATTAAAATTAGCACGCACACAATGCATTAATCATAACGGGTGTTAATTCCTGCATCACCGTTCCTTTTATCTATTGAGTTACTGGAAGATGCGCGTCCCCCTTTTAAAAGTATAAATTACTGTAATACTTTCAACTTCAGTCTTTATAGTAACGTTAAAAAACTGCGAAGAAATGTGTTTATGCTGCTACTGTCATGCAGTTTATTTACGTACAGACCTAGTGGAAGGCCGAGGAACGCCAGAAGAGCGAGGAACGCCAACAGGCCGAAAATACAAAACAAACGCAAGCTCGGGTCGCGCATGTGCACCAACGCTGTGGCTTGCCGTTTCTTGCTGCTTCGTCGTCATTCCCGTAGTTCCCTACATTGGCCCCCGGAGAATAGCGTAGCCAGCCTAGCGACTTAAGGCGCAGTCACTATAGCGGGGTCGTAATACGGCTTCAGGCGACTCACATGCACAATTTCTCGGCCATGACGGCGCAACTCATGAGACTGTGTCAAAGGCTCAATCTCATAATTGACTGGTGACATACGGGCGAGAATGTGGTAGGGCCCGTGGTATCGTGCCAGTAATTTCGAAGAAAGGCCAGGAGTGCTCGGAGGAATCCAGAGCCAAACCAGAGCACCAATCGTGAAAGTAGAGAGATGTTGGTCGGTGTCATGCCATAGCTTCTGGTGGCCTTGGTCCTCGATTGTCAGTGAACGGGCCAATCGTCTGCAATCTTCTGCGTACCTGGCAACATCAGAAATTGTAGTGTACTCAGAGGAGTCGGGCGTGTATGGGCGGATAGTGTCCAGCGTGCACAATGGTTCGCGTCCTGTACAACAGAAAGAAAGGGGAGAACCCTGTTGTCGCGTGCGTAGCGGTGTTATACGCATACGTGACGAATGGAAGGACAGTGTCCCAATTGGTCTGGTCTGAAGCTGTGTACATCGTCAACATATCACAGAGTGCGATTAAATCGTTCTGTGAGGCAATTCGTCTGCGGGTGATATGCTGTCGTCATGCGATGAACCATGTTGCACTGAGCGAGCAACGCTTGAATGGCGTCAGACAAGAAAACACGCCCCCGGTCGCTCAAAAGTTCGCGGGGAGCACCATGGCGAAGAACAAAGTTGCGCAAGATGAAAAACGCAACTTCCCTCGCGGTTGCTGCGGGTAGTGCTGCCGTCTCCGCGTAACGCGTGAGGTGGTCCACGCCAACAATTATCCACCTTTTTCCAGAAGACGACGTGGGAAGTGGTCCGTACAAGTCGATATCGACGCGGTCAAACGGACGCGCTGGACAAGGCAGAGGCTGAAGTGTACCGGCAGGGTGTTGAGGTGGGACTTTATGTTGCTGGCATGCAGTACAAGCACGTACGTACCGCTGACGTAGACGGTTGTACGTTTTGAGAGCGCCAGCGTGAGCGCTTTGCGGGTCGTTGTGGAAAGCAGTACAGATTTCCGAGCGCATGTGGTTGGGTATCACTAACAGCCACCTCCGACCTTCAGACGTGTAATTCCGCCGATAGAGGAGGTCGTCTCGAATAGCGAAATGTGTGGCTTGATGGCGGATAGCTCTTGAGACCAAATTAGCTAACGGATCAGTCAGAAAGGCGAGGAGTTGGGAAATCCACACATCTTTGCGTTGTTCCGATGCCATGTCTGTGAAGTCGATTGGTGTTATGAGAGCTGAAGAAGGTGACGAGGAGGTTGGGTCAGCCGGTAGCGGCGAGCGGGATAGTGCATCAGCGTCGGAGTGCTTGGGGCCGGATCGGTATACAACACGAATGTCGTATTCCTGTAGGCGAAGCGCCCAACGACCAAGGCGCCCCGACGGATTTTTGAGCGATGATAACTAGCATAGAGTGTGGTGGTCCGTGACGACTTCGAAAGGGCGGCCATATAGGTATGGGCGGAACTTCGTCAAAGCCCAGACAATTGCGAGGCACTCTTCTCCATGATGGAATAATTACACTCGGCTTTCTTGAGGGTTCGACTCGCATAAGCGACCACATATTCTTGGTATCCTGGTTTTCGTTGAGCCAATACAGCACCAAGACCGACACCACTGGCGTCGGTGTGGACCTCCGTAGGCGCATCGGGGTCAAAATAACCGCCGAAGCGCGGTGAAGGATTCATCGCACTCTTTTGACCAAGCAGACATGCCTTTGGAAGTTGTCAACATGTTGGTAAGAGGCGCGATGATGGAAGAGAAGTTGCACACAAATCGACTAAAGTATGAGCACAGGCCGATAAAACTTCGAAGCGTCTTGATGGAATTGAGCTTCGGATAGTCCGCCACGGCGCGGAGTTTCGCCGGATCCGGGAGAACACCCTCTTTGCAGACGACGTGACCCAGTATAGTGAGCTGACGTGCGGCAAAATGGCACTTCTTGATGTTAAGTTGAAGGCCAGCAGAGGTGAGACACGTGAGAATAGCACGAAGACGAACAAGGTGAGTCGAAAAGTCGCGAGAAAAAACGACGATGTCGTCTAGGTAGCAAAGGCACGTGTTCCACTTGTAGCCGCGAAGGATGATGTCCATCATCCGTTCGAAGGTAGCTGGGGCATTGCAGAGTCCAAACGGCATGACGTTACACTCATACAGCCCCATCAGGTGTTACAAATGCAGTCTTCGATCGGTCAGGATCAGCCATTGGAACTTGCCAATATCCTGAGCGTAAACCTAAAGAGGAGAAATATTCTGTTCTTTGCAAGCAATCGAGAGCACCGTCGATACGTGGCAACAGGCACGCATCCTTCCGAGTTATCTTATTGAGCCGCCGGTAATCGACACAGAATCGGATAGACCCATCCTTTTTGCGCACAAGTACAACAGGGGACGACCAAGGGCTCTGCGATGGCTGGATGACACCACGCTTGAGCATATCGCCGACTTGTTCGTTGATAATACGGCGCTCTTCCGCTGAAACTCGATATGGTCGTTGGCGTAAGGGAGCATGAGTACCGGTGTCAATGTGGTGCGTGATGTTCGCTGTGCGACCCAAAGATGGTTGAGCGCAATCGAAGGCAGAACGGAACTCTCAAAGAAGGGAGAAGAGTTCCCTTCTTTGTGTCGGCGATAGCTCAGCGGCAACAGAGGGCTGGAATGAGTTTGGCGCGGGCAGTGTGGCCACAGGTGATGTCATAGCATTGAGCTGGAGGCGAGGTGGGTGTTCGGCGAACTCTAGAGGGCGCAAGAGGTCAATGTCTTGTATGTTACCCAAACATTCTCCGCGAAGTAAGGTAACTGGCGACGATAGCGAGTTCGCGATGAGCATGGCGGTAGCACCGGATTCCACGGTGAGTACGGCAAAGGGCAGGTGTAGGCTACGGCGGCGGGTAAATACGTCAGACGGAGTGAACAAAACAGTTCTGGCAGGAGCGGCCGTACAGGTCAGGGCTACAAGGGTGGATGTTCTCGGTGCTATTTCCGTGTCTGCAACAACGAGAAGTTTGTAGGCTTCAGAAAGAGAATCCACCAAACAAGAGGTTGGCAGCGGTGTAAGGGCAACCTCTGCACGTGAGCAATCTTTGATGGCCCGATGACGGGAAAGAAAGTCCCATCCAAGAATGACTTCGTGGGAGCATGATGCCAGCACAAAAAATTCAATGGCATAAAGTTCACCTTGGATAATGACACGTGCAGTGCACACAGCTGTAGGTTCTATACACTGCGAGTTGGCCGTGCGGAGCATCAGGCCCGAAAGAGGCGTCGTCACCTTTTTCAACTTGCGGCATAAGGTCTCACAGATTATGGAAACGGCGGCCCCTGTGTCGATAAGCGCTTGTGCGGCGGTCCCCTCAACATTGACGTCAATAACGTTTTGCGGCGAGAAAGATGGAGGCCTTAAGCAGTTCGAATTGTATGCAGCTGTTGCCTTCCGGAGCTGCAGCGATCAGTTTCCCTCTTCCGTAGAAGGTCGGCGACACATAGGTGACAGAAAGCGTCGTCCGGGCGATGGTGACCGATGGTTTGCGTAGGGTCGAGGACCGTCAGTGGTGTACCTTGATGGCGTCCTAGACGACGACGCCATTGGCCTGCCCACGGTGTCGACTGGAGGGGGATCTCTGCGACAGTGGTGGGCGACGTGTCCAGCGATACCACAGGCGAAACAGATGGGCCTATTATCCGGCGTCCTCCAAGCGTCTGAGCGACGGTAAAATGGAGCTGAAGATCTCGCGTAGGGATACGGCGCAGCAATTGGGGTTGTAGGCACGACATATTGTGGCGTGGCAGGTTGAGCATATGGCATACGCTGTTGCGTAGGCCAAGCAGCGGCGGCGGCGTACGTGAGCGGCGTAGTGACTGGTGGTTGCTGATGCATCGGCGGAAGGGCCTCAGCGACTTGGGTCCGAATGACGTGTTGGAGGTCCGGTGCCAAAGCTTGAGCGGGCTGCTCATGTGTCAGTGGCAGCAGTGACAGCTGGCGCGCTACCTCTTCGCGGACGAAGTCCTTGACTGTCGAAAGCAACGGCTGCTGATTGGTAGGATGGGCAGCTAGGTGCAAGCTTGCGAGCGTGTCTGGCGTCGTGAGGGCTTCACGAGCAATTGTGCGCTGCCTACGCAATTCATCGAAGCTTTGACAGAGGGAAACGAGGACAGCAATTGTTGGGGGATTTCTCGCGAGCAACATCTGAAAGGCGCCGTCGTCACTGCCTTTCAAAATGTGCCTGATTTTTTCTTCCTCAGGCATGGTAGAGTTGATGCGGTTGCATAGATGCAACACATCTTCAATGTAACCCGTGTAGGTCTCGCCTGGTTGCTGCGCACGGTGACGTAAACGGTGCTCGGCTTGAAGCTTGCGTGCCGCAGGTCGTTCAAAGACATTCGTAATAGCACTCTTGAATGCAGACCATGTAGTAATGTCAGCTGCGTGGTTATTAAACCACAGTTGCGCGGTGTCCGCAAGGTAGAACGTGACGTAGCCCAGCTTACTTGGGTCGTCCCACTTGTTACTTGCGCCGACTTTGTCGTACCTCGCCAACCAATCTTCGACGTCCGACTCAGTGGAGCCCGTGAAAATAGGAGGGTCTCGTTGAGGATACACGGCGCCGCAAGTGACATGGACGGTCGAAGGTCCCACCTGGAGAGGCGTCTCGGTGGCCATGTTCGTGTCACGTAGAGGGGGAAGCTTACGGGAGCGAAGTTCCAGGTTTGTACGGGAGTCCACACACCTCTACCAGATGTCACGCAGTTTATTTACATACAGACCTACTGGAAGGCCGAGGAACGCCAGAAGAGCGAGGAACGCCAACAGGCCGAAAATACAAAACAAACGCAAGCTCGGGTCGCGCGTGTGCACCAACGCTGTGGCTTACCGTTTCTTGCTGCTTCGTCCTCGTTCGCGTAGTTCTCTACACTACTATTATTGAATATTGTAGGGAACGTAGTAGTTGAAGCTGTGTACACATGTGGTATTGGTGATGTGTGGTTATATATTTTTTATATCTACGCAGCGCCGACGGAAGTGTGTGGTTGCCAAAAGCTTGGACAATGATTTATAGCAGACATTTTGTGGGAAACTGCAAAAATGACTCAAGTCTGCACCTGTCTTATGTGCCGACAGTGTTTCCAGTGGCTTACAATAAACGGGCTCCTCACGCAGAAACGGCACAGAGGTATGATAGGCAGTGAACCGCATAACTATCTGTGCATTTTAAAGCATTTTCTGAGGACTGTTGATTCCTGATTTCAAGCTCAGCGGGAATTCGTTCCGCGTATGTGCAATTATCAAGTAAAGCTAAAATAGAAGGGTTTTAAACTAACATGATACTTTCACACCACCGCATTTTAGGGGTAAGATTGGAATGCGGTTAGTAACAAGCACAGTAACAAGTTTTCATACGTAGCTATCTCGGTGAAGTTCTCGTATAAAATGTTTCTGTCCATTTTTGTATAAAATGTTACACGTCCTGTGTTTCTGTATAAACTGTTGCACGTCCATTGGCAGACACAGTGAACTAGTTGTTACTGAGTGTGCAAGGGCATCCCGAACAATACGGTGCATTTAGTGACCAAGATAAAATGCCTTTATAGCAATGTGCTCATCCCCTGCATATTACCAAATACAGCAAACCAAATAAGACAAAAATACAGCAAACCAAATAAGACAGGTATATGATTATGAACGTACAGAAAGCTGTATTCACCTCTAACTCACGTCATAAACAGCGTCGTCTTTCACTTGCGAAACGCACTTCGCTCTGACAAGGACGGCGTCGTCTGCTACAACTTGCTTCGCATTGGCTACATGGCTGAGCAGACGCTGCCCTTTTACCAAATTGCTCCCGCGAAAAAAATCCTCAATTGCGGCGATCCTATTAAACGCGGAGGGAAACGTATACATCATAACCGCGCGCGAGGCGAAACTCTCAAAAACACGTGCGGAACGCGTGCAGCGTGCGAGCAAAGCAACGCGTTTTCAAGGCAGGTTGAAGGGGACAGCGGAAGGGTCAACACTCAAGTAACCAGTTTTCTCCCCGCATTGACTGACAGCGCCAGACTCTGCAGCGACTCCCTCGGCGTGGGTCTCCCCTATCAGCTCCTCTAAATTGTTATGTAAGCCCAGTTGAAACAGTTTTTCGGTGCTGGTGCTATTTGGAAGGCCTAAAGCTTGTTTGTACGCCTTTTGTATGAGTGCGTTGATCCTGAGTTTTTCGGCTGTATACCAGTTTAGATATGCCGCTACGTATATAATATGACTTATGGCAAATGAATAAACAAGCCTGATGACGTTAGCCTCTTTCATGCCCTGGTGTTTGTTTGAGACTCTCTTGATTAGATGTATTGCGTTGGTGACTGGTTACTGACCGCTTCACGGTTTCGCCGTTTGTACTCTTAGACAGGACTCTTATTTGTAGCACTATAGGAACAGTCCTGCCGTTTTTGCTGTGAATTTGGATCTCTTCGTAAGCACGGTCCCGGCTGTATCTCTTGGGTGGTCTGCCTTTAAGCGTGGGGCGATAGAGGAGGAGTTCGGATTTATCTGGCGAGCACTCGAGGCCAGTACCTTCAAGATACTCCTCAATAGTGGTGACGGCCTCCTGTAGCCTCTGCTCTATCTCTCCATTACTACCTTCACACGCCCAGATTGTGATATCATCTGCATATATTGAATGATGTATTCCGTATATTGAGTTAAGCTGCACCGGGAGTCCTATCATTATGAGATTAAACAGCATTGGCGATATGACCGAACCTTGCGGGGTACCAGCACTGCCTGGTACCAGCTTAGGGCCTTCACCGGAACAATTCTGTAGTAGTTACCGGACGCACAATGGTCACTACACCCTTAGCACAGTCTCCGTTTGCGAAAAGGGCACGCTTTTCAGACACAGTGAAGTAAGAACTGAGACACTTATCCACATTCATCTGTATCTGTGAGTACGCTTTTGTGCATCATTTGTGCGTGAGAAACGCAGGGCACGTTTCGATCTACTTGCCATTCTGCACGTGAACTTCCACTTTGTTGCTATCATGCTCATTGCTTCGCCTTTGCGGCAAAGCTGTGACATTTTTTTTTTTTTTAAATTGTGCCATCTAAAATTTTTTTGCTTATAAAACCTTTGTGCTCTTTTAAAAATACCAGGTCGTTAAAAAAAATTTTCTCTGTGCTTTTCAGTTTTAAAGGCAACATCGAGTTGGTAAAATTAGGGAGCATTATTGATCATCTCTATTAGTATGGTTCTTGGAATCTCGAAATGGTTCATTTCTTAAAAGCCTATCTCCAAATTTGTGGACGTAAATAGGATGCTAACAATAACAATGAATAAGATGCCCCTATTTCACAGACATGCAATGCATTAAGAAAGAGAAGTTGCTCTCACCCTTTCCCAGGTAAGCTCCTCAGCCGCCCTGTCCCACTCAATAGGGTTCCAGTTGATATCATCTACAGAAAACGCATATCATCAGACAAAAGAAACACCGCCATCACTAGTAATATAAGATCAGTACAAACAAAAATGTATAAGACCCGTCTGACCACTTAAGAGGGCAGACTGGTAGACATTTTTTTGTTTATTTCTTCAGTGATCTTGATCAAACTGCACAGGATTATGCAGTTTTTTCTGCTGATTTCAAATATTTAATTAGTTTTCCTGCCACTTGTTTTGTTCCTGAGATAACTTAGGTTCACCCCCTATTGCTTAAGGCTGTTATAGAAAAAAAAGAAGTGCCTAAATAAAAGTAAGATTTAAGATATGCCAACATAAACTAATGACTATAGATTGAAATTATGCAAGTTTTTTTTGTTTTTAGGCCTTTCTTGGTTATTTTACTGCAACATGAACTATCCATCTTCAAGAGCAGTTGGAATTGTGTTACAATTTTGATAAGCAATTAATTAAAAAGGCTTGTGCTCTAAATTCTGCTCCTATACTTGCATTATACACACATACAGGTTTCAATTGCAAAAAGAATAATTGCTGTACCTGCCCTAGCTGCAAAGATATTAGGGCCTCAAAATTAAACAATTGTAAAGTTACTTTTTTGTGAAAAATGGAAAAAACTGAAAACACACAGCTCTCCAGAAAGAAACAATCATGGTGCACATGTTTTGCAATCCTCATAAAGGCACTCATAAATTGGTACTACAGCTTTAAACACAGGTGGCGACAAATTATAAAGAAGCCTCAAAGTCGGTTCCCCATTTTTTTACAGGTTCTGCATGTTAACAGCACCAAGAATCTGGACAGTTAGAATGCCATGACAAAAAGTTACTACTTCCTGGTGCATGAAAATTTGAAGAGAGATAGAAAAATATTTGCAGAAACCAAATATGTCAATTTTAAGAAATGAATTTTTTTTGTCACTTTTTTTCATCCCAAAGACCAGTCTGCCCTCTTAAGCGAGCCCAACAGACATTGGTCTGCAACTCAAAAAGACTAAAAAAGTGTTTCACCCTAGCTCTTCTGGTCCTGATAGACTGTATTAGGAAATTAATTGTCAAGAATGACACCTTTATATGCAGCCTTTTACAAACCACCAACTAATCTACTCCACTCACCCTGAGCAACATGATCATCTGCCTGTGCAGGAGGTTCCTCGGCATGGTGAGGCACAGGCCCTAAAGGTGGCCCCACAACTTCTCCTGGTTCGGCTTCCGCCAGACCTTCAACATTCTTAGAAGGAAAAAGTAACAAATTACAATGTAGCAGACCTCTACCCTTCGACAAGGGTGACTCAATGTATTTGCCTAACAGAAAATTCTCAGAGAAGTTAATAATCCTTCCTGTCTTCCCCTAACCTTTTTTTTGTATTTTATATTTACCAGAATATTAAAAACCTCGTAGCTTTAAATACTATAACCTTAGTCTCCTTGACTCAAGCTGAGCCTAACTGTGTCTATCAAGTAAATACCGTATTTACTCCCATAATAGGTGCACCTTTTTTTTTTCCAGAAAATTGCACCTATTACATGGAGTAAAATTTCCAAAAATTTTATTTCTGGAATTTTATCATAGAATGCTGACGTTGTATACGTCGCCAAAGTCGCGAATATCCACACTTCAGTCAAAAGAGCCTTTTTCGTAGGCTACATTAGCACAAAACGTGCTCATCACGCAGTCTCAAGTGTCCAAGAAACGAGGCATGCGATGTGGTGTGCATTCAAATTTCCAAAATATTAACGTCGAAAGACCCACACTGACAACAAAATTATTGAGAAAAAAATACGAAAAGAAAGTGCGTTTGAGGAAATTCGCCAATTACATTTCAGGCCCCCTAGATTATGTGCATTATCGCTGAACATTTTCACTGATTGTTCAATTATGCAATCGAATTGCGAACTACCATTCAAGTGTTACAAATGCCATTCAAGCCCCCTTTCCTTCAAGTAGAACCAGCAAATTAAGTTTGTTCCGTACAAAACGGCAACTTTGATCGTCCGCGAACGCCACCGAAAAGCAATTAACCAACACTAATCAGGGCTAGCCAATGGTTCGGGGTTTTGTCGCGGGAAATTTGTACAAGACGGCATGAAGACTGGGTGTGAAAAAGACCGCACTCAAGCACCGATTTAACGCAGTGCACATGATACGATGTTTAGGTTCGCGTCCTAAAAATCAATAAAAAAGTTGGCCAAGCTCGTGCATGCCTGCATAGTGGTAGCAAAGGCAAAAGGTCACGTAGGAAAGTCAAATAGCTTTCCAATTTGCTGACGAAGTGGCAAACAGGACAACGATGACGCTCTTTCCGACAAGAAACTAAAAGCACACTTGACAAGGACGAGATAATGTGTTCCATGCAGGGAACGCGTGGCTGGCTAGCGGCCAGAGCCACGTTCCTGCCAGTGCAAAGGTTACTCAACGGTTACTGCCAGTCTCTCTCACAGGCAACTGCCAGTCTCTCTCACACGGCGAGCCCGCGCAGCGCTGCCGAATTCCTCTTTTCTTCCTTAAGTTTTTTTTTCTCGCTTCAGTTGACGTAAGAGAGCATGAACTTGGAACTGTGCAAGTACGGTACAGAGTTACTGATCATGGTAAAGTTCGGGGTGTGCCTATTATACGTGGAAAAAAAAAAAGATGATATCGCGCGACCAAATTGGGCGTGCGCACATTAGAGCAAATACGGTAAATATATCTATCAAGTAAAAAAATGTGGCTACTGCAGAGCAAGAAGATTTAAGGGGAGACGCTCCTCGAAAAAGTTTTTTTTTTTATTTCTAGTAATAGAGACTTGAAAAGTTTGTTATTAGTATAGTTTTTCATGCAGATTTCAAATATGCAATCATTTTTTGTGTAGCTGCTATAATTATTGATTTATGCCATAAACAATAGCAAAAAGTTACATTTTTTGCGGGCACTCTTTTATGTACTAAACTTTCAGTAAAAGCACTGTGTCTGATCTTATTTGACTCTTGGTAGATTGAAAAGTGCAAATATTTATATAGATATGTCACAGAAATACTGGAACCAAGAAAAAAAAATTGTATTGAATGACTTATTATTTTCAATCTCCCTTGAAACAATAAGCTAATATTTTCACAACTAATGCTGGTAGGCATTGCAATTTAGAGTAGATATTTGCATTCTGCATGTGTTGAAGAATATGTGTGCCAAGTTTCGTTACTATACAATGAATATAAGTTTCTACAAGGCTGCCCGGAAAACGTGAAACTGTTAGAAAAAATGAAAATGAGAAAAACAAGTTTGAAAGTTCGCAAAGTTGGCATTTATTAGGAAATCATTCTTTTTGCATCAAATTGGGGCACAATGAAAAGTACCTTGCCTTGAATGCACTGCAAGTGTCTAGAAAAGTACCTTGCCTTGAATGCACTGCAAGTGTCTAGAAGTCCCCTGCACCATAACTTGGTCCTTCACGGCTCTTGCGGTCAGTGTCCTCAACACGAGCTCTCTTCGCTGTGTTGCGACGGTGTGCCCTCACTTCTGCAGTTTGCTTCAGGTTCATCTTCCTGATGCGCATGACGTCACAGTGGTCACCATGTGTGGCCAGATCTTGTGAGGGGAGAATTCCAATGCCTTCGAGCACTTCTTCAAAGCCCCTGTGGCCTTTGTTGTACCAGAGTACAGCAAGAGCGGTGGCTGTCTCCACAGTTGTTCTGGAGGCGAACTTTGTTTTTGGACATAGCAGCCATATCTTGCTGTTCAGCGATTCGGCTGCATTCTGTGTCTTGCTATGAAGACACCGAATAAGGAGTTTCTCCTCTGTAAGGCGCTTGTAGATAGGCATAATTGCCAATCCTTGAGCCTTCGTCAACAGTGGAGTGTGGCGTGGTGCAGGCTCCCCCAGTGCTTTCGCACGCTTGTGCTTGCACCACGAATTTGGTCCTGCGGGGCAAAAGTTGTGGCTACTGGCACCATCACTGGAGCAGCAATGAAAATACGATGCCCATATGGCAGTGTACATATTTCGGACACTGTCCTTGTTGCTCGTGATGGCGATCTTGTAATATGTTTGTAGTTTTATTATTGTCGCGTCTTTCTGTTTTTCGCCTCGTGGCAATGGCATTGCCAATTTCCGTAGGGCAGTTCCCAAGCACTTTGCAACGTGGTTCGTGCACTCTTCTTTGTCAATGGGGGTGTCACAGTATACATTTGCCTCGCAGACTGCAGTGTAGGCCTTGCTGTCACCATCACTTAGGAAGCTGGTGAATCGCAGTGGAGTTTCATAAGACAAGGTCCTCTGCCATATATTGACAGCTGCCGCAGGTTCCATTGCATGGGATGAGCAGTCAGTGTTTTTTTTGGCAAACTGGAAGATGAAAAGCTCGCCATATCTCTTCATCCTCCCCAAGGTCCCTGTGTATACTGCAAGCATGGCAGTAGTTCGAAAGAACTTCAAAATCGAGGCAGAGCCCCGTGTCCAGGGACACGACTGTGCCCACTCCATTGTGGCTTTTATGACCTCTTTTCTACCAGGTGCCATCAAACATGACTGGCACATCTCTGCCGCCGACTGCGTCCTTCGTGATGTTTCGTGCCTGGTGCAAGTTTTTGCTCACTGCCGTCATCGCCGCACCATGGAGCTTCTTGCAAATGCCGTTGAATGTCTTGTGATGCATCGGGCTCGGAAGACCGAGAATCGCACAAAATCGTGAAAGTTGGTCGTGGCCTGCGCCTATAGCGCGTGCTGCCAGAACTGCCTTCACGTTTACAGCAAAGCTGTCACGCGAGCTGCCGCTGTCAAAACGAGCGCTCGTTCCTTGGTCCCCGGCCGAAGCAGTACGTCTCGACGTGTGCGTGAACGAAAGTGCAGATTCAGGGCAATCAGAATTTTGACAGCACAGTTCGAGGAATGCCGAAAGTCCTTTGCGCTTTCCAGCTGCCTCTCGCACGCCGAGCTTCCGTTCGCGGCAGGTTGGGCATTGCGCACCCGCCACAAGTGCCGTCAGCGCATCGATTTCGCAAAGCAGCATGTTCGCAGTAGCAGCATCTACCGGTCTACGTTCACTCTCGAAGAATCCAATCTTCCTTTGGGATGCACTGACGAATTCCACGGCAGCGGCTATTTCACAACCACTGTCGCAGGGTTCGGTGACGGTGTTAGGCCTATCCGAAGTCGGAGCGTCGGGGCGTTGGTCGGGGGCGACATCGTCGTTCGCTGTCGCTTTGCGAAGCGTCCGACGCCGTTTCCCTCAATACTTGTGGCGAGTTCTGAACTTTCGATTATCTGAACTGCACTTCTTCGGGCTTGCCATGACGCAAAAATGCAGAGAAACGCAGAAAAACTCGATCGCGACGTCCGAGGCTTCGCTCTTTTGCCGGAGAGATAGGAGGGGGAGGAGCGTGGAGCGCACCGCCGTCCAATGGCGGCCTCGCGCTGTGTGCCGCGATATTCAAAACGCGTGACGTACGCGTTGTTTTTCTCGTTTTTTGTTTATTCTGCGTGAAGGCACGAGACTGGCTACTAGTGGATTATGAAGGATACGGCTTTCGCAGCATGCGTGCACGATTGCAAATGGCGGCCTTAGCGTCGTTTTCGCGACAGGACGACGCGAACTTCGCCGTTTTTCGCGACTTTCGCGCATTTCTCGCGTCACCGCTGCCCACTTGGAAGCATTTTTTGATAATTTCTCGTGCGAATTTCAGCTTGATATTTTCAGAATAGATTATTGTCCAAGGATGCCAATACAGCCGGAAAAAAAAAAGCGAAAATTTTCCGGAAAACCGCGACTTTTCGACCCGCGTCTCCCCTTAATAGGATCTAGTACCTATCATGCAACAATTTTTCACCTAACATATGTGATGTCTGTGAATAATATAAAAGTCTTATGTATTTAGGTATTTTTTCTTCTTTACAGTGCTACTGTTAAAGGTGAAAAAACAGTGTTTGTGCCGAAAATAATTTAGTAGCACAGACCACATGTTGCATGCACTTTGTAACATGCAAGTTGCATGAGCTATCTTAAATTGAATGTTTCACCATCTCCATAGCTATAAGGCATGTGTCCTGACTAAAGTTATCTTCCCACTGGAAGCACAGTCAAACCCAAATTCATTAAACTTACATTGGTAAAATAGCTCAATATATGAATAATTAAAAATTTGAAAGAAGCCTATCTGTTGCTTTCCTAAGAACTCTGCAAGCCTTAGATAGTCTTTTGGAATTGTCAAACACGAAAATTTACCGGTACAGTCAAAACCACTTATAATATATATAATCTATCGATAATAACGACAATATTTCGGTGTACTGACGATTTTCCTATGCTGCCCTTTGAAATTAAGTACACATACGGCGAACATTTTTCAAAGCCTCTTATTTTTAGAACGAACACTTCAGACACGGTCACGGTATATATACGGCGCACACGAAGCAAAAAAAAAAATTTTTCAAAAGGCATTCTAAACCATGTTATAGGCTCGCGCTCGAGCGTACCCCGCTGCAGATTACTTGCGACGAAGATATCATAGACCGTGGCAAGCACCGCATGTAGACTTCGGATGTTGTGAGCAAGGTCGCTCACTTTCCAGGCGTTCTTCACCAGCAAAACAAATGGGGGTGCTGACACTCCCTGTAAAGTTGTTTGCACTGCATGGCGCATGTGCCTCACACATCGGCCGCATTTAGGGGCTCACAACTATTGATAGGTAGGTGGCGGTGTGTTCGCAACGTTAGATCGATAGCACCGACGGTGACCCCTAACGGCAAGCCTAGGTGGCGGCACGAGAGAGTTGAGCGGGTCTCTTTGGCGTGTGGCAGTTGGCACAGGCGGTCTCTCGCGTGGGTCCCCGTTGCACGGCACCGCGGCCCATCTGCCGGGGGCCCTTGTGGTGAGTCGAGCGTTGGCGAACACGCCTTGAGTGTGTGCTTGTGTATGTTATGTTGTTGAGTGTATGGTAATATTGTGTAAGGTTGTTTTAGCGTGTTGATCACAACTGATGTTATAATAATACGGCTGACGATATCGTGGTTCTAAATGTAGTTAAATAAATGTGTTTGGCTTAGTTTGTTTCGACCGCGTCTGCTGTGTCCGTTCACTACAAGAGCGTGGAGCTCTCCTCAGCGAGATCCCACAAACGAAAATGAGGAAAAAAAAATAAGAGGCAGCATGAAGACTTACGGTCAGCTTTCGCACGGCATACTTTTCTGACGCCGTTCTCGACATCAACGACAGCCGACGATTAACCAAACATGCTTTCCAACACAAGACGCCATATATGGGAGAAGCAATAACTTTTTGTCGCATAATAGTTCACTGGCACGCTCAACTCTCAGACACTACAATGTGCCACAAACATAGATGTGCGCAGGGATCCCGTTCAAAGGTGGGAGGTGGGGGGACAGGGGTCAAAGATTTATCGCAGCACTCTCCCTCCTCATTAAGTCAATGTATGGTGCCGATTTTGTACACCCCCCCCCCCTTGACGACTAGGAGGGTGCCCCCTAGTTAATGTATGAAACTGATTTTACGCCCCCCTCTTAGGCGACTAGGGGCGGCAGTCTGCCCCCCTGGTGTGCTCGCCTATGGCCGCGTAAAGTTTTCCACTTTTCGGTAATAGCAGAGACTGGATGATTAGTGACTTCCACACAGTTGGGCCTTGCCTTAACAGATAAGCATCAGAAAAGAGCCATGGCGAGGTGGCCCGTGGCAATGAACATGCACTTTTGACTCATCGCCGGCAACCTTATCGCATTCATTTGAGGATACCTGCTCGGCAGAGTGACAGCTGTACAAGCGCGCCGTGCTGCCCTTCGCAAGTTCGCCCCCGCCACATCGTGTGAGGCCGCTTGAGCGCGTCGCTTGCAAAATTAGTTGTGTTAAACAGGCTACTCACCACACCCGAGCGCAATCGAGGGTGAAGCATGGTCGCGCATATATTCGACTGCAAACGACCCAGCATGTCACAGTGAGAGCTAAGTAAGCGACGCGCTGCACGCAACTAGCCAGGGATTATTGCTTCAACATGGTGATACCGGGCTTCAGCAGTACGGCATGAGTTCAATGCAAATGTGGTTTAATTCACCCATGAACACATAACGGGCGTCCCAACAGGAGAAAAGGCCTAACTTGTCAGCGGAGGGGTTGCTGGCACTTTTTAATAATTATACACAGGGAAAAAAAGTTGCATGGCCACTAAGTGGACATATTTATGGGCGAGTCGTCCGTATACAACGAACTACTGATATAATGACCACTTATCATGACACTTCCAAGTTCGTTATAAACAGGTTCGACTGTTTTTTAAGGGGGCAGACTGGTTCTTTGGGACCAAATAGTGACAAATAAAAATTATTTTTTAAAACTGACATACTTGATTTCTGCAAGTATCTTTCTATCTCTATGCAAATTTTCATACACCAGGAAGTGGTAATTTGTTTGTAATGTCCAGATTCTAACAGTCCAGATTCTTGGTGTTAGCACAATGCAGAACCTGCGAAAAATTGGAACCAACTTCGAGGCTTCTTTATAATTTGCCAGCACTTGTATTGGAAACTCTGCTACAAATTAATGAGCACCTTTATGAGGATTACGCTGTGCATTTTCAGTTTTTTCCATTTTGCTCAAAAATGTCAATTTACAAGTGTTCAATTTTGAGGCCTCGATATCTCGGCAGTTAGGGCAGGTACAACAATAATTCTTTTTGCAATAGAAAGCTGTATGTGTGTAGAGTGCAAGTATTGGAGAAGAATTTAGAGCACAAGCCTTTTTAATTAGTTAGTCATCAAAAATGTAGCACAATTCCAACTGCTTTTGAAAATGAATCGTTCATTTCGCTGTAAAATAACCAAGAAAAGCCTAAAAACAAAAAACTCTTGTATACTTTCAACCTATAGTCATTAGTCTATATTGGCATATCTTATATATCGCTTATAATTAAGCACTTTTTTTCTATGGTGGCCTTAAACAATAGGGGTGAAGTTCATTTATCTCAGGACCAATATGAGCTACAGGAAAACCAATTAAATATTTGAAATCAGCACAAAAAATTGCATAAACTTGAGCAGTTTTATCAAGATCACTGAAGAAATAAACAAAAAAATGTCTAAGACCAGTCAGCCCCTTTAACCTTTTAACTGCTAATTTTTTTTTTCGAAAATTTCCAATCAGAAAGTGCCTATTTTTTTATTGCAGATTTCGATTCTGGTTGTACTAAAGAGTAGCTAGTCGATATTGAAAAAATATTTTCACCACATACTTAGTCAAATCAACGGAATAAAGTTTATTTCTGGACAATACATAGGAAGCGCAATACCTGCTGCTAATAAGATTAAAAACGTTATAAACAAAACAGTTACAGACACCACATCTTTCTTGACTTGTGCAGGCTAAGCACTCTTGGGGTATTTCACTCTGGAAGCTTCGGGCCTGTGCAGAAAATTTCAAAACATTCAATACTGCAAGGCGTCTTCACTGGCGGGCACTCGCAATGTTTGCGTTCGAGCTGTCTTCATCCTCACCAGAAAAGCTACTCATTCACCGTCATTGCTGCCTTCACTTCCCGACACAATATAGATGTCTGTACTCGAATCCTCATAACTAGAGACCGGATTATAGGCAAATGCTTACTTTGTTCCGTGCGTTCCTATTGTGCCATTTGGTATATGAGCATGAACTCGAGGTTAAGGACATTTAGTGTGTTTTTATAGTGCCTATAAATGCCTATTTTTGCTGTTCGTGCCTAAATGCCTATAAATGCCCATTATCCAAATCAGCCCCTAAATGAGCGCTATTTAGGCTGAAATTTAGTTTTTGAACGCGGTTTGAAAGCGTTATTCATGTGAAAAAGGCAACATTGATATTTCCTAACACTACGAGGTTCAACGAAATCCTTTAGTTCTAGCAACATCCAGAAAACAATCTCTAACCGAAGTGAAATGGCACTCGCTGGCCACCATACGCCACAGCGCTGACATGCTGCGAGCGATTGGAGGGGGAGCATGAGGAGTGCAAAAGACGCTATTTTTGTAGCCCTAAGTGGAAGCACGTCTCAGCGCCTGCAGATTAATGAGGAGAGAGAAGTAGCGATGGGATAAGAAAATACATGAGTGGCGTCTATGGCCGATGTCTTCTACGGACATCTGTCCAGTGTCCTGAACGATATAAAAAACCACCCTGAAAACCTGGTTGTTGTGGTGGGAAAGGAATAGCAGGTTTTTCTGTGCAGCCACGGGTAGATGGAGAACAAATGAAAAACGATGGAGGGCCACTCACGGAATGCTCATGTTGATTCAGTGGTGGCGACAGCCCCCATATTGTTGTACATTATACAGCGAAGCCTGAGACAGGCACCGGCATATTCACAATCAACAATGTATTTAGCATACATTCACCCTATGCCCGAATACGCTTCCGTATAAGATTTTTCAGGATATGTCTTTGAGTGACAAACGTGAAAAAATACAGAACAGATCTGCAAGATTTTTAAGCCATTATTCAAAAAATGACAACTGTACCTATATAAAAAATGAACTATAGGATGGTCATTACTATCATCACGTCGAACAAAACTGCGCTTAAATCCTATGTCAAGTATTTCATTATAAAACTTTTATTCAAAACTGAACGTACCAAAACAGTCCTCTTCGTGCAATGGCAATTGTTTTAAGCTTTATAATGTCGTATCAGAGCTAATTTTTATAATAAAACGTTTTTGTTAGTTTCATGACTAAATGAAGTAGTAGTAGTAGTAGTAGTAGTAGTAGTAGTAGTAGTAGTAGTAGTAGTAGTAGTAGTAGTAGTAGTAATAGTAGTAGTAGTAGCGGCGGCGGCTGCGGCGGCGGTGGTGGTGGTGGTGGTGGTGGTGGTGGTGGTGGTGGTGGTCTCCATAGTGCCGTAGTAGGTCTCCGAAAATTTTGACCATCTGGTGTTCTTTAACGTTCACTCACATAACACAGTACGCGGGCATCTACCTTTTCGTCTCCATCTAGATGGAGCGTAATGGAAAACCTTCCTCACTGGCACACAACAACCGAACTTTTTACCAAACACAAAATTGTGCGAGTAACTAAATTATATGAGTATCGTCTTTGTCATTCCTTCAAGCGTGAAATCAAGTATAGTACATTTCTACTTCGTAAGATTGCTCTGCTAGAGCCGCAAAAACATATATGCAGAACAAGAAATACAGATATATGGCACGTTCAAACATACAGAACAACTTACGGCACGCAAACCCTGAAAAACCAGCTCCCGCGACTGCTCAATAGCATCGCAGCTAAAAACGCACCCCTTGAAACATTGACAAATAAAGAGTTGTTATCATTTTTTCTTTCATAATTCCTGTTATCTGTTTGCTCGTGATTTCTGTGCCTTAAAAGTGTACTTCCTTGTATTGTGTCTTTCATTTTTCTTTTTCTGTTATATTATGCACATTTGGTTGTGTTTTTTTTCAATCCTTGCTGTTCGCCAAGTTAGGGGTCAGCAGCTCAGTCAAGCTGTTTTTTTTTTTTTTGGTTGGAGTTTTCATTGAAACGATCCTCGAATTTTGCAGCTTTTACTGTGGGCCCCTGTCATCATGTACACAATGATGATGAAATAAACGTATTATTATTATTATTATTATTATTATTATTATTATTATTATTATTATTATTATTATTATTATTATAGATGCGACAGCCGCGGCCGGAATTGAACCCGCGACATTCGGGTGAGCAGCGAAGCGCCCTAGCCACTGGTCCACTGAGCCAGATGCGAAACTAGGCGGATTAGTGTATAGCATCTCGCAGCTATTCAAAACAAAAATAAAAATAATACGAAGCTGACATTCTGTATGCGTGTTTCAATACTTTTCTCAGCTTTCAAACATTATATTCATTTTGTAAGGGCAGCGTAAAGACACAGGAAAAAAAAGACAAAGACAAAGATGTACCGCTGTCTTTCTTTGCTCTTTTTCTTTACGCTTCCCTTTCTATATCACATGAATCTTCTTACCTAAACAAGGTACTCCTGAATCATGCTACACAACAGAATACAAAAATTACAGATGCCAACTAGAATAATGTCACGTACAATGCTCTTATTGAGGTACCCTTTAAAATGCAGGATACACATAACCAGAAAGCGGGCATTTTTCATCTATTTTTCTAAATATAGCTCGCATTTAACCAAGTTCGGATGAAGAGTGTACGATGGGCGACGTCAGAACACCAAATGTCACCGTAGAGGTGTGACGTAAAAGCAGGATCATTCCTTGCTGCATGTCACTCCCTCCAACTTGGGGCGCACGATCGCGAGAAGGGCAAGTTGCACTTAGTAGAATCCTAGCGTTTTTGCGCGACATGTAGCGTTGCAAATCTTAACAAGCATGACCCCCGAGTGCCTAGTGCATCCATTACGCTTGTCAGCTCGAAGTGCGCAAACCTAGTGAGGTGACCTCTAAGGTGTTCACCGACCGGGGAAAAATTGATCCTACGAGATTAAATCTGGCATCCTTCCCTTCTGGGGATCAGTGGTCTGGTTATTTCATCCTGCGCTGCTATTCCCAGTCAGGACGAAATAAAAGATACCCGGGAAAGTTTTGATTGGACGATAGACACTTGACTTACAATGCTAGACAATAAAACGAAAGACCGTAATCTGCGAATTTTTTGGAAAATGCGTGCCTATGCTCAACCATTGGTGCTTTTGCGCTATCTTAAACAATATCTTTTTTTCTGCTTGTTGTCGTAAATACAAGTCACAGACGTTCTTGTTTTAAATTATTTCAACTTTCGTAGAATTTTATTGTGCCTATATTAATAATTTTGAATGCCTAAAAGTGTTTTACCTGCCTGTCTTCGGTGCCTAAAACACACTTTTTTATTGCCTAAAAATCGGGCCTTTAGTCATCCCTCAAACAAGATGACAAAAATGAATAGCTTCTTTCTCGTGTTCACGGGTCAGCTATGAATGACCTGCCGCCATCACACGCCATCTCTCCATACAAAAACTGCACTCCTGCCGCAGGAGAAAACTAAATCCTCGAGAAAATGCTGCGATCTAGTGTATGACACATGATATAAACTGTAAATGCATGCTTCTCCGCCTAAACGCTAGAGAGGAGTACCTATTCCACTAGGACGAGTTCTACTCGTCCAAAGCAGTTTGGTGACACTTCAAGCAGTTGGGGGGTTGGGGTTAAGGCCGTGAATTAAAATTGCACCAACTTAACCACCACACTTTCTTGTGGGACGTGCACGTCAGATTATGAGGCCTCTTATGATATAAAATCCCTGTAGTGGTCTATGTACTGGCCACTATAGCCACTACAGGGATTACCCATACCAGTCTCTAGTCTAGTGGTCTACAGACCAGTAGTTCTATCTGTTATTATTAGTGTTCTTTACCACATCATGCAGCTACAGGGATTACCCATACCAGTCTCTAGTCTAGTGGTCTACAGACCAGTAGTTCTATCTGTTATTATTAGTGTTCTTTACCACATCATGCGTTTGTGTTGTGATGCACACTATTCATAATCTATGATTATAAAGTGCAATTTAAATCCCTTACGTGTGAGTCATCCACATTCCGAGACAAATATCCAGCTTATTTTTCTCCATGGCTTACAATGCCCTTCAGATTCAAGTCCCCGTTTGACATCAGTTGCCAAAACAGTGCCACTTTGTTGTGGCATGAATATAGTCAAATTCTGTCTATTCAAGCTTAATAGAACTAAATGGTCAAATTGGTCTACCTAATTATCTGGCAGAACAATTTAAATAAAATAAAGAAAATGCTTTAGCACACACTACCCTTTCAGTTGGCTGCATTTGCCCACTATTCTAGCATGGCCTTGAATTCAACACGCATCCACTTTTACGTGTACAGCGTAAACTTTAAGGGCCACTCACCAGGCCCCATAACAAATTTTAGTTAAACAGTGGAAGTTGTTGTGTTTCCAATGAGGAGCTACATGCCACAAAATTTTTGTTCAATCGGTTCATAACGAGCTGAGAAAACTGTTTTTTTTTTTTTTGAAGCGGCGCGAAATGTCGACGAGAGGAGGCAAACTCAAAACCCTTGCTGCTCCCCCACGTAGCCTTCGCAAGCCAAATCTCTTCCCTATCCTCTCCGGCATCCAACCAAGAGGTCACGTGTGCATGACATGCCTGAGCAAGCCCAGCCCTCAAGCACGCAAACGGCGTTTTTTTTTTTTTACTAGCATTATTTTGTGGTTTACTGCTTGTATCTGCGGGATGGTTTGAAAACGCTGACTTAGACGCGGTATAATAGAAGATGAAAATGAGTGCGCGAACATGTAGAAGCGTTAATTTCGCTTCCACGGCTGTCATCTGCTCGATGCGCTGACTGCGGGGACACAAACGCATGTGACACGCTGGTACATCAGCCCCGCATCTCGTTGCAATTCACGGGGAAAAAATGGATAAAAGATGCGCACATTCCCTTACTGGGTCTCAATACTTATATGAAGTTTTATTAATCTCTTCAAGCAACAAATTACATAAACTATGCATGTCATGTTAAATAATTTTCGCCATGTCACGTGCCACTGTTGGCAACATCAGAGCATAGTCGTCTACGTAGAGGACCAACATCACTGCACTGCCATGTATGTAGGGCCATTCACATGTGCACGTCATGCCCTCATTCTCTGGGCGCCCCCCCGCAACAGGAAGGGGAAGCAGTGTTCATCTTGAAATTCGACCTATTTCTGCGGCGCGTAGCGTTCTAAATTTTGGCAAACGTGATCGTGAACACCTATGCATTCCGCTTGTCAGCTCAAGATTGTCAAACCAGGTGAGTGGCCCTCTAACAATACTACTGATTTGCAAAATAAAAATTAAATGCACATCAACTTTTCATCATGTGCCAGTTAAAACATTGCAAGGATGCACCACAGCACAGTGTTCAATATTTCGAATGTTGAAGTGCGATTCCATAATTGTACAGATGGTGTGCTATACTTTCCAATGAGACTTATAAGGGGATGTTTGAACCGCACACTAAACAATGCCATACACTTATGTTTGACTGCAGTCAGAATAGCTTTTGCTGCCAGTCAAGGTCACAGTCTGTTGACAATGAGAGAAGGAAAAAACTGTATCCCTGAACTGAATTAAAAGAAAAAAAATCAGCTGCCAAGTCAATTTCATTCTGAAAGCAGTCCAGCAGCAGGAAACAAACTTCAAGAATTACCCCCTTTCCCAGGAATCAATCTTCTACCAAACCTATGGACCATACACAGTGAGAGAGAGAGAGCCCAAGGGGTCATCTATAGATAATATACTGACTGTCAGGCAGCATTCATTGGCAAAGCGAAAAATCTATAGAAAAGACTTAAAGTAGCCCTGCAACACCTTTCAAAGTAATCATTGGATAGCTACATTAAAAGAGCTTATTGCCTCGCGAATCGACTGCCACAAAAATTTTTAGAATACATCAAAAACGAGTGGAGTTGCAGAGATTTGTAGCATGCTTCAAGCTGCATCCACATATGTCAATACTATAGCACCTCAAGGGAACATTGCCTACCAATGGAATTTCATGGCCTGTCCAGTAGACACAGCAGATGCGCGTAAGTGCAGTTTCAGTGGTGTTGACATTCATGTGCTGCATCTACTCCACTGCTGCTTCACAGCTAAATATTCGCACCAAGTTGGCATGGTCAGTAGAGTAGCAAGCGCTATGAAAGTCAATATTGCAACGTTAACCTTTAATGAGAGGCCATGCTACAAATTTCCTGGAATTTTCATGCAGTGTATTCACAAATGTTAATAAACCTAAAATGGAATTTATGGCAATGATTCACTATGCATAAACAATGCCTAATGCAGTTAAATTTGTTGCTGTTATGGTGATGGCAAGAGCTTTTTCTTTTCAGCCTAATGGCATAACCAGGAATGGGCTGTAGGAGACAGCAAGAAAGAGTCCTTGCCATTCCTTCTGACAGAAAAGAGATTATGCCTCTTCATAGGCCGAGCACTCCGACTCTTTACCGGAGCTCTCTGCATACAGTTATTGCATTTTTGCTTTAATTAGTACATGTTTTATCTTGCGCAGTTGACAATATGCATTATCAAGAAGCCATATGAAAAATATTAGAATATACAATTTCGAACAATGATTGATTCAATGTTAAAATGTAGAATATTCCCACACTTTTAGCACTAACACTAAAACCCTGCTCATTCCCACTTGACCATTTATCTGGGATCTTGTGCACCATGCAGATTTTCATAGCAGGGGTTACATCTGTGAGCACACCATGGACCATGTAGCAGGCTACTATACAGCACCAGCTCCGCAAAATACTGTGTGATTGATTGATTGATATGTGGGGCTTAACGTCCCAAAACCACTATATGATTATGAGAGACGCCGTAGTGGAGGGCTCCGGAAATTTAGACCACCTGGGGTTCTTTAACGTGCACCCAAATCTGAGCACACGGGCCTACAACATTTCCGCCTCCATCGGAAATGCAGCCGCCGCAGCCGGGATTCGAACCCGCGCCCTGCGGGTCAGCAGCCGAGTACCTTAGCCACTAGACCACCGCGGCGGGGCGCAAAATACTGTGTGAATTGTGAAGAACTTGCTAGTACAAACATAGTGCCATTATATGAAGAGGAAACAAGCAATCAAGACAGCAGTGTCTGCTGCAAGAACCTGCTACTGTTGCAGTGAATAAGGTAAGAGCCAGCAGTATCTCTTAAATCTCAAGATAATCCCTATCAACAGAAGTCTCCAATGCCCATTCTTGTCAACACAGTATTTTGACATATTAAAGCTCAAACGTATTTGACGTCCCACACACACACACACAAACATATACAAATGCTGTGCAAATCAAGCCCAAGAACTCATTACTCCTTGATAGGTATACAACCTTCGGTACACATTTGGTGATCATGAAAGACACACAAATTTGGCTGCACTGCAGCCTGAATTAAAAACAGAACTCCCTAATCGACCAGAGCATTCCTCACAACATATGCCACTTCTCGATATCAACCATCTACAAGACATCGTAAGGAGGCATGTCTGCACACAGAGCCCACAGGAACATGCAGTCACTGAATTACCTGTGGGTCTTGCTCCAGCCAGTCTGGCCCCTCTCCATGAATGACTTGTTCTCGTAACCAGACCAAACTGATAAAGGCACACAGCGTGCAAGTAACAATGCAACAGCCATACAAGCTGTCTGACAGCAAGTTCTCCCTGCAAATACAAGCAACCATAATGTGTTTTAAACAAGTGGCCAATGCTCCGGGCTACATGGCAACACAATTAAACTCAGGACAAAAGCAAACATTTAAAATTACCGAAACAGGACAATGAAAATTTGCGTAACAAATAAGATATAGCCATCAGCCAGCAAAAGGGGCCAACCAATTTTTAAAATTTTCTTGCCAGGCAAATGCACATACTTAGACACAAATGTTTTATGACTTGCTTCAATACTGAAGGTGTTTGCTGTATCTCCGACACTGGTAAAAGCATCTAATATTTAAAAAATAGCTCGATCCTACTCACTCTATCAGCAATCAAGAAACTGCTAAGCTACTCTAGCATTTGAAGACAGCCCTGCCCATGACCAAAAGGGAAGTACCTGTTGAAACACTCAATGAAAAAAACAGAAAAAAGACAAAAAGAAAACACTATAGATAGCAGATTCAAAGGGTTTGTGAAAAGAGAATGCAGCTGCCTGATTGTAATTTTCCCTCTTTCAATAAGGATTCAACACGCTGATTCTAAAATATTTTGGCACAATATTTAGTCTATAATTAATGACGCCCGTTTTACAAAGCAGTTTTGGCAGACTCCTAGACAACCATGCGGCACCATCTCCCGCTGACTGACAACTGCGCTTGCTTGCGAAAAGATGTCTTTCCACATGTTCTCCGAACCATAAATTCAACCAGCCTATTTGCAGTCCATATCCAGCCTATTTCCAGTCCATATGAAAAGAAACCGAAACCAAGTACCAAACCAAATCACAATTCACAAAGCAATTGGCACACAAAGCATAACTGCTACATGTTCTACTTTGCACCTTGGGAAATCAACCCTTTTAGAGAACCACAAAAGAACTTAAGACACTCACGTGGAAAGCATATCCAAAGGCAATGTCAAGAGTGAGCTCACAGACCCAGTAAACAGGCATCGATATATGCGACCTGCATGAGAAAGCATATGGCAAAAGTTACAGCACAAACAATACAACTGCTCTAGATAAAGCAGCAAAAGTAGTTTTTATAAAAACATTTCTTTCAGCTAACATAGTATGAAGATTTACAGAAAGTACAATACAAAAATGTATGTAGCAGATTATTTATGTAATGCAATCTCTTAGGCTAATTACATATTCTGAAACATACATATAGCAAGAAATAGGCTAAATGCAGACTTTATATATAAGGTGAAAAAAAAAAAACTGTTCGTAAAGCTTGCTATGCAAGTGCTGTTCGCAATAAGACACAGGTATATTCGCAGCCTTGTTGAGTTGACAAACCAGCTATTACATACAATTAGCATTTTTTTCATGACTAAGTACTGATAATTAACTTTATTTGGCCAAGCTTTTTATTCTTGCTCGAATTGGTAAAATATTAACTTCATGTTGCACCTTGCCTCAAACAACACCGAAATCAAGCCTTCATAGTTTGATGAAATCTGCCTGGTTGTTTTTTTTAAGCGCATTCAACGTCAAATATAAAACAGACGCATGCTATGCCGCTACTCAAGTGCTTCCAAGCATTCTTTGAATGATACATGACTGCTTTGTTTATTGTACAGGGCTTCAGGGTATTTGATTTACTTGTATCAAAACACACTACTGACGTCTTGGAGCCTTATACAATGCAGTAATGAATAAACACCTCGCATTGTATGCACTAAATAATGGTTGAAAACACTTAAGTATGGGCACATGAGCACATGTCTATTTCATATTTGCATGTTTCACACACTCTTGCTTTTTTTTTAGGAAAAAAGAAACAGGCGGATTCAAGACACAGGCGGATTTCAGCAAAAACATTCTTCATTCCAGGGTTATCTGAGGTGACATAAAACATAAAGTTAATATATTTTAGCAACTTTAGAAAGAACAACAAAAGTGGCTATTTAAAGTTGATGAACAAATTTGCCCTTGGTCATTAAAAAATACATGTATGTACACACAACTACCATTATAACTTTCCTAGAGTGCATGCTTTTTTTTATTCTTGGTACAAGATAGCCAGGACAGCCAGTATTAACAAAGGTATAGACACTCAGCAGCAATGGCTCTATACTGTACAAAACACACATGTACGAATAAAAGAATGCCACGCTTACAGGCTGTAAGGGGCACTATGCCTAGCCAAGCAAAGGCCACCACAGTGTAATGCAGCCAGTAGCGGATGGCCGTGCCCAGGCTGCTCAGAAGGCCGCTCACTATGTCCCGTATTGGCAACCGCTTTGGCATGTCAGGAGAGTAAACTGCTCAGAAACAAGGATAATAATGAATGACAAGGGGCCAAGTCTTATATATAGAATAAGATACACAATGCAGAGCACGCTAACAGACAGCAATATACACCTCAGATATGTATCAGGCAAGTACGCAATGTTAAGAGTTTAGCCATGCAAATCTTGCAAGGCCTGGACGCCACAACCTAGAGCTAGACATGACAAAAGCAAAAAATTTTAGCACATCGGGTCCAGCTCCATTTACACATTGTATCATATTTTTAAACACTGCATATATCGCACTTTTTTAAAATTTTATTTACTGCTTAGGTTCTTGTAAAACTCATGGCACTCAGAGTTGAGAGCAACATTTTGAATTTTAAAAAGTAAAGGCAGGCACACCTCACACTCATGTTAAGTGTACTGCACTGAATTAATCAGAGCACCCCACACTAAAAAAACCACACCTATTAAGATATATGGCTCTGTGGTACCATGTATTTATTTAACCATACTTCCCAAGATATTTTAGTAAACTACAAGTTTGCTCCTGCTTTTTTTTTTGTAAACCAATAAATCTCAAAGCATACACCTAAAATGAGCCAAACGTACTTCAGTAAGGTACTTATATAATGACATTGCATTGCTGTAAAAACATTAATTACACGATTCATACTACTAATAATTTCCAAGCAGTTCAATAGCTTGTCACAGATTATCCAAATGAAAAATAATGTGAAATGTTTAATGAAACTATATACAGTTCAACATAAATATACCTATACAAACAATTTTTCACCACGCAACATGCCAACTTGAGCATCTACGATACTAAACATGAAGAAATATGACATGTCTCTAAATCTCAAGCAAATTGTAATATCTCACACTGTGCCTACCTTGCTTAATAAACTCATGATGAAGGACTTTGACCCACCGTGCATTTTAAACATTTTTCCAAAGCTAAACTGACATTGAGATAGGTCAACACCGTCGAGAAAAAATTTTAGTTTTAGTCCAAAAGTTACAATTATTATTTTGGCTTGTAGGGCTTTAGAAAATCTTAAAATTAAGATGACTAAATAGGTAAAAATATAACAAACTAAATTTGTTCAAAAAGTGCCAAAATATGTATGTTTTACCAACAGTGATCACTAAAAAAACTTTTAGTGTGACTCAACCTGACTTGGCAGCTATGTAGTGAGGACAACACCCATTGCATCTAACCTCCATGACCATCATATCTTAAAGCCTAGGCGTGTTACCATAAAAAGAGTGAAAAAGTTGATATTTGGCGAGTTTGTTTTGTACGCAGTTAGCCATATATTACAAAAAGTTACCGCTTGTTATCAGTGATTCTGCTTGAATACACAGATCCACCTATAAAGAAACAGCACACAATATTTTATGTGAAAATATTGGTTAGAATAATTGTTCACATAACAATAGAATGGAAAAAATCACGTTTATAGAAAAATGGCTTTATAGATTTGAATCGAATTTTCATGTAACAAATAAACATTCAAAATGCCTGAAATCCACCAGGCTTAATAGCTTAGGACCTCTTTCAAAGTGGTACAAGCTTATTTTCAACGAGACAAAAGAATTTTTTTTCCTAGCTCGTTTTGTGTCTATAGGTGACTCTCATCCACATGCTCCACGGTGGGTCCACACATGGCATACTGAATATTTAACTTGCGTTTACGCTTCTTTTTTGTCCTGTGCTTCACCATGTTTTATGAAATATCATTACTTTTTTCATAAAAAGCCAGAATTAAATCCAAGGACTTGAATGACATAAAAAACAACGACTGCTGAACGAAAATGAGCGCACTTTGACTAGTGGAGTGCTCCAACCAAGTAGTGAAAATTTTAAAATAAAATGAGAATGTGATGTTCTACAAGCTTTAAAACGTACTTAGATAACCTAGCATTATGCAATATGTATATTAAAAATATTTATGACGAGATGGCAAGTGCTGTGAAAACGGAAATATTCAGTTTCGATTTTGCATGCATTCATCAAAGGTTGAAAAAAAAAAAAACGGAAATCTTCAGTTTCAATTTCGCATGCATTCATCAAGGGGTGAAAAAATGGTGATAACATTTGAGCGACTCAAGATAGCTACATAATTTTTTCTCTAGGTATTCTTGAATGGACTGGCAACATGAAAATGTAAAATCCCCGAAAACAATATTTTTCGAAAAAATGTGTTTTTGAAGGTGGTGACCTACCCTTAAAGTGACAAATTTTTCTTCTTTTTTTTTTCCTCGCTGAATTGTGTGTACATATTGCGTTGTTTTGGTGATCATGTGCAAGAATAATGTATGCTCTCTTTGTACTTATACTTATGTGCACCAGGTTTTTGTATGTCGCCACTGCTTGTTGAACTGTAAAAAGCTGGAAAGCTTAGTCAAGCTTTTAGTCAACTTAGTCAAGATCTTTTCTTCCCATGCCCTCTACTTCCTGAAGTAGTAAATAAAATGACAGATTGATTAAAATTAATAAAAAGAATAATTAGCTTTTTAATAACTGAATTTAGGGAACTTGTTTATGCTAGGAAGCTGTAGCCCGCAAAAATGTATGGCATACCAATTTTTCAGAAATCACAAAAGTTGCACATAATTCGAGATATTCATCCTCCAATTTTTATAAACATATCAAAACTGACTGCTGCTGAGGCACAGGTAATGTAGCCACTCTGTTACGTCTAAATTGAAATGCCCAGTTGTGTATTGTCATGGAAAACGGAAGTCATCTGACTTGCACCAGAGGATAGCCTTACCTTCACGTGTAGTGTTTTGTGCTTATCTGTTTATTTTAAGCTGTGCACAAGAAAGCCCCAATACCTAACTTTCCTTTCTTTGTAACGAACAAAACTAAGAGGCAGCCATTGCAGAGCTGCTTCTAGACAGTCAAAATAGTTTCTTTGGGCCAGTTTAAAGTTTGTGAAACAGATAAGCACACCCAATCACATACAAAAATTGAGATTTACTTGTGTATTTTAGACTACTAGTAACTTTTTGTGACCAAAATCTGCTTTGATGCGCCTTGATTCAAATTTCATCATCTACTGTTGGAAGGAAGTGCTGCTCTGACCTAACAGAATTGCTGTATTTTCTGCAAGCCAGGCACAATCAGTTTTAATATTGCCATTAAGATTGCACAATGAATATCTCTCATTGCATGTACTTTTTCTGATTTTTAAATAATAGGTCTGCCGTAAACTGTCTTGGAATAGAACGGTCTAAACAAATTCCCTAAAGTCAATAGTTTAAAGTTTAATTATATTTAGTTAATCAGTCACTACAGCTTTATTCTAGCTGTGGAAAAGCATTCCCGCTTTGACACAGCGTTCATATGCGAAAGCCATAGGAGCCTGACTACTATAGGGTTATTTGAAATCTGTATTGCCTTCAAAAAACATAAAAATAAAGGGTGTTTCATGCAACTGAAAATTAAATATTTTTTAGAATGTGGTTAACCAAAACTAAAACAAATGACCTATGCTATGCCATCGTGTGGCACTCGATAAAGTATTTTTTATATCACAGTGAACGAGTTCATAACATCAACTACACAATTTTTTTTATTATTTACTTGAGGGCCAACTGTGTTTAATAATGTTGAAGAGAACATTACAAAACAACCAATCCAATTTTTTGCGGCAACATACGTGCTACATGGCAACTTTTCTCAGTGTTTAAAAAAAGCCCACAAAATATAAAGTAAAACCACGTGACTTCATTCATGCACTATTGTACTGCAGTGCCCTCAACTGTGCTTTGATCAAAACAACAAGCATGTGGACTGTCAACTTATGACTTGTCAAGGATGAAAGTGCTTCATTGCCCTGCCCAGCTGTCAAAATGCGGACCCGCTGGGAATCTGTTAACTCAAAGCCATGGCTGCTCCTATCCCCACAGTGTGAATGGTGGTTCTCTCTCTCTCTAGCCACGTTTGAGAGAGATGCAGTGCGGTTGAACACGAATGCAGTCATGTGGTATGAATTTTAAGAAAACTTGATGGCACCCGGCCTAACAATAGTTAATGATAGTAATCAATACTGCCAAGCATGCATCACAAGCAGAGCTCTCCTGTTAAATCTAGTGTTCTAAACTCATCGTCACACAATACTTTATAAAGGATACACATCTTTTCATGACAAGAAAACAAACTTGGCAAGATCTTCAAACTGAATACTTCTCAATAGTAGGCTGTTTCTTTGTTTATGAAAGTGATTAAATAGTTCTAACCCATTAGAAACACATTATACAGTCAAACCTCTTTATAAGAGACACTAATATAAGAGACAAATGGGTATAAGAGACGCTAGCGTGCCTACACTAAAATATGGACTGACAAGAAAATGCATAAGAGGCACCCTGTTTATGATGAGTTGATAAGAAAATGCATACGAGATACCCTGTTTATAAGAGACATCTTGTACAAAAGGCAAGAATTGTCATCCGAAGCATGCCTCTTATAAAGGGGTTTACTGTAGAACAATATTCATCAAATCATGCATTTATTGGCAAAATCTACCTTCGTACACAGCTTAGCAATCTATCATATCATAAGAGTGTTGGTAAAAGTATACGGGAAAACCAATCTTCGTACGTGCAGCATTCAAAAAATCATAAAGTAGTTCTGTACAAAAAAGGAATGTTAAAACATTACTACACTTTCTGGGATAACTTCCTTTCGTTATTTTTACACTACGTTCTTAGAACTAATAGGGGACAAGATTGGTACAGGTGATGAAGAAAAGCACAAGTTTGCAGAGTGAAGGGCAACTTAGTTCCTATTCATGAACAATTCCATATTGCCCCCGCCAGAAAAGTAGACAGCACAAGAATAAACCACAATCAAGTAGCCGATTTCACTGCTCTTTTAAGCTGCTTCCTCGTGCCATGTAAAGATACCTGGCATAAACAATATATTGTAAGGAACCGGTTTATTCAGCCAGGCTCGAGCTAAATCACATTGGTGATGATATTTACAGATGAAGATGTACAGGTGATGATGATATCTAAAGAGAATGAAGAGTCATTCGCTTGTCGCGCTCACACTAATTCCCCCGCGCGGTGAAAGCGGCCGCCTGGTCGCTTGAGAGTATTATGAAATGCGGTGCACATAAGGCTTTAAACGAGATACGTGCACTATCTCTGTTACTCGGAAACGATTATCAGGATTAGTGCTAAGAGGTGAAATACGGTAATTGACAGATGTCTGTTCAATCACCGTGTACGGCCCAATGAAGTGACTGATGAATTTGTCGCATAAGCTGGGGACGCGCAGTGGAGTCCATAGAAGAACTTCGTCACCAGGGCAAACACTCGCAACACGGCGAGACGAGTCGTAGCGAGATTTTCGAGTGTCTTGAGAGAGGCCGATGTTAACGCGGGCCAGGTGACAGGAGTGAGCGAGACGAGATAAAAATTCTGCAGAGAAAGGAGCCATCGAGGGTGCAGGGGCCGAAAGGAAAGAGACATCCAGAGCAAAACTTGGTGAGCGACCATAGACGAAAAAAAATGTAGAAAAAAGCCGGTAGTGTGTTGAGCAGCCATATTATAAGCGAATGTCACGAAGGGTAGAATTGCGTCCCAGTTTGTGCGGTTGGGGTGAATGTACATGTCGATCATGTCCGATAGGGTCTGATGAAATCGTTCAGTCAATCCGTTGGTCTGCGGGTGGCAGCTAGAAGAGGTCTTGTGAACAGTGTTCGAGGCACGCAAAACTTGCTCGACAATAGAAGAGAGAAAGACTTTGCCACGATTGCTCAGGAGAATGCGTGGAGCTCCATGGCGCAAAAATATGTGGCGAAGAAAGAAATCAACGACCTCGGTGGCAGTCCCAGATAGTATAGAAGCTGTTTCGGCGTAGCACGTAAGGTGGTCGACGGCCATGACAATCCAGCGATTCCCATTGAATGATATAAGAAGAGGGCCATACAAGTTGATTCAAACGACTTCAAAAGACGAGGCGGGACAAGGAAGAGGTTGGATTAAGCCAGCCAGATCAGTTGTCTGTCGTTTTCGCCGTTGGCAACGGACACAGGAGGCAATGTACTTAGCGACAGCTGAAAAGAGGCCAGGCCAAAAACAACGACTTCATATTTTGTCTTAAGTCTTGTGATAGCCCAGATGAGCGGTGGTTTGATCATCATGAAAGGCTTCTAGAACTTCACGTTGCAGAGAACGTGGAATGACAGGTACCCACTTGTTGCCATCGATGTGGTAAATGTGGCGTTGTAAAGCACCACCGACAAGCTTAAATTGTTTAAGTTGTCGACGGAGTCTGGTGTTTGGAGGAGTAGTAGAGCCGATCAAGCGGTCAACAATGGTGCGGCAGTATGGGTCGACACGTTGTTGTCAAACAAGGACGGATAGGGTGCCAGGTGATGAACTTAGCGCTGCGATTGGAGAGGTGCTGTCGTTTTGAAGTACCGATGGTGAGTGGCCTCCGCTGGGCAAAGGACAGCGCGATAGAGCACCAGCATCTTGATGCTTTTTCCCACATCTGTAGGTGACATCGAAATCGTACTCCTGCAAGCAAAGAGCCCAGCGACTGAGGCGACCCGATAAGTTTTTCAGCGATGAAAGCCAGCATAGGGAGTTATGGTCGGTAAAGACGGTAAGATGACGGCCATGAAAATATGGTCGGAATCTTTGCACTGCCCAAACAACAGCAAGACACTCCTGCTCGGTGATAGTGTAGTTCTTTTCTGCAGCGGTAAGAACACGACTTGTGGGAGCAACGACACATTCACGTGAGTTTTTTTGTCACGCTGCAAGAGTACCGCATGGGAATTCTTAGGCATGCCAGTATGGTAGGTAGGAGACTGTGAACGGTAATAGGACAAGCGGGAGGGTGGTCGTATGTAATTCATGGTCGGACGGAAGCTTCGATGTTCTTCAGGAGCGTAGCCGCGTTGCTCGTCTTGTTGGCGCTTTCGACAAAACCAAGTGATTGATTGATATGTGGGGTTTAACGTACCAAAACCACCATATGATTATGAGAGACGCAACAAAACCGAGTGATACGTCCTCGATAGCTGCAGTAATAACAGATTGGCCGAGGAGGGCGCTGAGGTGCGTAATAAGGCGGTGCACGCACTGGCGGTGACAACGAAGCCACAGGCGCATGGTATGCTGGTGTAGGCACAAAAACTGCGGGTGCGGCAACTTCGGCGTACGTGGGCCTCTGACGCACGCAGGGACCGTTGGAACACGTCGGAAGCGATGCGGATGCGATCTCTTGTTTCATCAGGTCTCGCAAGCTATCTTTTGCAGAAGGGAGAGTAACTTCCGCAGCGCAGGAAGAGCAGCGCCTGTGAAGCTCTTCAAGAATGATGTCGCGAATAAGCGCACGCAAGTCGAGGGGTGCAGGCAAACGAATGTCTGTAGCATCGTAGCAAAGGCGAAGAGACTGAAGCTCGTCAAGTCGCTGAAAGATGGTCATCACGTCCTGGATGGTGGCAGGATTTTGCGTAGCGAGGGCGTTAAAGGCGACGGTGTTAATGCCTTTATTAATGTGGCATATTTGGTCGTCCTGAGACATGATAGTGCGAACACGCTTGCACTGTGCAAGGACATCCTCAATATAAGAGGTGTAAGAATCACCCGGCAGCTCCGTGCGTTCAGCGAGCTTCTTCTTTGCTGCCTCAGCGCGAACTGTAGGGGCACCGAAAATTTGACGAAGTTGCTGCTCGAAAGTGTCCCAGTCGGGAAGATCCGGGTGGTGGTTCCAGAACCAAGTTTTGGCAACATCAGACAAGTAATATGGGACGCTGCACAACTTCTGTGGATTTTCCCACCTTTTCAAATCGCTGACGAGGTCGTAGTCCTTGATCCAGTCTTCTACATCGTCGCCTCGGAGACCGGAAAACACAAGTGGATCACGCAGGCGAATGTTATTGGGCGAAGAGGGTGTCAGTGGCTGCAGTAGGACGACGAGGTTGGATGGGCCAGGGTTTTCTTGGGCCGCCATGGCAGGGGGTTGTATGCGACGACCCGAGCGGAGCTCCAGTGAGAACGGGCGAGAGGACTTGGGGAAACGAAAAGCATCTCCACCACTTGTGAGGAACCGGTTTATTCAGCCAGACTCGAGCTAAATCACACTGGTGATATTTACAGATGATGAAGAAGTAAAGGTGATGATGATATCTTAAGAGAATGAAGAGTCATTCGCTTGTCGCGCTCACAATATAACTACAGATAATATATAATGATAGATAAAACATAACGATACAATACATAACAATACAAAAGCAAAGTTGAAATCAAAAACTCACTTGGCATAAAGGAGAAACGGTGGTTGCAGAGTTCACAGTATTCTTTCCTGCTGTACTTCAACCACTGAACCAGACTGCAAATTATGAATAAAGAAAGTTGCAACGCACTGATTTCATGTACACGCACAATGGGCTGTACTGCAATGTGGCACCTGATCACTTCATTTCACAAAACCATTAGAGGCCCTCCCTCGGAGGGTATCACAAATGGGAGTAGGAAAAGAAAGAAGCAATACAATAGAGACACAGCAGAGATAAAAGATTGCAGACAAAACAATACTTGCTTAATAGAAGATTTTTCTAATCTGCAAGAGCACTTCTCTGCAATGCATATTCGCTCTACTATTGGTGGCACCGGAAAACGAGGCCCTACTTGCACGTGCTGGCACTTGTCTGTTATCCGTGTCTACATCAAGACAGCAGAGTCAATATTTTCCACGTCATAGCGCAAGGAAACTGTGCTCAAATACAGTGATTTTATTAAGAGGCTAGCTGCCATTAGTAGGGCAAACTGCACAGCAGAGAGGTGCACTTGCGGATTAGGAAAATCTCCTATAAAAGTGCACATTTTGAATATATTGAAAGAAAAATGTTTTGAATGCAATGCAATATAAAAGAATAACACAATAACAGAGCACAAAAAAGAGTGATTAAAGCATGATTGATAACTTTTTACTTAGGTGTAAAGTGATCAATAATGCATAAAAATAAAAGGAAAGGCTCTGCTAAAATAAGGCAACCATGTGACAAGCATAAATGAAAGTTAATTATGCACCACTGTACACTCAACACTCATCACAAATCTATTACAGTCACATGACATTCGAAATAATACTTATACGACACAACCATGCCCTACTGCTACGTGTACTTACAGCGTCAACTATTCATTACTTTCTCTTTTTTAAAATTTACTGCCTCTCTTCCAATGTTCAGCACTCATGGATTGAAGAAGGGCCATTTAGGGCTCAATAATAAACATGTTTTTATTTCTACTGTCTTCATTTCGGGACATGTCGACATAATATTGGCTTTAATGCGTACATCAAAGCCAAGGTTATTATGAAAAACAAGTTCGTTGAAACATGACATAATAATCTCGAATCTATTGCTTATACAAGTCGTTATACTAGAAATTTTGATGTCACATTTGAATCCGTGAGTACTGTAAACCTTTTTGCCTACTCTCTCTACCTGGACGTAGCTCTACTTGCAGATAGTGACATGAAGTATCAATTGACAGATGCCTCACTCTTTGAACGACCATTTTAAATGTGACACTTATCAAAGAAAGGTCACATTTCAAATATTATATCAAATAATCAGAAAAATATTATTGGCTTAAAAGGGTCATGAAATGAAAATGAAGTTCCCCGTTGTAATTTTCCCTGCTTCAATAGGGATTAGACATGCAGATTTCGAAATATTTCGGCACGATACCCTGTCTATATTTATTGATTCCAATTTGAAATCGTAGTTTTCTGTGGCTCCTAAGCAAACATGCAGCACTACTGGGTGCCCCAGGCATGCGTATTGTCAGTCAAACGTCACGGTAAGGAAAGTTATAAACAGAGCATTAGCTCTCCTTCGCTCCAAAATGATGGGAACACCGGAAAGAAAAAAATTACAGAAATTTTCGTGCTCTCAGCTGTGTATACTGTTGATGTACAGCAATGTGATCTGTTTGGTTCTGCATTAAAGGGCCACTCACCAGGTTTGACAATTTTGGGCTGACAAGCGCAATGTGTAGACGAGGCGTTCATGATCACGTCTTCCAAACTTTGCAATGCTACGCGCCGCGGAAATGAGTCAAATTTCAAGATAAAAGCTGCTCCTTCTCCCCTCTGCCGTTGCACGTGTAGAGAATGAGGGCATGACATAGGCGTAGGAATGGCCCTACGTACACGGCAATGCAGTGACGTTGGTCCTCTACGTAGACAAGTCTGCTCTGACGTTGTCAACAGTATACCACGTGACATGGCAAAAATTATTTAACACAACATGCGTAGTTTATGTATTTGTTGCTTTAAGAGATTTATTTAATAAAACTTGAAATAAATAATGAGACGCGATAAAAAATGTGCACGTTTTTCTTTTTTTTTACCGTGAAATGCTACGAGATGCGGGGCTAATGTGCCAGCGTTTCACATGCGTTCGTGTCCCCACGGTCAGTGCACTGAGCAGATGACCGCCGTGGAACGCTCCTACAGGTTCGTGCACTGCACTCATTGTGCTCATCTACTTTACCGCGTCTAAGCCAGCGTTTATAAACCATCCCGCAGAAACAGGCAGACGACCTCAAAATAACGCTGGTAAACAAAGCAATGCTCCTCGCCTGCTCGGGGGTTGGACTTGTTTGGGCACATCATGCGCACGTCACCTCATGGTCGGATGCTGGAGAGGATGGGAAAGAGATTTGGCTTGCGAAGGCTACACAGAAGGGTTTAGAGCTCGCCTCCTCGCATTCTCGTTTCGCGCCGCTTCAAAAAACCTGTTTTCTCCGCTCGTAATGAACCAATTTGAAAAATTTTTGTGGCAAAATGTTCCTCATCGGACGCCCAACAACTTCTACTGTCTAACTGAAATTCGGTATGGGGCCTGGTGAGTGGCCCTTTAAAGTACATCGGGGTTCTGTCACGTATTGCCTTCGCTCGCTCGGTGTAGCGTCCCAGTGTTTGTCTAAGTGATTGTGTTAGGTTGTGTTTTACGGCGTGCTTTGGGTGACTTATTCTCGTTATGCCTATTGTGTACATCTTTAGACAGTGTCGCACAACTTATCGAAGTGGAAACAACCTTTATGATGGTTTTACGGCGCCGCAGTTCCGATGGTACGATGCTATGAACCTCGGTTAACTATGGCTCAGCAAACGTCGCTGCGTCGATACATTTTGTCGAACACACAGACTTTTCATGGGCTGACTCAAAAAGACGTCAGCTGTATATTTTAGGGGAGCGTAAGTAAGGAATCAAAATTATGCTTTTTATAGCTATTAAATAGGCCCAAACGATTCAACGAGTCGAGGTACAGTACTGAATAAACGGGCAGTATTCTGAATACAAAGATAATCGAAAATTTTCGGAAAATGTTTCACGACCCCTTCAAAAGGCTAGCTGCAACAAAATTTGAGTTTGGCAGAATTTGCTCGGAATGCATAGTATATGTCGGGTAAGCCCCAGCTAGTTTCCAGAGCTATCGAGCTGGGGCTGCACTTAACCATTGCCGACCGCAGACGTCTCTGGCAGCAGCTTGCGGATGCACTGAACACGGTTCAGAACACTTCTTTTGTCATGTCTTCAAATGCATCATCTACCTCGCGCCATCGTCCCTGCACGATTGCAGCAGCCGGACAGGCAGCACAAAAATGCGCGGAAAGGAAAGGTAATGGCATTTTCTCCAACTGTTTGCCACATCGATTTGAATTGAAATGAATACAAAAGTGTGTGCTGTTGCAGCTTATGTTTCAATCCAAGGTAAGCCATCTAATAGCCATTATAATCGATTTCGGGCGGTTTTGGTGCCCGTTCCTCTCGCCGTTGTCTGAAAGTGGTCGCATGAAGCCACGGCTCATGCGACCCTCAACATCACAGCGTTCGTCACAGCTCACATTGACCAATCACGTGCGTCTCTAAGGAACAACACATCTCCATGCATATGCACTGCATATGCAGGAACACAAGCACTGCATATGCAGGAACACTGCATATGCAGGAACACAAGCACGATCATGCCACAAAGCTGAAAAAAGTTGAACGGCTCGCTCCTTATCGCGAGTAGACAAAGCAGCGAAGTTCGACAGAAATGTAGTCAGGCTCTGTTGAAAGCAATTCAAGCACGTTAACATAATACTTTAAGAAAACAAATTGTGCTGCATTTGGTTTAGTGTAAAACATGCAGGTGCAGTCACATAAGTGTTTACAGAAATGCAGGGACACTGTAGTGTACACGTATGCCGAAGGAGTACCACCACTAGCATGGGTTCAGTCTTAGCGAGCCGCAGGGCACGCGTTAAGAGTCTCCATGGCGAGAACACAGTACAGCTCAAGGCCGCAACACTTTATTGCCTGCGGCAACACCGAGAACGCAATACAGAGCCCATTGCAAAAGGGGCTACGGGAAAGCAAATGAGCTTATCCATGCGACGGCCGAGAAGTACCACCCAGGGTGCCACGAGCACGTCTCAGTGGGAAAAAGTGATTCACGGTGACACCAGGACAACAGGGCCCGGCCACTCGAGCGAGGACAAAAACTCCACTCGAGTTGGCTTCGAGAGATACGGGTCAGCGTAGTACAACCACGCGCAAAGACACCACACAGCTCTTCGGCCTAGCGTTCGAAAGGACATTAAAAGGTGAGCGTTCGCACCGGATGCAAGGCGCCGTTGGGGAGTCCGATGAGCCCCAAAACATAGGAGCCAACGAACCGAAAAGAAATGTGTGCTCACCCTAAGATGTCCCAGAAAAATCCGACTCATTCCCAATGCGCCCGCAATACATCCGAAGAGACTTCACGCATGACGCCACAGTCGACATCCGCTACAGGGCGAGAGGGGTTAATACTCAGTCCCGCTACAGTGTACTCCCGCTCCCCCAGCACGACAGACCACGGAGGAGGGGGAGGGTCATGTCAGGACTTGAGACCGGCAGAAATAGGCGACAAAGCTCGTGCAATGACGGTGGGCTAGCCTCAATTCCCACAACTTTCAGTTGACATATGGCAGTGTGCCAAACCAAGCATTGGTATTGAAACTGGCCGTGTTACCACCTGCAGTCTATCAAAGCAGCGAGAATATCTGAAGCGTAAACCAGCATCCTCATTTATTGTGAACCACCGAGTTTCCAAGAGAATGAGACGAGCCAGTAGGCACAAAGTGGGCAGCCGTTATTTAGACAAATGCCTTAACGTACTTTCATGATAATGTATGCATGTTTCCTTCCTGGTTCTTTCTTACGTATATTTTGTTCGTTTTTTTCCTGTACTATATAAAGAGAAAAAACTGCGGGAGCAGCCACGAAGTGCATACTTTGGAGCGCAGAGCAGCTGATTCGCCTGCATCGGTAGGTCTCTCAGGCTGCTGTCTACATCACTTGCAGTCAGCTATAATGGCGCTGTTTTTTCTAGTTTCAGTATCAAAAATTGCATATTTAGCACATCTTTTTCTTAGGCAACCACTTGCATTTCTAAAGCCAAATTTTGGCAGGTAGCATTATAGTCACCTTGAGTGTTTAACGTGGCTTTTTTGGTCAGCACAATTTTGTTGCAGTTGGCCTCTAAGTTTTAGTAAATACTCTATATCAGTTCCTCCCAAGGTATTTCAACAGCAAGATAGGTCAACTATGAACTCCTAAGTATTAAAAAAATTATACCAGCTTGCTGAGAAAATAGGATGCTTTTAGTGACAAAGAGTGACTTTCGTTGAAGTCCATACTCACTTTTAAAAAAACACAAATTCAATATCATTTTAGCCTGCAATTTTCAGCAATAAAAAAATTATGTTGGCAAAAGTATTCATCACATTTCTTAATGAAGCGTGAACATCATTCGTGCAATAATGCTTTTCACAGAGATGAGGCAGTGGGCTTGTTGAGCTTGCTAAAAACAAAAAAATCACTTCAGCTCTCCCAAAGTAGATTCCGTCATTGGTGGTCCAAAGAATAAAAGAGAAAAAAAACACTCAATAGAAACTTCATATCCAATACCAATACAACAAATACGAACCAGCAGTCTGAACACATTGGTAAGCCATAACCACTGTACCTTACAGAAGGAGAAAGCAATGATGATGATGATGTGTGGCATTTTATGGCACAAGTGCCATTTGATGGCCAAAGAGTGCCATTTCAGTAGACTAGAGTGAACAATGACATGGTGCGTGGCTATATAGGGGCCTTAAAATTCCTCGCGCTAACGTGGGTAAAAACATAGAAGTATTTAAAATCATGACAGTGACGTGAAGTATGTCCAGTGAAAGTGGATGGCGAAAGGTCATGATCATAAAACCATGACGGGGATGTAGTCACCGCAGGCGCGACCTCGGTACAGAGGTCTTGCTACGGATCAGCTCGAAACATGCAGTGAAAACATGTACGTCATTTGAAAACCAAAACAGTGATTGAGGTTTAAAAATCGGACCCTACCAATGAGCATCCCAGGGTGTAGTGGGAGCTGCTGTTGGTAGGGTAGTAAAAAGTGCTTTTTTCTCAGAGCATCTAACTCATCGCACTGTATGAGCATGTGGAGAACCGTAAGTGGTTCTCCACATCTCTCAGACAATAACGGATCGCCACCAGACAAAACGTGTGAATGTGTTAAGTTAGTGTGTCCTATTTGTAGCCTTGTAAGTGTGACTTGTGTGTAGCGGGATCTGGATACTGTTGGCCAACTTTCAAGCCTTGGTTTGATAACATGCAATTATTATCCGTTTGCCTGTCCCAGAAGAGCTGCCAGCACGCCCTGAGCTCCCATTGGCAGGTGCGTGGTCGTGTGCAGACCCAGCCAGCTGGTCCGCCACTACGTTTCCAGCGATCTCGTAGTGCCCTGGCAGCCAGCAAACCACAACCTGTCGTTTAAGGCCGTAGATTGTGCATAAAAGAGAATAAAGTGATATGAGGACAGGATTTTTATGTTTTTTCAGCATTTTCAGAGCTGTTACGACACTCAGCGAATCTGTGTACACAACTACACATTGCAGTTGCAATTCCTTGATATGCTTGATGGCCACAGATATCGCATGGGCTTCTGCAGTGAAGATGCTTGTTTGCGGGTGCAGAATACCGAATTTTGAACAAGATGGGCCAACAGCTGCATAGGACACATAAGTACGAGACATTGACGCATGTGTACAGAATTCTGGGCAAGTGTATTTATGTTGAATTTCGAGAACGTGGGTGCGAATGTATGCAGTAGGTGCATGTTTAGTAACCTGCACGAAGGATACGTCGCAGTCAATACTCTGCCACTGGCATGGCGGTGGATATGCTGCGGGAGCCATCAACCGGTGCTCTAGAAGTGGCACACCAATTTCCTCAGCGAGGCTTTTCAAACAGAGGGAGTAGGGCTGTCTCAGTGAAGGATGATTGTTGAACAAGGCAGCATTGGACGTATCATTAATTATGGTGTGAGCAGCATGTTTCTCGTCAGCATTAGCCTTGAGATAGTATGTAAAAGACAGGTAACATCTCTGCAGATGGAGCGACCATTCATTTGATTCTACGTACAGACACTCTACACGGCAAGCACGAAAAGCACCCGTAGAGAGGTGAATGCCTAGGTGGAGGACAGGGTCGAGAATATTTATAGCTGATGGTGTCGCAGACTGATAGATTATAGCAACGTAGTCTAGGCGCGTGCTGTACAAGGCTACAAATTCATCAGACATTTCCTGTCACTACCCCACGTAGTGCGTGACAACACTTTCAAAATATTCATGGTATTTAAGCACCTGTTTTTTAAATACTTGATATATGATATAAAAGTTAGTTTTGTGTCTAATATTAGTCCAAGAAACTTGTGCTCGGTTTTCACAAAAAGGTGCAGACCATGTAGGTCAATGTCGGGATCAAGATAGAGGCCCCTCTTTTGGCAAAACAAGACACAAGTGCTCTTTTGCATGTTGAGTTTAAAACCATTCTCATCTGCCCACTGAGAGACCTTGTTCAGACCTAATTGAACCTGACATTCTCACACTGAGAGGTTAGAGGACTTAAAACCAACCTGCCCGTCGTCAACATATGTACAGTAAAATATATTTCGTGGGATAAAGAGGCGCAAGGAGTTCATTTTGACTATAAAAAGTGTACAACTCAATACCCCTTTTTGCAGCACTCCTGTTTCTTGAACAAATGTACGGGACAACACAGTGCCCACTCGAACATGGAATGTCCGATTAGACAGGTAGCTTTCGATTATTGCCAACATGCTGCCCCGCACACCTAGGGGTGACAGGTCTCGGAGTACGCCGAAGCGCCATGTGTTGTCATAGGCCTTCTCCATATCAAGGAACACCGACAGAAATAATTGTTTATGAATGAAATAATCACGAATTCGCGCCTCGATACGGACAAGGTGGTTAGTAGTGGACTTATTCTCTCGAAACCCGCACTGGCATGGGTCAAGCAGGCGATTTGTTTCAAGGAAATGCATCAGTCATCTGTTTACCATTTTTTCAAAAACCTTGCAAAGGCAACTCATCAATGCTAGGAGACTGTAGCTTAATGCTGAAGATGGGTCCTTGCCTTGTTTAAGAATTGGAATAATGAATGCTTTCTTCCAGGTGGAAGAGATCTCGCCGGAAAACCAAATGGCATTATACAAAGAAAGAAGAGCTTTTTGGGTTTCGGGAGGCAGACGTTAGAGCATTTGTTATAATATACGGTCGGAGCCTGGGGCAGTTCTGTTACAGCAGTTTAACGATGCTTCTAACTCAGCTAAGACGAAAGGTTCATTGTATGCCTCATTTTTCATAGATTTGCATTTTATTTTTTGTTTTTCTATTTTTGCTTTGTATAGTTGGAACGCTGGACTGTAATGGGATGAGCTGGAGACCTGTTCGAAGTGTGCAAGAAGTTCGCTTGGTCTTCCAAACCGTTGCCTTGTGGGTTTACTAGAGGAAGAGGATGTGATTCTCGTCCTACTACCCTACAGACAATGCTCCAGACTCTTGCTTCATGTGTATACGAGTTGATTCCAGATAAAAACCTTTGCAGCTCTCCCTCCTGGCCTGTCGACGCGTTCGCCTGGTTTGGGACTTGACGTTTTTAAAATTGACAAGATTTGCAACGGACGGTGAGTCTCAAAGCAGTGTCCATGTTTTGTTTTGTTGTTTGCGAGTATTGCGGCACTGTTCCACCAGGGGACTTGTCGTTTTCCGCCCAGTCCAGATGTTTGCGGAATGCACTTAGCTGCAGCTTCAATAAGAAAACCAGTAAAGTATTGTACAGCTGCATCTAATGTTGAATTGCAATGGCGGAGTCGGTGCAGCCGACCGACTTCGCGAGCGAGCACTCGACTCTGGCGCAGAGCAAATCCTCCGAATCCGCCATCGGAACACAACCCGCCCTGCTGGAGCAAGGCGGAAGCTGCCGCGTTACCCAGGATATCTTGCGCGTGGTCTTTTCCGCTGTCTGTTTCCCACGTGGTTTACCAGCATCGCCGCATCGTTCGTTTGCTTGTTCAGCGCTATTCACCTGTGTGGAATGGATATCACGCCAAGCGTGCAACAGCTATTGTCCACAATGTCTGCTGTCGCTATCGAGTAGCAGAAGCATTGCCGCACGCTTTGCCGAGGTAGCCGAGCCGTCCATGCCGTCCGCCATTATCAACACAACTCGCGCCGCGTCAGCCGCGCCCCCAAGCAGGCAAACGTGCTAAAGGAAATGCGTCACGCTGAGTTCCGGTCCACTCCACCGATTTCGGCGGAGCATTTTTTCCTGCTCCACTTAGTGGTATAGTTTTCTGAGCTTGACATTTTCTCGAAGTGTACGCCAAGAGCGTTTGCCTGTTCTTCTATTGTATCACCGCAGTCATTCACCAAAGGGAAGGGATTTGGGCCTTGTCCTTTAAGTTTATGCACCCTATTATAAACCTTGCTGACGTCTGTGTAGGAGTTTATTGAGGATATATAGCGTGTCCAGCTTTCCCGTTTGGCTACACGGCGAACACGCCTGCCATTTGCTTTGCAACTTTTAAAGGTTATCAAGTTTTCTGCTGTTGGGTAGCGAGAAAAAAACCTCCATGCTTTGTTTTGCCGTTTTTTAGCAATTTCACACTCCCGATTCCACCATGGCTTTGCGTTAACCTTATCATTCCTGGACTGCGGTATGCACTTTTTTGCACAAGTAAGAACATATTCCGAAATATAGTTGGCCATCTCTTCTACTTCCAAACGGTCTACCTCTTCGAGGTGTAGTGTACATAGCTCTCTGAATTTCACCCAGTTTGCAACATGAAAGTTCCACTTTTTGGGATAAGACGGCCGGTCATCCCATTGTTTTGTTGCTAAAAGAGTTGGAAAATGGTCACTTCCATATGGATTATTAATAACTTTCCAATCTAAGTAAGGTAGGAGTGACGGTGACCCAATGGCTAAATCTATGCATGAATATGTACTGTGTGTGGTACTGAAGTATGTTGGCTCTGCCTTATTGAGCAGGCAGGCTCCAGATGCGAGAAGAAAGTTTTCTATTGCACGACCTCTCGCATCACATTTGGTATCACCCCATAGCAAACTGTGAGCATTAAAATCTCCAATTAACACATATGGTTCTGGAAGCTGATCAATAAGCTTTTCGAACTCTGTTTTATTGAATGGTTCGTCAGGGGCTATGTAGATCGAGCAGATAGATATAAGACGGTTGAATAGAATAGCGCGAACAGCCACAACCTCAAGAGAGCTTTGTAGCACAATGTGCTGGCATGCTACGCTTCTTTGTGCAATGATGGCCACACCTCCAGAAGAGAAATTGCCACCATTTCGATCTTTACGAAAAACCACATATTGATTTAAGAAATTCACATGAGTCGACTTTAAATGAGTTTCTTGAACACAAAACACTTTTGGCTGATAGTCATTAAGCAAGTCTTTGATATCATCTAGGTTATTAAATAGGCCTCTGGCATTCCACTGTAGTATTTGTGTGTCCATTCTAGGTGTGTTTTGTGTTCTGTGCTCAAGGATGGAAAGTAAGCTCACGGACCCTTTCCAGGGGCCGTGACACGAGATTTTTCTTTTTTGGATCGGTCGACAGAGTCGCGCTGATCCTTAGGCGCTGGCTGCGCCCTCACGCTCGGTGTTGTGTCCATTGCCTCTTGCGAGGCGCTGGACACGCGCTCTTGCGAGCGCTGCATTTGTTTTGAGGGCCTCGCCTCTAAAGACAAGGCCTTCGCGGCCCCCAGCCCAGAGGTTGGTGGGTCCTTCTTCGATGGCGGAGCAGCACTGGCTGCAACCGCCGAGGGGGCAGATGGCGTCACCGCCGGCTCACCACGCGTGTGCCAGACAGGCGCCGGGGGCCGTCGTGGCGCTGCCCCCTGACGCGCCACTTCGGCAAAGCTGGTTTCTGGCAGGTAGGACACCTGCCTTCGTGCCTCCCTAAATGAAATGTTTTGTGTTACCTTAATCGTGACAATTTCCTTTTCTTTTTTTCCAGCTTGGGCATGACCGTGAGTATGCGGCATGCTCCCCGTTACAGTTCGCACAGTGAGGAGAGTTTTCACAGGCATCTGATGTGTGCTCTTCAGCACTGCATTTCGCGCATGTTAGGCGGCCTCGGCGGTTCTGTGAACTGTGGCCGAACCGCTGGCATTTGAAACATCGGAGGGGGTTTGGTATATATGGCCTCACTCGAAGCTTGATATACCCAGCCCCAACGGAGTCAGGCAGTACACTTGAATTGAAGGTAAGTATCAGGTGTTTAGTATGGACTTCTTTGCCATCACGCCTCATGCTGATTCGTTTCACATTTATGACATTCTGTTTGCTGAAACCCTCCAGGAGTTCAGCCTCCGTCAGCCCTAACAGGTCATCATCTGAGACAACGCCACGGGTAGTGTTCATGGTTCGGTGTGGGGTTACTATTAATTTGGTATCTCCAAATTTCACTAGGTTAGGCAATTTTTCATATTGTTTCTGGTCGCGGAGCTCCAACAGGAGGTCACCACTCACCATTCTCGAAGCTTTATATCCTGGGCCAAAGATTTCTGTCAAAGACTTTGAAACAAGAAAAGGTGAAATTGTTCGCACTGGTTTGCCGGGTGTGTCAGCGTGGATAACGTGGAATCGGGGAAAGGATACTCTCTGGTGACCAAAAAACTGGAATACTTCATCGGTGCGCCCTCTTTTCTGAGGGCGATCAGGGAGTGGGGGGAAGGAGCTAGCCATAAGAAGAGGTTTATTTTCAGCAGCGGCGCCAGCCACCCACCATGGAGTCCTACAAGGGGACGCTGCAGGGTCTGTAAGCACAGGACCTGCATACGCCAGCTGTACACCACCACTATAACCGAATATGGTGTATCCAAGGTAGGATAGCCACACAGGGTTAACCCTTGCCGCCAGGAAACACGGAAGTCAACGGAAGAGAGGAGAGGACAGGAAAGATTTAAAGTAAGAGAAAAGACGAAGATGTGAGGGAGAGACAGGAAAAGGCGACTGCCGATTCCCCCCAGGCGGGTCAATCCAGGGGTGCCGTCTACGTGAAGCCAGGGCCAAAGGGGTGTGTTGCCTCTGCCGGGGGGCCTTAACGGTCCAATCACCCAGCGTCAGCTCAACCCCCAGGATCTCCTTTTCTCCGGACACGGCAAAGCCACGCACGGCTAGGCGTGGGAGGGAGTCAAAACTCCCCCGTTAGCTCGGGTCCGTGGTGTCGCTACACACCAAACGCCTACCTGCGCAGGCGCCCCTGCGGGGGAATGGCGCGAGTGGTTCAAAAATTCAATTTTCACGTGGTTACACGGGACAGGTAGTGCCATCTAGCGGGGCACAGTTGAAACAAAAGTGTCTGCCATCTCGAAGCCAATGGCGGGAAATTGATTAAAGGCCGTTGTTGCCGCTGTGGCTCCCGCTGCCTTCAGTCAGCTGCTACTAGCGCAGTAAAGCCGGGCAACATTGTGCATGGCAACAGTGAAGTGAATCAGTCCGGTCGGTCTGCTTCGTCAGGAACCCCATGCGGACCACTAAAACGTGATTTTATTTCAAAATAGGCCCTTCCTTGGCACAAAACTAACATTACGAGGTTTCTGGACTGCCATTTCAACACTCAACTTCAACTGAATAGTTGACTTTGATGTCCCTTTAACTTCTCAAGCTAACTGATGTTAATTTTGTTAACTTGTATATATTAAAATTGGTATGGCATGACACTAGTATGACTAACATAAATCAGACTAACATAAAAATTATAAAATGCATGCAGGTAAGCCATAATTAGAGATCTGTGTTTTCAGTTTATTTTTAGGGAAAAAATTCGGCTTTTATCGGAGTTTATTTTTGGTAAATCCCCAATTGCCTGAAATTCATTGGTTAATTTCGCACTATAATTTATTGAAATGTGGTCTCATTAATAATTATTATTGCCAGTGAAATTGCTTATCCTTGTAGCTGATAATCCTGCTTCTCCGTTCATTCCTTCATTTTTTTTCTCACCTACTGCTTACTTACTCTGTTTATAAGGCTGTTCTTATGTATAATCCCCTTCTCCTAAGTGTACTTTTGGGGGGCCGAGCTAGTCAAGCTGCTCTGCAGCTTTGTCTCCCAGCCTCCCTCATTGTCTTGATGAAAAATAAAGGACCTATTATTTTATATTATTCTCAATACTTCAAAATTTTAGATGAAATATCTGACCACGAAAATAAGCAAATGCAGCGAGTGTATTTTAGATGTTTGGAAGGTTTGACCGCACAAGTGCATATCCATACAAGCATAGATCCTTGAATATAAACCACCTCCATTTGTTTGTATTAAAATCTTAAGCTTGTTGTAATAGACGCAAGCATACTTTGCAAGGTTACTGCCACTGATGGAGGTGCGCTCCTTCAAATGATGACTCTCCACTTTGAAATTCAAAGCGCCGTTTGAACATTGAGAATGCCCTTTGAAAATCTAAGTTTGTCGAATAAATTCGAATTGCTAAAAATTCTCCCAGTAGGTGGTCATCATATTTTTTTCGGATTGATCCAAAAACACTGAGCTCTAGCCATGATTTTCGAATTAATCCAAAAACAGTGTGCTCTGGCCATGATTTACATGACACAGTCTAGGTGCACTCTTGCAGCTGTTTCATTAACTTAATATGTACCAAAATTAGCATGGCACGAGTATGACAAACACAAATGGTCAGTCATTCATGGTAAACAGGGTTCGACGGTAAATTGGGTCTTGTAAAAAGAATTTACTGATGTGATCAGTACTTTATATTACTAAAACTGTTAAAATAGTTTTTTTGGGCATCAATACACAGCTTTCAAAACGATTGATTGATTGATATGTGGGGCTTAACGTCCCAAAACCACCTTATGATTATGAGAGACGCCATAGTGGAGGGCTCCGAAAATTTCGACCACCTGGGGTTCTTTAACGTGCACCCAAATCTGAGCACACCGGCCTACGACATTTCCGCCTCCATCGGAAATGCAGCCGCCGCAGCCGGGATTTGAACCCGCGACCTGCGGGTCAGCAGCCGAGTACCTTAGCCACTAGACCACCGCGGCGGGGCAGCTTTCAAAACGATTCCCTAGCTGAAAGGCTCCCTGAAAAGTCATCTGCTGCGACTCCTCTCAGAGACTGTGAAAACCCATTGGTGGTGGAAACACCATAAGTCACCTTTCAGGTGTCTCTTTCCTTGAAAAAACAATAAGTCGTCCGCCGGACTTATATGAGGGTTGATACAGTCTTCATGTCAGCCCAGCAGACTTCAAAGTAAACAGGAATAATGAGAAAAAGTTCATGTGAGAAAGCTTTTAGTGAGTGTGAGTCTGAGTGAGTCGAGTCCGGCTGAAAAAACTTTTAGCAAGTCCAAGTGATACTGAAATGCGAAATATATTTCATGAGCGAGTCCAAGTGAGTTGCACACTTTTTGACCATCTATGATTTTATTTACTCAACTTCAGCATTACTATCAGCCTTACGTCGGCTCATGTTTATGCTCACACCAACTCATATATACTTCAAAGCACCAGTGGTCATATGCTCGCCGATTAATAATTCATCGAAGGCATGAGTTACCAAAAAAAAAAGGGTGACGTGAAATCCTCTCCCCCCACCCACCCTCGATATTGATTGATATGTGAGGTTTAACATCCAGAAAACCACCATTTGATTATGAGACGCCATAGTGGAAGGCTCCGGAAATTTCGACCACCTGGGGTTCTTTAACGTGCACCCAAATCTGAGCACACGGGCCTACAACATTTCCGCCTCCACCGGAAATGCAGCCGCCGCAGCCAGGATTCGAACCCGCGACCTGCGGGTCAGCAGCCGAGTACCTTAGCCCTCCACCCACCCCTGAAAATTTATCTTGAGAATTCTTCATAATATATCTTGTGTGCGTCATCTCTTTCAATAAAAATGTCCTTACTGGATTGTAACTTACTGGATAGAGTTGCAAGTCTGAGTGAGTCCAAGTGAGTAATACTTAGGTGGACTCGAATTCGAGTAAGTCCAGCTAAAAAAAATTTTAGTGAATCTGAGTCCGAGTGGGTCCTAGTGAGAGCGAGTCTTAAGGGCAATATACATTTCATGAAAGAGTATGAGTGAGCTCCACAGTTTCACTCCCCACACAGCTTTCAAAGTATTGGAATCTACACTAAATTCAAAAGCCACACACAGCAGGCAAAGCAGCAATTGACCATGATCGTGTGGGCATTGACAAGGACTTGTTCTCGACAAGATCGTCGTGTCCACCCTCATAACAAGCTGCTTTCACTGTAAACAAGCACAAAACCATAGGAATTGCCGAAATGTCAATATTTTAAAATTATTATGACAGAATTATAGACAAGGTAATGTACAAAGGAATGATCCATTCAATATGCAACATCTCAAAAATGCCAGAGCAGACGATATGGTAACTCACCAATCTTGGTGGATGTACTTGATGCTTCCAGTGCAGATGCATGGATGGAACAATGGCTTGTCGGGTGCCCCTTCCGAGCGACATACCCGACAGATGTCTGCAACAAAAGAGAAACAGATATTCAGTGCCTTATATTCTATGCTGGTTCTGGTATGTGCAAGACTTACTGAAACTGGGTTCCCTGCACGACAAATGCGTCACACTCCTTTACTGGTTTCAGCTAATTTAATAACCATTTAACAACAGCAGGAATGACTAACCACTGAAAGATGAAACCCTGTTAGGCTAGCCGCACTGATGGGTAGGCGAGGTGGTAAGGGTTCATGACTATTAAATGATGCAACAAAGAACCGATAAACGCAGGCGAAGAATACATGAAGACAAGCACCGGTACCTGTCTATGATTATTCTTCATCGTCTGAGTTTATCATCCCTTCGTTGCACCATTTCATAATCATGAGCCCTATTTGACTAAAGTGGTGTATTATACACAGTGATTGCAACACAAACACCATGCACAAAGGTAGCCACAATTATGCCAAGAAAGAAAAGTGCTCTTCTCCAAACTGCACTGGCATTAAAGGGGCTGACCAAGAAATTTTTCTCGAGCCAGTTTTTTAAAACCCAATAGAAACCTCATCCTTCATAGTGTTTTTAGCTACAGTAGTTAATCCCTAAACTAAGTGGTTACTTTATTAGCAGTATTTTTCTATCTTAAAAGCCCCTGAACTGCAAAAAGATGTTCTCTAGCAATGCTGCAAAACGATGGCAATGCCAATAGCCCTTTTTGCATTATGCTCAAGGTTTTGCTTTCACAGGAGTGATTGAAACTGCGATCAAACACATTCATATTGACCTTCTTGACCATTATGGAATAAAAAAAAAAAAGCCGGTAGAATAAGTTTTCCAAATGCTCATCAGCACGTGAGATCTCTTTACCACCTCTCAAGCTAGGTGCTAGTGGCCCCCGCAATTACTTCCAAAAACACGTCACCGGAGGTAATCTCAGAAGCCATGAGGCAATTTTCATACTTTCCAACACGTCGGCAAGTGCTCCTAGGCTATAAGCCCCCAGCTAACATTCATGCTGCTGCTCATGGGCATCGGGTCGTATATCAAACAAAGGAGGCGCCGCCGTTCCGCTCAGTGCAAACGAATGTATATCTGCACATTTTACGTCAGAAAAAATTATAATAAAAAGTGTTCTGCATTTCCATGCTACTATAGAGACAACAGCGCACAACAGTAAAAGGTCCCATGATAGGTACAAGTGCTTAACTTTTTTTGCTGCCAGAGGCAACATAAGTAAAGATGAATTCACATTTAATAACGGAAACAGGGTAAAAGGTCCCATGATAGGTACAAGTGCTTAACTTTTGTGCTGCCAGAGGCACCATAAGTAAAGATGAATTCACATTTAACAACGGAAACAGGGTCCATTTAAAGCAATGCAAAAGACAATCCTTCTATTAGTGAAATAATCTCAATTCAGGTTCTAAGTGGCTGTCAGTAACATTAAAGTGTTTTGTGGTTCTTCCTGAACTATATACAATAGATGTGCGAATGCAAGGCATAGCCACTGAGTCATGCCAGAGCACCTATACTATAGATGTGTTAGATACATAACACAGACAATGTTATTGATGCGAGAGAAATTGGGATCTTTTTCTGTGCCAGAAATGCCACAACAAACCCCAGATACAGTACACAACACAGTTGTAGGCATATTTTGTGTTAAGCGTTTGTGTGCACGAGTGTGCATGCATGCACATGCACCGATGTATGAGAGAGAAAGAAAGAATAGATTTAAATACAATACATTTTTGCAGCTTAAACTATGCAGTAAAAGTCTTTAAAATTTGCAAATGTTATGCATGACTTTAAGGCTGGATACCTCAGTATGCTTCCTTTTATGTGCCCCTTAGCCTCATGTAATATTTAGTAGGAGTTTGAATGCTTTCTTTTTGCTAGTGTCACTTTGTTCTATAACCTTCGACCTTCCTACCCTACAGGGTAGATATAGCTTTCATTCAGGAAAACTCAAACGTATTCAAGCACTTTCCCAAGACCCCATCGAAGCTTTTGAAAAAGTAGAAAGCAGCATCTAATGTGGCAAATGTCCATACTATATAGCAATTTTTGCAAGACACTGCAGTTTGTTTCAATGCAATAGGGACACGAGAACTGTGTTGAAAATATTCAACATTGCTGAAGCTTTATTGTATTGAATGATGCTAACTAGTTCTCGCACTTTACTTTTCGAAGTATTTCACAAACAAGCACAGACACAAGTCCAATGAACCTCATTTTTGTGCACCGCTTGCTTGACAAACAGAAATAAGAGCAGGAGGTTTTGCCATGACGTTTTCAATAAGTAAGCCAAGAGATAAAATGCAGAAGGTAAGCTGACAACTAGTTTACGGAGAAGTGAAATGGAAAATAGTGTGAGGCCATAAAGGAGCAAACAAAGGAAAGAAAGCACTACCAAGCCCTGGTGTCACTCTCTCCTACTGGTCTTTTTTAGTTTCACATGTGCACTTGTAGAGGCTTTAGTTTTAGTCAGACTACGATACATCAAAGACGAGAATAGCCTTGCCGCAGTGTTCTAGTGGCTAAGGTACTCTGCTGCTGACCTGCGGGTCAGCAGCCGAGTACCTTAGTCATTTTTGCCTCCATCTTCGATGGAGGCGAAAATGTTGTAGGCCGCTAACAAGATTACCTGCACAGCGCACAGTCTCAATGTGCCCGAAATTGAACACGTTATGGTCGAAATTCTCCCTGGCAACATATCACAACAAAGCTTATACATGCTCAATGTATACAATAGTCCCAGCCACCATAGACAAAGATTCACACGCTTGTTCCAGAAAGCTGTCCGTCTCGCGGGGCCTAACCAGCTAGTGATTGCAGGCGATTTTAACGCCGCACATAGCGCCTGGGGCTACACGTACGACCCACCCAAAGATAACGAGCTTTGGAAAAATGCGAATGACATGGGCCTTATTCTCATTACGGACAAGGCCTTCCCCACTCGCACTGGTACGTCCACGCAAAGAGATACTACGCCGGATCTATGCTTCGTCAAGAATATCTCCGACGCCCGCTGGTCCAACCTCGCGGTAGATCTCGGTAGCGACCACTTCATATTGGCTGTACACCTCCCCACGGTAAACAGAAAGACCAAGTCGTACACGTGGTTCGACTGGGACCTCCTTCGTAAGACCCGCTCAGAGTGACCTCCTTCCTATACCCCACCGAGCCTCGAGACGTGGACAGCCCAGCTCAAAGCTGATGTAAACAAGGCAACCAAAACTATCAGCACAGACCTTCCAACGGAAAAGATGGACAGTCGTCTCGCCCTCCTAGGCCAAACAGTCTCTATTGGCACGGTCGAAGGGCCAGCGCCTTATTCGGAGGTTACACAAACGCATATCTCAGCTGAACAAGACCATGATGGATCACTGCCACATCCTTTCAAAACAGCAGTGGGACGAAATTTGTAATTCGATTGATGGTCAGGTTCGAAATGGCAAAACGTGGAACTTACTTAAACACCTCCTCAATGAAACCAACACCCGCACAAATCAGCGTCATTCGATCGTGAAAATACTTCATCAGGCTAAACGGACAGTGTCACCGGAAGATGTTGTCAAGAACCTCGTAGAAAAATATCTCCCGCTTCCCACGGGCCCTGTAACCCCTCACCCTGATTACTCTGGCAGCGACAACACTAACTTAGACGCCGACTTCTCTATTGAAGATGTGCGCCGAGCTCTCCATGAGCTCAACGGCCGCTCAGCCCCTGGCCCTGATGGCATCACCAACAAGCTCCTACGCAACCTGGACGATTCCTCTGTCACTTATCTCACCGACACTATCAACGAGATATGGAAAAAGGGTGAGATACCCGATGCTTGGAAACTAGCTCACAGGGTTCTTATACCCAAACCGGGAAAGGCGCTGAGCCTAGATAACCTACGCCCCATATCTCTCACGCCGTGTGTGGGCAAAGTGGCTGAGCACGTGGTCCTCAACAGGGTTGGTCGATACCTCGAAGATAACGACTGCATCCCGTACCACTTGATTGGCTTCCGACCAGGGTTATCCACTCAAGACGCCATGTTACTCCTAAAGCAGTAGGGACACGAGAACTGTGTTGAAAATATTCAACTTTGCTGAAGCTTTATTGTATTGAATGATGCAACTAGTTCTCGCACGCAGAAATACTTTTCGAAGTATTTCACAAACAAGCACAGACACAAGTCTAATGAACCTCATTTTTGTGCACCGCTTGCTTGACAAAGAGAAATAAGAGCAGGAGGTTTTGCCATGACGTTTTCAATAAATAAGCCAAGAGTTTTATATAAAATGCAGAGCATAAGCTGACAACTAGTTTATGGAGAAGTGAAATGGAAAATAGTGTGAGGCCATAAAGGAGCAAAGGAAAGAAAGCACCACCAAGCCCTGGTGTCAATCTCTCCTACTGGTCTTTTTTAGTTTCACATGTGCACTTGTAGAGGCTTTAGTTTTAGTCAGACTACGATACATCAAAGACGAGAATAGCCTTGCCACGGTGTTCTAGTGGCTAAGGTACTCGGCTGCTGACCCGCAGGTCAGCAGCCGAGTACCTTGGCCATTTTTGCCTCCATTTTCGATGGAGGCGAAAATGTTGTAGGCCCGTGTGCTCCGATTCGGGTGCACGTTAAAGAGCCCCGGGTGGTCGAAATTTCCGGGGCCCTCCACTACTGTGTCTCTCATAATGAATCATATGGTGGTTCTGGGACATTAAACTCCACATATCAATCAATAAATCAATCAAACACGAGAATACAGAGTTCCTCTACATAGAGAACAGTAGAATTGACCCCATGAAATCTTGTGTATAAGTACAGCACTGCATTAAAGATCAATAAGATGTTACCCACCACCTTCATTATAACCCTTCAAGTGAAATTCTCCATAATGTGCCAAAGTCATCACATCATTGCAAACATTCATGCCAACAAAAGTCTTGTTATTACATATGCTACTAATCGAGGCAATAATTTTGATGGGAATTACATGCCATGGAGAATAAATGAGCACGGTTTGTGCATCAAAATACAAAACAAGAGCCTTGCTTGCATTCCATAACGGCACATTCACTCATTATTCGTCCCTGCAATACAGGTGATGTATAGAAATAGTGGTAAAGCACAAAGAAGCATACTACCTGTGCCTAGCACCTTCAATATTCTTAAAACTTAGATGTAAGGACTGCCAAAAACAACTATTGTTACATATGAATAATACTCGCATAAAGTAAACAATACACAAGAAAGTTGATGCCAAGACAATAGCATGCACGTGTTTATGAAATGCCTTCACACCAGTGGAATAGCCAAGGGATAGCACATTGGACACATGCCCCTCCTAAAATTCCTTTCTGCCACGGGCTACAGAGCACATAATAACACTTGACCACCCTTGCCTGCCCAGCCCCCACTTTGTGCCTAACACGTGCCCTTGCGATACAATGCAACATAAGACAGAGGAATGAAACAATGTAAGTTCTGGCTTAATCAAATGGAGCAATTCACCAACTGAAGTTTTTGTAACAATGCCATATTATGAATCCTACAAAAATTGCCCCCTGGAATTTTTGTGAATCAAGCATGACTGGGATCAAGAAATGTGTAGTAGCACAAAATAAACCAGGCTGAGATCAGCTCACCAAAAAAGCCCATACTCACCTCACTCTCATTTATTTTGATCACTGTTTTCCTCATCTTAATTATGAACCAACACGAGTGAAATACTCTACATGGAGTGATTAAAAAACATTAATATTTTCTTAAAAATTAAAATAACATTAATTTTAATTAGAATTCTGATAGTACTCAGTGCAGAGAAATACATATTTCGGACACATATTCAAATGCCCTAACATCAGCAACTGCCATGTGTGTCTCCTATTATGAATGAGTCACCAAATCAAAACTAGAAAGGGGAAAAATGAACAAAGAAAATTAATGTAAAACTCATTCACTGAAAGACTCGCCTAACTCCTTTACTAACTGCTCATTACTGATACTAATTATTGTGTAAAAAGGGATGGTACTATTACCCCTTTTCTCCAATAACCCAGAACAGGCTTTATAGCCCCTAAAGCCCGGAAGGCAAGCAGTGAATCTGAACAGTTGCTGCTCAATGGGTGTTGTGGAAACAGAGTATACATCATTCACGGGACCAAAGTAAAAGGATCACAAGTGCACTGTAATCGCAAGGATACCTGTATATGCCTGTTCTTCTGAGAATAAGCAGAAAGCAATATAACCTGATACAGTCCACATGTGTGTTTACTGACCCAGCCAACTCGAACCATGACTTAAAAAAAAAACATGCGCTCTAGTAAAGTTGTACCTGTTGTTTATTAGTCGTAGTGGTGTGTACTTAAAACCTGTAGTTTCCTTCACAGCTAAGTATCATTATTTATTTAACAGCAAGTAACAAAGTATTTAATTCTTGATAGAATCAATAATCAAGTAGTGGGCCACCTCAAATAACCTAAAAATCAAGCCTTTATTTTACGTTGACATTTACCCAGTTCTGTTTCCAAGAAAAAAAAAACATGCCACACTCCAAATATGAAATAGATGTGCACTCGCACACAGCTATTCAAACGATTCCACACATTATTTTGGTGATAAGTGGCTGCACTGCCCAGGGCTTTGCACTCTTACATGGACGCAGCATAAAACGCCGCTGGCACATCAATTGTTCCGATTTTACAAAAAGCTTTGAGGAACAAGTAAGGAAATGGTAGGCATCACAGATTAAAGCAGCATAGGTCTACTAAACAAATATGGTGATATTTGTTTGACACTATTTCTCATTTTCTACAGTATACAGAATAATAAAAGTACAGTATACAGAATAATAAAAGGCACAATGAAAGCTTTCACAAGTGAAAGTGCATGAGCCAGTGATGATATCTGTGAATTATTTATATTCCAGAATTAAAGAGAGCAAATGACAAGCCCTAAACAACACAAATCTCATATTCTTGAACAGATCTTGAGACTAAGAATACGTACCTTAAAATGCAAGTATAGCAAAAAGAGCTGGGAGTGCACATAACTTAAGCATCAGTTCATTCCACGTGCCAACTGACGAAATTTCTACTCGACTCGTCGTGTGAACAAATGAACTGGGTTTCTTTATACCAGGTATACACACCAGGAAACCCATCCTCTAATCCATATCATGAAGGACAAATAATACAAAGTTGTGCAGTGTGTTTTGTTGCTTGCTCCACCAAACTATTACATTACATTTATTATAAAATAAATGGGGAAACATGATCACACAATGCGCTTTCAGATGTCCTTACATATGAAACTGCACTGTGTAGTCACTGTATGAAACATATATTACACAGATTTGTGCATGTCTATCACTTAATGTGAAACGCTTCTTATTAGGCTATTGAAAATATGGATGTATGGTACATGCATAGTAGATAGGACACCTATATATATATATATATATATATATATATATATATATATATATATATATATTAGCTTAGACTACAGTAACTATGAAATGCAAACATCAATGAAGTCGGGCGTGATGTGTTCGACTTCGTGACCAATTTTCCAACTAAGTACACCCACAACACTTGGTAGAGCTCCGTAACCACTCAATCAGTAGCACAAATTCAGGAAAGCGATATTGACGATTAACTTGCACGCTCACTCAGCGCAGCAACGATTCAAATGATGCCCAACTTTATTACTATTATTATTAGGATGCAGAACAGGTGTCTCATGGCGTCACGAGGCCTATCAAACGCAGAACGCTATTCTGCCCAGGCTCTGCCGACCAACTTCATTAGGCCACATAATCAAACGGTTGCACGCGTGCACTTTCCTTAGGCTTGCTACGTGCGCCAGGAGTACAACAACGCCGCTCAAGCGTCTCCCTGTCGTAAGAAGACCGCAAGTCGTCTGCGCGAAACCACCGGCACAAAGGTTACGACATACATCATTACGCTCCGACGGCAACGAGTAGAAGACATTTTTTTTTTTAACAAAACGCGCTTCCGATAAGTTTTCGAGCAATGAATCTCTTACACGGTTTCAACTGATCCAACGCAAGCGCTGACACACGTATTGCGCCAGCGCAAGCCAGCGGGCTGATGGTAAGGCTACAGGTATATACATATTTATTACTTTTGGTGTTTAACAAGATGTTTTGGGTGTTGCCTGTGGATTGCGACCAAAATAAAAGCCCCTGCGTAGCAGGCTCACAACATAATTCCACAGAAGCACAGCTGTTTTCGCTTTATACATGGTCACGCATACAAGCTCTACGAACGCGACATAAAGCGCACCTAGGGCAAAGGATCAAGTTCTTTACGATGCTTAAGCTTTCTTTATTTCAATAAATTGCCTGTATATTGCGGCAAGCGGCACCAGTAGAATTAAAGTATACCTCAATAAAGCCTTTTCAAAACAAGTTCCTCGGGCCTGGACCCAGAAAGTTCGCCACCAACTGACAGCTTGAGTAATTACATGCCTTAGTTATCTTCCCAGCGTAAGTTGTTCCCAGTATGCATAGGCAGCAGTGGGTGCAAAGGTGAAGCATGGCAAGTTCAATCATATTTTATACTATTCGTGACGTCGTAATCAAGCTGAGCAATGTATACTACTATGTACTACCTGGATTTAAGCCTATTGTCGAAATGCTGCAAAACGTAGTATATCATTCACTTTTCAATTTTCATTACATAGTTAGGTTTATACACGCTTTCAAGTGAATTGACAGGGGCCCTAGGAGAGAAAAACACTGTTAATAAGGGTGAAAACGAAGCGTTTTCTCGACGCTCACCTTGAAGCTGAGAATCGTCCATGTTGCTATATGACGTCAGGTCCGGAAACAAACAACTGAAGTAAAGCCACATCCGGCTCAGCTAGTCTTCATAAAATCTTCATGGGCTGCGTTCCAATTTTAAGACAGCGCGTAGACAGTCTACGCCAACGTTTCTAGACTAGGTAAGTTGCAAAACTCCCCGCGTCATACTACTCGTCACACAGCGCCGGGACAGCTTCTGGTTTGATGGCGCTGGCGGCGCAACAAGCTTCCGCTAGCAGACGAAAACGCGTAGTCGTCGTGGCAAGACGCCGTGGTGGCCGTTCTGCAAGAGCTTTGCCAACAGTATATTATCGAGATTTGTTGTGCTGCCGCAGAAACTTAATACTGCGTAATATTAAGCGGTGTAAGGCAAATACAGTATAATTATGGTTTTCTGAACTGCACACAATAAACAATGCTTGGTATATATAGCATGGCATACGAGTTGTCGGTTAGTTGGTAGTTAGTGTACGTTCGCAATAGATTTTTAGACGCGAAAACCCCAATTACAATGTCTGGCATCCTTTTTTGTGGCTGTGTTTTTCGGGCTTGAAAATAAATTACAACTATGTGGCGCGATCTTGTGGCTTTTGTCTGGTTATGTAGTCAGCTTTTTTTTTTTTTTTCATGTCAGTCACATTCTTTAGCAACTTAGACCGTCGAAAAGTTACGCGTGCGGCCACTTTCTTGAGTATGTCTTCCCTCTGCTTCTTATGAAGTTCCTCTAATGAAACCTTTTAACACAGCTGCAGCCAAAGCTTCGAGCAGAGACCACACTTTGGGGTATCGGTGAGCACTTCGTAGTCATTACTCACGAGTCTGCCTGTTGACGCATTGGGACAACATGAACACACTTGCAGCTTTTCTATGTGTTCCAGAAGTTCGGCCCATAGGGTGATGGTATCTGCATTGCCAGGCGACTTGGCTAAGCGATTGTGACGGCTGCTAATGGTGACTGTCATGTCTTCTGCGACGAAAACGCATTTCTCCACAAATAGCGCTTTTTTTTTTCTTTGAGCCCTAGAAACACCACAAGACATCTTGTCTCGCCATCCTCAACAACTTTCCGTCAGCATGCAAACAAACGTTTTCTATGTCTTTAAGCGAAATGACGCCACTAGTTGACGGCATGTCGGGACTTATTTCGCTGTCTTCGAGCTCAGTGCTCGGAGATAGTCTATTTTTTTTTCGCCGATGATATTCTGGAAAAGACCCCACTCCTATCGCCCAGCTTTCACTTCTTCGTTGCGGGCCCTGCAACAAAAGTAAGCGGGCAATGTAAGCGGGCAAATTCGGGAATATTCGTGGAACGCATCCTTCGACGAGGTCCCACTTTCCTCTTGCGATTTGTACCTTCTTACCATATGACGTGAGTGAAAGTCTTCAGGATGTCCTTCTCATGAAAGAGAATATCACACACACGTGAGGTGCTGGGCAGTTTCTTATCCGCACGAGGAACAGCGTGGTCCCATACCTCTCGCTGCTCAGATACACATGGGTACAAAAGAAATGTTGTGGTGTCTCTCATTTCCTGTAGCTACTCTACAGCCGAGAACGCAACATCTGGGCATGATGAAAACACGTAACACATACACAGCAGAACAAGGCACGCTGAAGCATCGAACTGTTCACGCAGAAAGAAGCCTCCACGGATAAAGACGCACTGCAACATGCAGAGCCAACGGAGGTTACGGGAGTGACATGAGCGAGCATGCAGTGAGTGAATCTGGGTGCGACAGCAGCGCCACATTTGTCGCTGGCAGCGGCGGCGCCGCGCAACATCGCTCAGTTTTGCAACTTACCTAGTTCGAGAAACGTTGGTCTACGAAGTGTGGCAGTTTGGGCTAGTTGGTATGGCATGACGATAGTTATAGCGCGAGAACAAAACGACGACACAGAGACAAGAAGGAGCGCTCGTGTCTTTCGTGTCCTTCTTGTCTCTGTGTCGTTAGCGCTCGTGTCTTTCGTGTCCTTCTTGTCTCTGTGTCGTCGTTTTGTTCTCGCGCTATAACTATCGTCGTTGGTCTACGGTAGAGTGTACTAGAACTTTTGAGTGGCGCGACCGAAACGCTCTCCCCTTGCTTTCTTCATCCCCAACTTGCGGCGAAAGTGGCGGTGGCGCTGCCATCGCCCAATCTTCCCATTTGGTTTACTCGGCTGGCTCGGCGGCATGGCGGCATCTCGGTTTTAGTCGCGAAATGACGAAGAAGCAGCGTCTAAACCATTGTTACGCGCCAGGTTGCAGAACTGGATATCCGCGTGTGCAAAAAAGTCGGAAGTTATCGCTTTTTAAGGCCCCGAAAGACGAAGAACGACGACTTCTTTGGGAGAGGAACCTCCATCGGCTTGACAAGCCACTAGACGCCGATTGTGCTGTGTGCGAGTTACATTTCGAACCGCATTTCATTGTGAGAGACTACGTACATGTTATCAATGGTGTTCAAGTCCGAATTCCTAGGGGAACGCCGACACTTGCCCCTGATGCAGTCCCGATGATCTTGCCCAACCTGCCTGCATATGTGACGCTCAAAACTCCGGCTCCGCGGACCCAAACAAAGCGGCGGCATCAGTGTGTGCCGGCTGAGAATGACAACAGAAAACGGCGACGCATTAGCACTCCTGCACAGCTCCTTGTGGATACCAACGGTGCAACTTCTTCAGATTGCGACGAAGCTGACGAGGCAAGCTCAAGTCCCTCGTCTGACGCGGTTGTCACTCTCGGTGACCTTCGTGGTCTTGTCCTACCATCAAAGTCATGGGCGCTGCACGAGTTTCCTGGATTTGACGGCGTGTCGTACGTAGCGTGCTCACTGAATCCTAGCACTCGTGCACTTTGCATTCAACAAGCCGTATACTTCACCTGTGCAGACATTGGAAGCGTGCAATGTGAAGCGTTCGTGCAAGAGAAACTAATCAGCAAGTCCAGTTTAATAACTGTTCGAGAAGCCTCGGATGCTCTGCAGCTTGTTGCAAGCGTCCCACTCTGTTGTGGAGCAGCATAAACTTCATTTTTGCCACCATCGGACCTTACCCATGGTCTACACGCGAAAATGAAGTCTTCTGTAGAAATCTTCTACAGTGTCAAATGCATGAGAAAATCAGCTAAGGAAGGTTAGTGTATGACATGAAAATTGTCTAGCATAAAGCCCTAGCACTAAGCGTGACAGTCCTAAGTGAACAAGAATTTCTGATTTTTTGCTATTGGGACAAGTTTCGATTGCTTTAGCCTAACTTAGTGATAGTTACTGAAGAAAATCAAGCCGTATCTTCTAGCTGAGATGCGTTTTGTGTATGTTTGCCAAAATGTTCTTCTTTTTTTTTCTTGGCATCTTTAGCTGTGTGCAGTGTGGCTAAGAATGGGAATACATTTCTCTTTAAATGTTTCTTTCAGAATCCCCATGCGTGTCAAGTAAATACCTCCGTAAAGCTCTGCAGACGAGGAAATCACGGCTGAAGAGAAAAGCAGCAAAGAGAACCTGCAAGAGGGTCAACAGGCTCCAAACTGTTACCAAGAGGGTCAAGAGACTGGCCTCAAAGGTGCATTGTTTGAGTGACACCATCTCCAGAATGAAAGATGCAACAGCAGCAACAGCTGAGGACATTTTACAACAGAAGTTGCAAAGTCTGTCGCAGAAGCAACAGCTAGCTGTGAGACAGTGTTTTGAAGCTGCAAAAAGAAAAAGCACACGGGGCATGAAGTACAACAAGGAATGGATGCTGGAGTGCATACTTCTTAGAATGCGCAGTCCCAAACTGTGTGACTACATCCGGAGACAAAATATCCTAGTGCTTCCAGGAAAGACAACTATCAGAAAGTATATATCAAGCTACATGGCTAATTTTGGTTTTAATGAAAACAGCATTGAAAACATGCTGCAAACACTGAAAAAGAACACTGCCACAATGGACAGATTCAAGTGTCAGGGAGGTATCGTGATAGATGAAATGAAACTGTCTGAGCACTTGTCTGTCAACACAGCTGGCAAGGTCAGTGGTTTCGTCGACTTGGGTGCCTACACACCTGAAGAACAAAAGCAACTGCCTTGTGACCACGGTCTTGTGGTAATGTTTGTGCCCCTCATTGGTAGCTGGAGCCAAATACTGGGAACATTTGCCACACGCACCAACATCAAGGGGGAGTTACTTGCAAAGATAGTGCTGGAGGCCACAATTCTGACAGAGAAAGCAGGGCTTTTCGTCAACTATGTCACATGCGATGCCGCGACATGGAACAGAAAGATGTGGCGCATGATGGGTGTGAAGGCAAATTCAAAAGAAGTTATTGCTAAGAGAGTGCATCCTTCTGACGACAAGAGGTCTCTGTACTTCCTATCAGATTTTCCGCACCTTGTGAAGAACATTCGCAACAGACTTCTTCAAACAAGCTTCCACACACCAGATGGAAAGGTGAATATGTTATTCTTTTAGAAGGCTGCAAATTTACTTGAGACGCCCTCCAGATCTCGCTTGCACCTTGACATGTTTCTGAAAACAATGTCGAGCATGCAGTATGGAAGAGCTACAGAACTCTTGCCTGAAAATTTGGCAACCATTGCATAAATATAGTAAGGTAACAGGACTTGTTGTTCAAAGCAAACTTAATGTCAGATACCAAATGTCATTTTTATGCTACATTTTTCATGTATCTGCCATTGGATAATTGCACTGCATGCCACTTTTTTTTTCTCTTACTCCAGGTTTCTATGGGGCCACTTCGAGAAGCTTTGAAGCTTGGCGAGAATAACCTCACCTTGAAAGCCATGCCTCGGCTTACGAAGACCCACTTAGAGCCAAATAATTTTGACAAAATGCGTGTGTCCCTCGCCTTCCAGATTTTAGGCTCCGATTCTTTGAGAGGCCTTCAGCTTTACAAACCACAGCTTGAGAAATCTTGTGGAAACATTGAGCCAACGCAGAAATTTTTCAGGTCAGTGGCGAAGCATATATTGTGAAGCTGCATTAAAATATTGATGTGACCCATTTTCACAGTAAATTGTTACAGCAATTCTTCAATGCATATTTAAAGTGAAATACACATAACATGATGCAGTGTGTAATGTAGTGACTATAATTCATAATGCCAACAATACTTCCAGTTCACCTATTACTGAGTATTGTGGAGTGTTTTTTTTATATTTTGGACAAGTCTTGAGCATTATGACGTTCATAATTCAGAGACTGCACCAAGACCACATATTAGACAATCTTGTTGTGTAACTGTTTAGCGGTTAGGGTAACCTCCTTACTCATGCATCTGCAGGAGGATGAAGTCTCTCATCACAACTATGACAGCGCGTTATCCGGCGGAAGCGTTGAGGCCCAACTTTCCGGCAGTACGAGACCTCGAAGAAGTCTTGGAATTCCTCACAAGATGGGAACAGACTGCTGATAAAAAGAACTTCCTGAGTGAATCTACGACAGAAGGACTGAGGGTCACTATTAGGAATACCTTGGGTCTTCTAAGCTACTTACATGAAGAGCTTGGCTATGCATACCTGATGACAAGCCGCTTAAGCCAAGATAAAATTGAAAACCTCTTCGGTATTCTCAGGCTCTCATCTGGATGCAATGCTCATCCCACTCTGCAACAATTTCTCACGACTATTAATTGTCTGAGCTATTATAATCTTGCCAAGAGTGTTCCTGGATCAAACGTTCCAGAGGAGGTTGTAAGCTCGCTTTTGACTGTCGCAGACAAGCCTGCTAATGCGTATAAGCAGCAGCAACTGATTGACTTGTTGCTTGATGAAAGAGACTTGGAAGGTGCTGAAGGCTCGCTTCATGGCAGCTCTTTGACTGCACCAGATCACCCATACGTCAGCCAGCATAGCGACTCGAGACTTACGTACTATGTAGCAGGCTATGTTGCTAGGAAATGTGTGCTCCAAACAAAGTGCAGTGCATGCATGAATGAGCTTCTGCTGCCTGCATCAGATGGCCAGTCCCTCTATGCTGCTGCTTTCACAAAATCTTGCGATTTCGGTGGTCTTCTGTACCCTTCAGTGAAACTTTTTGTGTTTATTAGTGAACTTGAAGACATTTTCACTGGTTGTTTTAGTAAAAGTGACTTGCACAAAGACAGCATTTTGGATGTCTTGGCAGTAATCAACAGGAGAAGCATTGGGGGTATTGGCTGCAACGAACATTGCAAGCCATTAACTGCTAAGCTGATCAGCTTTTATGTGGTCACACGTATGCATTTTTATGTTAAGGGTTTGAACAAGTCGCGGGATGAGAAATGAAAAAGCGCACAGCAGCACCTAAAATTGAGTAGGCTATAAATTGCTACAGTGGCGTAAGATGTCATTTTTCGTGCATATTTTCTTACACTCTCAATTTTTGGACGGTACACCAAGAAGAAAAACAATTTTTCATAGAAAAGGCTTGTAAACGAGAGAACGTGCAAATAATGACGCGAAATCTCAAAATAAATCTTTGATCTTGAATCTTTTTGTATTACACCTGTGATGGTAAATTTAGCAGCATTAGGGATCTCGGTGCATAATTCATCGATCTAAGCCAATTTATTGTTACACTTCAGTGTCCCTTCAAACGATGTTTCGACCAAAACATCTTTTTTTATTTAAATGCATTTTGGAAAGACAACCTAAACTCTGTCGTTCTGTTTGCTTTGTTTTATGTTATCTTTTGTATCCTGGCTCTATATTTTACGTTTTTTATAATTTACCTAATTCCAAATGTATTGTTTTTTAAATATGTAAACCTTGCATTTTTATGTTATCAATTAAGATTATCATTAGTTACGACTCCGCTTTGCAGTATTGTTGCGTTTTTTAAACTCTCCAGATCTTCCACTACTATGTTTCACTTAAGACATTCTTCTGCAGTATTACGTATTTGCATTTCTATGGGTCCTACAACAATGAATCTATTCCCATGTTTCAAAACCAAAAAGAGGTTTGGAAAAACTCTGCTGTTCTTCAAATAATATCAATAAAGCCTACTTTTTTGTCGTGTGTGCACGCAGCCAAGAGCAACGAGCCTTTTATTTGAGTCCAGCTTTGGTGTTTTACGTGGAATCGACCAAGAGTTCTTCGTTTTGTATGCAGCATATTCCTTTTCTTTTTTTTTGGGGGGGGGGGCGCTTCCGGTGTGTACCGGCCAGCTGGTTTCTCGTATAAAATATGTACACTTTAAAAATTAAAAAAAAACACACTCGTTATATTGTACAATGTGCTATGTTGCTTCGGACTGCAGTGCGGTCAGCAGCAACTTCAATAACAATAATGTCAAATAACCTTTATTTGCGCGGAAAAATGTAGGTATGTGAATAAGAAAAAAAAAGAGGGAGATCATCTTCACACTTGGCGCGACAGAGAGGTACCAACACGAACGCGGAACGCCTGTCAGCCATCCGCCCGGGAAGATTGGTCGACGCCAGCGCCACCGCATCATTCCACGCCGAAACGGCCGCACCCAGCCTCCAGGCAGCCGCTCGCGCCTCTCATGCGGACGATATCGTCTTATTTGCGGACATTCGAGATGATATACAGCAGCTGGCGAATATATGCGGAAGGGAAGGTGAAGCTCTTGGACTAGGATTCAGTGTAACGAAGTGTGGATTGATGGTATTCAATGATCCCTGTGATCAGACGGTGTCCATACAAGGCCAAGAAATACCGAGGGTAAGCGAATACAAGTACCTTGGAGTATGGGTAAATGAGAGTGATAGATACATGGAGGTACAGGAAAAAGCCTCGGCAGCAAAAGGAAAGAGGAATGCGGCAATAATGAAGCACAGAGCGTTGTGGGGATACAATAGGTATGAGGTGCTTCGAGGTCTGTGGAAGGGTGTAATGGTTCCAGGGCTTACTTTTGGGAACTCAGTGGTGTGCATGAGGGCAGAGGTGCAATCGGGAATGGATGTAAATCAAAGGACTGTGGGACGCCTCGCGTTGGGTGCTCACGGGAAGACGACAAACGAGGCTGTAAAGGGCGATATGGGGTGGGCAGGTTTTGAGGCGAGGGAAGCGCAGAGCAAAATAAGGTTCGAAGAAAGGCTAAGAAATATGAAGGAGAGTAGATGGGCAGAGAAGGTGTTCCGTTATTTGTATAGGAAGAGCGTGGACACACAGTGGAGAAAAAGAACTAGAAGACTCACTAGTAAATATACGGCTGGTACTGTAAGCCATATGTCAACAAAGAGCGTTAAGGGAAAAGTCAGGGAGGCGGAGAGGATTTACTGGATGGCAGCTATGGAGAAAAAACCGGCTTTGAGTAACTACCGAAAGGGCAAAAATGAAATAAGGAGGGAGGCATTTTACGATAATTCAAGGGGAAGCGCTTTACTGTTTGAAGCGAGATCGGGTTGCCTTAGAACGCGTAGTTATAAAGCAAGATTCAGTAAAGAAGAAGAACAATGCACATGCTGCGGGAAAGATAAGGAAACGGCGGAGCATGTTCTGATTGAATGTGGAGATATCCACCCAGGTGTACGTTTGGGCACGAGCCTACAGGAAGCCTTGGGTTTTAGGGACAACAATGGAAAGCTGAACACACCCGCGATTGAAATAAGTAAGAGACGGTTAGAGTATTGGTGGCAGAAAATTAGAGAGAAAGGACAAAAATAAATATTGGAAAAATAAAATATGGACAGTGTGCCGTAAATGGCAGAGAACTTAAGCTGAAAATTTACCTTTTTTTCCATTAAGATAGAATTTATCGAAGTAGAGGCATTAGGCCAACATCAAAAAAGAAAAAAAGGTTTTTTTTTTTGTCGAGCCTGGTGGCATACTTGTCACCACCCCGTTATAAAGGGGACGCTCATAGCATCCATCCATCCATCCAAAAGCTTCTACACTCTATCTATGGTCTACGCAGACTGCTTAGAAGACCACACCGACCCCATGCTGTCTGAAAATTGAAACGTTAGACAGCTTTTAGGCGACGATGCGCCACTTCGCATGGAGAAGCAGCTGAAAAAAAAAGACAAACGTAATAGTTGTAATTTTTGGCTTATTTTGTGTTAAACTCAAAAACAAATAAACATAACTCACATTAAGCGTCTACGAAAGCACCTGCTTGTGTGTAGACGGCCATTCTGGCGAGATTTGATCTATCTGAGCGATTCGCAGAGCTGCCATCTTGCATCGTATTTTCTCACAACCTGCTATATATAAACTTCCGACCTGCTCATGGCATCGCTCTCCCCCTGTCGCCAGATTTGCTTTTGCTTGTTTAGTTTTTTGGTTCTCGAAACAGCCACAGCACGCCGTGGCGCCACCACTTACCCCCATCGTGTTAGCGGCCACTTCATTCTCCGTACGCTCTGTTACGACCGGCCCTAGGGAACCAAGCAACAGGAGTTTGGGGGAGAACCGGTTCTTGACCGACTGTGTCGTCCACCCCCACCTCCCCATTCAGGCTCCCCCTCTCGCCGGGAGAACTCCGGAATCTGCTGTGCGTTCGTGACCATGTTTGGCAACATTTTAGGGCGCCGTGACCATATATGGACCTCGTGTTAGGTTGTGCCACTCCATGTGTTGTGAGGTGTGTTTCCCCCTCTCTCGTGGCCGAGGTGCCGGAGCCACCGTATTGGCTGACGATGCGGACAGTGCGCCCAGTGTCGGCAACGCGGCGCTATAAAATGCCGAAGACGTTTTGTATCTCTTCACTCTTCTCTCTTTGGATCAGTTGACCACTTCTCCACATGTAAATAAATCTATGTCGTTTGTTCGGGCGCTTCTTTCTCGCTGAATTGTTGGACGATGGATCCTGCGACGGAGCCAGCTACCGAAAACGAGATCGGCAGGACCCGGAGTCCCAACAACTGGATGGCAGCGGCGGGATGCCGATAACCCCGAAAGCGACCGCTGTACGGAGTGAGCCCGAAGTTCAACAACGGGACGACAGGAGAAGGATGACACGAGCTCATCGACTTCCAAAGGGAATCGAACGGCACTTCAGAGAGGCACGACACCGGAGACATGACTGCGAACTGGGTGAGTGCCGGCTTTCTCTGTTAAATTTTACCAGGCATTTACTCTATGTGTTAAGTAAAAGCTGGTAGAGAGGGGCTGTCTTGGTCATTGGGTTAACAGGTAACTTGCGTCAGGCAGAAATTGTGTGATAGCTTGGTTAAGCTCCTTCTGTCAGTGGCGTCAAGGTTAACAGTGGCAGGGCAGGATTCCCTATAAGAGCTTTTTGAAGCTTTATTTGTAGACTAAGTTAACGGAAAACTTGAGGCAAGGCAGGAACCTAGAGCTGTCGTTGCCGTCAAGGTTAATTAGTTGCAGGACAGGAATCTTTGTGGAACAGAGACAGCGGTACTGGAAGCAGCCGTGAATCTGAAATCCCTGCGAAAGTCCATGTTGTTGCTACTTGCAAGGGAGTTGAATCTGGAGGTGTCGGACTCTCAAAGAAAGCCAGAGCTGATAGAGGCGATTCTCGCATTGGGGGCGGAGGATGACGAGCTGTCAGAATGTGTCTAGGAGATTCAGGAGAGGCAAGCGGCAGAGGCCGAAAGAAAGGCAGCCGCGGCCGAGGCCGAAAGAAAGGCAGCCGCGGCCGAGGCCGAAAGAAAGGCGGCGGAGGCCGAAAGGAAAGCGGCAGAAGCCGAGGCAGATAAGATGCGAAAGCACGAGCTTGAAATGAAGCGCCTCGAGCTAGAGATTAGCCATAATAGTAGAGCAAGAGGCAGCGAGGCATCCGGTACAGCAGAGCGGGTCAGGTTCAAAATGACGGACCTAATGATATCGTACAAGCTAGGGGAGGACATTGGGCTGTTTCTCGTCAACTTTGAGAGAACTTGTGAAAGGCAAGGTTTCAGCCAGGATACGTGGCCTCAACGCTTGTTGTCCCTACTTCCGGGGGAGGCCTCAGAAGTAATCGCGCGCCTCACGAAACAGGAGGCTGACGAGTACAGTGAGGTAAAGTCGAGCCTTCTCAAGAAATACAGGTTGTCAGCGGAAGGTTTCAGACAAAAATTTCGCAATGCCATAAAAGAGAACAATGATTCATACTCGGAGTTTGCTTACAAGTTAATGGCCAACATGGGGGAGTGGCTCAAAGAGGCAAAGGCGTATGGGAATCATGACAAGGTGCTCGAGTGTATCGGTCTGGAACAATTCTATCAAAGGTTACCAGAAAAGGTGAGGTTCTGGGTGCAGGATAGACCGGACGTGAACACCGTAACGAAAGCCGCAGAGCTCGCTGAAGAATTCGTTACGCGCCGCGCCCTCGGGGCAAACAGCGAGCCTAAAAGGGAAAAATTCCTACTACCGAATAAGGCGCCGTTTAGAAAACAACCGACAAGTGTCGCACAAAAGGGTGAGGAAAACAAGGCATCTAACCATGGGGCGTCGGCAGAGGAAAGCAAAAGGAAATTTGAGGCGAAAAAACCGGCAGCTTGTTTCAATTGCCACAAAACAGGGCACTTCGCGAAACATTGCCCGAAAGAAAAGGTGGCCTTTTTATCTATAAATGAAGCCGACGAGAACATGAAGTTGTTAGAGCCCTATATGTACGACCTTACCGTGAACGGCAAGCAGTGTCGGGTTCTTAGAGACTCCGCAGCCACTATGGACGTAGTTCATCCGTCTTTTGTTCAGTCCGGACAGTATTCAGGAGACTGTGCCTGGATTAGACAAGCCGTAGAAGCAAACAGTCAGTGCCTCCCAGTAGCTAAAGTTGTCCTTAAAGCCGCATTTGGTACGTTGGAAACGGAAGCCGCGGTATCGCCATATCTACCCCCTCAGTATCCTTACTTATTTTCAAGTAAGTCAGATCAAATGCTGAAGGAGAAAGGTCTAACGTTGGGAGAAGGCATAGTGCAGGCACTGACTAGATCGAAGGCACGTGCGCTGGCTGCGAGAGCAACATTCACTGAGGCAAACAAGCCTCAAATCGACAACGGGCCTGGTTGCGAGTTGGACACCACGGTAACAAATCGACTTGTGCGAGAACAGGCTGCAGAAGCCGTAGTCGCGGAGGCAACCATTCCTAAAGGTGACGATGAACCTCCTCCCGAATTGGAAGGGGTCAATTTCGCCTCGTTGACCGAGCAAATAGAAAATGCCGTTGCTCCCAAGCCGATTCCTGGTAGTACAGAGGATAGCACAGAGGGTGACACATTCCAGGTACTAGGAAATACAAAAAAGTTGTGTGTCATGCCAACTTCGGATAATTTCAGTCGGCTGCTGCAGGTGAGCCCCGCTTCATTAATAACCGAACAAAAGGGGGACCCTCGGTCCGCTTAAGCAATTCCAGGACAGTTCGAAAGAGGGAATCGCCAAACGAAATGTGAGATTCCAAGAGAGGAGCGGCATACTCTATCGAAAATATCTAGATAGGCGAGGAGTAGAGTTTGACCAGGTAGTCGTACCTCAGGCGTATCGTCAGGATTTGCTTAGTTTGGTGCATGGAGGATCATGGTCAGGCCACTTAGGCGTAAAGAAGACGAAAAATCGTCTTTTACAGGAATACTACTGGCCTGGATGCTTTAATGATGTAGAGAGGTTTGCAAAATCTTGCGATGTGTGTCAGCGAGTGGGTAAGCCGGGAGATAAGGCGAAATTTCCAATGAAGCTGGTACCCGTAATCACGGAGCCCTTTCGTCGGTTGGTAATTGACACAGTAGGTCCTTTGCCCAAGACAACTTCAGGCTACCGTCACATCCTGACCTTAATCTGCCCAGCTACTAAATTTCCAGAGGCGGTCCTGCTAAAAGAGCTAAGTTCCGTGGAAGTAGTGAACGCACTTCTGTCCGTGTTTGCCAGGGTAGGCTTTCCTGCCGAGATCCAATCGGACGAGGGCACCATTTTCACGAGTGCCTTAACGACAACCTTTCTAGAGCGGTGTGGCGTGAAATTATTGCATAGTTCAGTCTACCATCCGCAGTCGAACTCGATAGAAAAGCTTCACTCCGTGATGAAGCGAGTGTTAAGCTTTATGTTTTGAACGAAAAACTGACTGGGAAATGTGCTTACCTGCAACGATGTTTGCACTAAGAACTGCACCACATTAGACAACAGGGTTTACGCCAGCGGAACTTGTTTACGGCCGCAGACTGCGGTCTCCTCTTCGTATGCTGAGAGAGTCGTGGGAAGGTCAGGGTGATGATCCAGTAGTAGTGGAATATGTCCTCACCTTATTGGATCGTCTAACAAAAGCCCAAGCCCCGCCGCGGTGGTCTAGTGGCTAAGGTACTCGGCTGCTGACCCGCAGGGCGCGGGTTCGAATCCCGGCTGCGGCGGCTGCATTTCCGATGGAGGCGGAAATGAAGGAGGCCCGTGTGCTCAGATTTGGGTGCACGTTAAAGAACCCCAGGTGGTCTAAATTTCCGGAGCCCTCCACTACGGCGTCTCTCATAATCATATAGTGGTTTTGGGACGTTAAACCCCACATATCTATCAATCAACAAAAGCCCAAGAACTGACCGAGAGTGCGATGACCAAAGCACAGCAGAAGGCTAAGCTTTACTACGATCGGACAGCTAAAGCGCGACACTTTGCTGTAGGAGACAGGGTCATGTTGTTGAGGCCCTCCCAAAAGAATAAGCTTGAAGTGCAATGGGTCGGCCCGGCCAAGATTACTCGAAAATTGTCTGACACCAACTATGTGATAAAATTACCAGGAAGTCGTAAGGTACACCAGGTGTATCATAGCAACTTACTCAAACCCTATAAAGAGAGGGAAGCCATCGTGAACATGACTTTAAATGTTCTGGAAGAGGTTCCGGCAGAAATTCCTGAATTATCTCCCGAATCGGACGAAGTCCCGATCGAGAAAAGAGTTGAGGATTTAGTATCAAAGTCACAGCTGACAATGAAGCAGAAGCAGGAATTGCGTGGTCTTTTGACCGAGTTTCAGGACAGATTTGTAAGCGAGCCAGGCCGGACATCCGTCCTCACTCATGACATAGAGCTTACCTCGTCGGAACCGGTAAGATCTAAGACGTATCGGGTGTCACCTCGCCGGCTTGAGCTAATAAAAGCAGAGGTTAACAGGATGCTGGAATTGGGCGTGATTGAGCCGTGTAAAAGTGATTACACTTCCCCGTTAATTCTTGTGGAGGTACCCGGCAAAGATCCGCGTCCTTGCGTAGACTATCGTAAGTTAAACCTCATCACCAAGGATCAGACATACCCAATTCCCCACATTGAGGAACGCGTCGAGAGGGTAAGCAGCGCGGAATTTATCTCAACGCTAGACCTAGTGAGAGGTTACTGGCAGGTGCCACTCACCGAGAGGGCGAGCCGGTATGCTGCATTTATTTCACCATTGGGGACATTCCGTCCTAAAGTGTTGAGTTTCGGCCTAAAGAACGCGCCTTACTGTTTTTCAAACTTAATAGATAAGGTTTTGCGGGGTCAAGAGGACTTCGCATTGCCTTACTTGGACGACGTCGCCGTGTTTTCCTCGTCCTGGCCAGAACACTTGGCGCATTTGAGAGCAGTACTGACACGCCTACGCGAAGCAGGTTTAACGGTAAAGGCGCCCAAGTGTCAGCTAGCACAAGCAGAGGTACTCTATCTCGGGCATGTTATCGGTCGAGGGCATCGCCGTCCCTCTGAAATGAAAGTGGCAGCTATCCGAGACTTTCCCCAGCCCCGAACGAAAACAGATATTCGGGCTTTTCTTGGAATAGCTGGTTACTATCGTAAGTACATCCCTAGATATTCCGACATTGCCAGCACTCTTACTGACGCGTTGCGCAAGACCGAGCCCCAAATGGTCGACTGGGATGAGGAGAAAGAAAAGGCTTTCCACGTTTTGAAAGCGGCCTTGTCGAGCCAACCTTTGCTTAGTTCACCGGACTACTCGAGGCCTTTCATAGTCCAATGCGACGCTAGTGATAGAGGCATGGGTGCAGTTCTTAGTCAAAGGGATGAGGGGGATGAAGAGCATCCTGTCCTCTATGTTAGCCGGAAACTCACCCTTCGCGAGCAGGTTTACAGCGCTAGCGAAAAGGAATGTGCGTGCTTGGTTTGGGCAGTCCAGAAACTGGCTTGTTATATTGCCGGAAGCAAGTTCATTGTCGAAGTGGACCATTGTCCTCTCACCTGGCTACAAACCATGTCCTCTAAGAACGGCCGCCTGCTGCGTTGGAGCCTCGTTTTGCAACAATATACGTTTGAAATACGCTACAAAAAGGGTGTACTCCATGGCAACGCTGATGGCTTAAGTCGATGCCCCTGACGCGAGAGGATGTCTCGAGATTTCTGGCATATTTTTTCCTGACATAGACAAGAGCTAGTGATTGTTTCTTTTTTTTACTCCTTTAGAGGTACTTGTTTGAAAACATTGAAGACACGGCTATTCAGGGTTTCGGGTTCGGTGTGCTTCCAGTGTTGTTGTTTTGTGTCACCTTAACGTGTGAGTAACATTTTGAATAAATTGTGTATTTCCTTTAATATAAGTTGAAGGGGAAAATTGCCTGGTGGAGTTTGGCGGAATTGTCCGGCGCTCACCGGCTGAGTAGTTGTGTTCTCATGTGCGTATGTGATGTCTGTTGAGCCCACAATGAAGCAGGTGGTGCCCTCTACTTCATCAAAGACGGTCGTCACCAAACCGACTGCCGGCGCTGATCTCTCCGGACAGTGGCTGCAAACCTCAGCCCATCGAGATCTTTACCCCCCCCCCCCCCCCGCGCGAGAGACTGTTACGACCGGCCCTAGGGAACCAAGCAACAGGAGTTTGGGGGAGAACCGGTTCTTGACCGACTGTGTCGTCCACCCCCACCTCCCCATTCAGGCTCCCCCTCTCGCCGGGAGAACTCCGGAATCTGCTGTGCGTTCGTGACCATGTTTGGCAACATTTTAGGGCGCCGTGACCATATATGGACCTCGTGTTAGGTTGTGCCACTCCATGTGTTGTGAGGTGTGTTTCCCCCTCTCTCGTGGCCGAGGTGCCGGAGCCACCGTATTGGCTGACGATGCGGACAGTGCGCCCAGTGTCGGCAACGCGGCGCTATAAAATGCCGAAGACGTTTTGTATCTCTTCACTCTTCTCTCTTTGGATCAGTTGACCACTTCTCCACATGTAAATAAATCTCTGTCGTTTGTTCGGGCGCTTCTTTCTCGCTGAATTGTTGGACGATGGATCCTGCGACGGAGCCAGCTACCGAAAACGAGACCGGCAGGACCCGGAGTCCCAACAGCTCCCAGTCGTCGCCAACACAATCTGAAGTTTGCTACGTGCGATAGGTGCTCCTTTGTGAAGCTGTTGCGTGTAATCGGTTGATATACATAATCGGCAACATCGTCAAGGGACGGCAGTAGTATACCATTTTCTGCGATGGTATACTGCTGCGTTCCTTACTGCAAGTCCAGCGGGCGACTTTCTAGGAAGGGCAACAAGTGTCGGCCGCACTAGTGATGGGTGATTGGGAGAATGAGCATTCGGGTACACTTCGGAAGTGAGTTAAACTATATTTTGAACATTTGTAGCGTCCGACCCTCCATGTGGAGTGTCCTTGCATATAGAGAAAACCCAAGACAGGCTTGTTAAAAGTTTGGTGTCGCCACCCCTTTAAATGATGCTTTAAACTCGAGGAGTTGCATAAAATATTTTGCCATCTGCCCCCCTCACACCATATTCAACTCCAGAACAGCCTTTTTCCTGCCACAAAAATCAGAATGTCTTTTCCATCACTGTGACTGCACATTCAATGTTGGAAATATAGCTGGAATGTGCCTGCCAAATGCAGGTGTTTCAGTGTATGTTGAGTGAAATAAACTCATTTAAATTGTGAACTTGCTTTTTAATCCTGCTTCTTGCACTAGGAAAGCTCGCACAGGTACCGGCAATAGCTTCCGAGGAATCCACTTTTGTATCTTCAGCCCCAAACGAGGAATTTGTGAACTTGTGTAGTAGTGAAATATATATGGGACTTGTCTAATAAATTGCCAGGGTGAATCTGTAAACAGCATTGAAATTTCGTTCTTCAAAACTATTACCAAACAGGCCTTCAGGATGCATTATGTGCATGATATTGTCAACCGAGAAATTTGGAAATGCAGCCTTTGATCAGAAACAGTGCATGCATAGTAGGTATTGCTGTGTAGGTTAACATAGTTTTGCAAACTGTAAAACGTGTCGGCAGATATAAAATTTCTTGAAACAAGAAAGTTATATTCCAAAGTGGATAGTTGGAGTACATAAAATGATAGGGAGAGCAACTGATTAAGTTGGGTTTGTCTCGTCATGCTTTTATATGAAGAATATTTTCAAGATGGTGTACCAGCAGTCATGGGAAAGTTTGGTGGCCCCGCCGATGCAAGATTCGTGGTAATTTTATTGAAGGCGCATCAATGTTTCAACTCACTGTAACAGCGATGACTAAATTTGGATGGTGGACCTTTTGAAAATATTGTTGGCTGATTTGTGGGGTTTAACGTCCCAAAACCACCATATGATTATGACAGACGCCGTAGTGGAGGGCTCCGGAAATTTTGACCACCTGGGGTTCTTTAACGTGCACCCAAATCTGAGTACACGGGCCTACAACATTTCCGCTTCCATCGGAAATGCAGCCGCCACAGCCGAGATTTGATCCCGCGACCTGCGGGTCAGCAGCCGAGTACCTTAGCCACTAGACCACCATGGCGGGGCGAATATACTGTTGGCGCGAACTGTCGTTGTAGCGGCAAGCCGCTACATTGCTAAAACTTGGACATGTGCAAGGGCCACACGTTTACGTCGCAATAAGTTTGCTTGACCTTGACGGTTACAATTATCGCTTTTCACACACCCTTCACATCTGAACAGCGTAGGAATGGTGTGTCTTCAAACAAGTTCTTACAGCGGCAGCGAGTTGGTCCTGAAGACAGGCGACAGCGTGGGTCCAGCAGGGCAGAGTGCCCTGCGGAAACTCCTGTTTCAAGATGTGCCATCAACCCCTGAATTGCTTTTCCACAGCTGATGCGAGGCTCCGTGAAGCGAAGTTAGAAATGTAGCGGTTGCACATCCCACTTCATTTTTAGCATATTATTTGTTTTTGCGGCCTACGTGTTCCCGACCGTCTGTTGGCCGTCTGACAGAAAGTAGGCTGATCAACATCAATTACACTCGACTGCTGTGCTCATTATGACCAGCGTGATGCCTCGAGATATTAAACCCCGTGAATAAGTCAGCGCACGCGTTAAAAGCAGAAACACACACACACATGAACGTGCGCACCAATGCGCGGGGACTTCGTCGCGCGCTCATGTAAACGACAGAGCATCGTCTGTGGGTAAGTTTTGTGGCATCTGGTGACACTTTTGGTCCCTACACATCAATTTTCAGGCCCATGGATGGATGGATGGATGGATATGGCTGTACCCTTTAGATCGGGCGGTGGCTAGCGCCACCAAGCCGTAATACCTAATGAACCAAAAACTATATATTTTTTTTCTTAAAAAGTGAGTTAGAGGATTCGTACTTTGCAGTGAAGAGTTTCATTTTCACTCGTGCCTTGACTTTAGCCACCAATCAGATAACCTCCTTCTAGTTAAGTCTACCCGCTTAAAGTTTATTTTGCCCTCCCGGTCCCTAAACCTCAGTGCTTTGAAAAACTCTGCGCCATCATCCTGAACAATAGAATGAAGCCCTTTACAGAACATTATCAAGTGTTCGGCAGTTTCTTCTTCCTCTCCACACGCACTGCATACTGTGTCTACCCCTTTGTATTTGGCCCGATATGTCTTGGTTCGCAGTACTGCCGTCCTGGCCTCAAACAGTAGAGAACTACCCCGAGTATTATCATAGATCCTTTCCTTGGCAATTTCCTGCTTAAAAGTTCGATAGATCTCTCGTGCGGACTTCTTAATCATGCCCATTCTCCACATGTCAGTCTCCGTTTCCTTCACTTTCTTCATAACCGATAGTTCTTTTTGGTTTGGCCACCTGCTGTTTTCAAAGTATTTACCAGTCAACTTCCTGGTTCGTTTTCTCCATTTTGTATCGACATTCTTCATGTACAAGTAGCTGAAAACCTTCCTAGCCCAACGCTCTTCCCCCATTTCTCTCAATCGTTTCTCAAATTTTATCTTGCTGCTAGCTTCCCTGCCCTCAAATGATGTCCATCCCATATCACCTTGTACTCCCTGATTTGATGTATTCCCGTGAGCTCCTAAAGCAAGCCTACCTATTCCACGTTGCTTAATTTCTAATCTTGCTTGAACTTGTGATCTCATGCACAAGACCGCATTGCCGAACGTCAGCCCAGGAACCATGACCCCTTTCCATATTCCTCTCACAACATCATACGTATTGTAATTCCACAGTGCCCTATTTTTCATGACTGCTGCCTTCCTGTTACCTTTAGTAGTCACGTATATTTCCCTCAGATACTCGGTCCCATTGCTTATCCATACGCCCAGATATTTGTATTTATCTGTTATCTCTAGCGTGACCTCCTGTATTCTAAGCTCACTACCTTCGTTGTCATTGAAAATCATGACTGCTGATTTTTCCTTACTGAATCTAAAATCTAACCTATCTCCCTCATTACCGCAGATGTCCATCAATCTCTGCAAATCTTCCTTGTTGTTGGCCATTAGCACTATATCATCTGCGTACATTAATGCTGGTAGTGTCTGATCAATAAGTTTTCCTTGTTTGACTAAAGAGAGGTTGAAGGCCAGTCCACTTCCTTCTAATTTTGCCTCTAATCCTTGTAGGTACATTATGAATAATAAGGGTGACAGGGGGCACCCCTGCCTAAGCCCCCGTTTTACCTCTGCAGGCTTGGATACCTGTTTTTCCCACTTTATAACTACCTTGTTACCTTTATAGATACCCTTTAAAAGATTTGTGACTACATGTTCCACGCCTAGTGTGTCCAGTATTCCCCACAATTCCTCTTGAACCACGCTATCGTACGCTCCCTTGATATCCAAAAATGCTAGCCACAGGGGCCTGTGTTCCTTTTCTGCTATTTCGATGCACTGCGTCAGTGAGAACAGATTGTCTTCCAACCTCCTGTGTTTCTGAAACCCATTCTGCAGTTCCCCCAGCACCCCCTCATCCTCTATCCACGCCTGCAGTCTTTCCTTTATAATCCGCATCGCCAGCCTGTAGACCACTGATGTCACTGTTATAGGACGGTAGTTGTTTATGTCAGCTTTGTCCCCCTTTCCTTTGTAGATCATGCTCATCCTGCTAAGTTTCCATCCATCGGAAACTTTACCATCGATTATTATTGTGCTCACTGCCTCTCTCAAAGCCTGCTTAGACTTCGGACCTAATGTCTTTATCAGCCTAATTGGAATGCCATCTGGGCCTGTTGATGTACTACTAGGAACCCTTTTCTCAGCCCTTTCCCACTCTTGTTGTGAAAATGGAGCCATTGCTCCAGTTGATTCGTCCTTGTCTATTGTGGTGCATAAAGTACTTCTTTGTTGAAAGTTTTCTGTCACCCTTGTTCTTATATATTCAATAGCTTCGTCCCCTTCTAGCCTGGCACCTTGGGCTGTAGTTATAAAACTCTGCTCTAGGCTAGTCTCATTTCTTAAGTTTAGATGGTTCCAAAATTTCGCAGCTGCCTTTCTATCTTATTTATGTACTTCTGCCAGCCACTGAGCACCCTTTCTTCTAATCTTTTCATTGATCAGGAGGGATGCTTCCCTTCTAGAGCTTAGAAAGATTTCCCATTTTCTTTCAACATCATCTGTCCGTTCACCCCATTGCTTAGCATGTCTGTGTTCCCTAGAGGCTTCCTGACGTTTTGCTATGGCTCTCTTAACTTCCTTATCCCACCAACTTTTGGGTTTGTGTCTTCTTTTCCGGGGTGACTTGTCACGCGTCTTACTAAGCTCTAGCTCAAAGAGTTTAATTAAATTCTTGTATGTCCACACTGTCTTATTATCCTCCGTGCTTACTTTCTCAATCTGTTTAGTGGCTATTTCAATTTGCCTTTCTGAATAAAAATTTTCCTGTAGTTGCTCATCTTGTCTCCTTCCCAATTTCGCTGCTCTTCCAAAACTTAGCTTGATACGTTTGTGATCGCTACCCAGACTTCTGGAGCCACCTTCATCTATGTGCATTCCCCTGAGCTTATCATGCGCCGCCGTAAGGGAGCGCGCCGGTGAGCAGGTCGGAAGTTTATGGCAGCGTCTTCTGCGCCGCGCGGCTAGAGTGTACTAGAATAGGTTGAGTGGCGCGATCGCCGGGCGCCGCCTACGCTTCCTGGCGAAGCCCGAACTGCGGAAAGTTAGCGTGGGGGCACTGCGATCGAAGCGGCTTGGAAATTTCCTCCGCGTCCGCCGCCGGGCCATTGCAATTTGCAGCGAAGGCGACGGGGACTGCGTGTTGCGCGAAATGTTTTGCAACTCAGTGCCGTTTACTCGTGTGTGAAAACGGTGTAGCCATGCCGAAAGGCAGGCATCGGCATTGTTATGCGCCAGGCTGTCGCACCGGTTACTCGGGCGTTAAAGCGGAGAAGCAGCGTTCATTGTTCAGAGTGCCGAAAGATGAAGCTCGTCGGGCGCTCTGGGAGAAGAACTTACATCGGAGCGACAAACCCCTGGATAGCGAATGCGCAGTGTGTGAGCTCCACTTCGATAAGCGGTACATTCAGCGGGACTACGTGCACATTGTGAACGGAAAGGAGGTGAGGATTGAGCGCGAAACACCGGCACTAACGAGTGACGCAGTGCCTACGGTATTGCCAAATGCTCCAAAGTACTTGAGCTCGACAGCTCCTCCCAAGCGAGCACCTCGCAAACGGGAGGCACCAGCCAAGCTTGATGATACAAAGCGCAAAAGGAAGAAAGTTGAAAGCCCATGCAGCACTGCGGCTGTGGAAGAGCCGTTCGAAAGCGACGGATTTGATTCCCATGTGCTTGGCGCTGACAATGTGTAATTTGAGTACTCCGTCTGCGTATTGGTCGTCCCATCGGTTTCCAAACTTTGAAGGTACGGTATACGCCCTTGGAGAGCTTGGAGAGTCCACTGGGACCGTAAACTCGGACCGCTCGGTCCTCTTCAGTGTAAGCAAGGACCAAGAAGTCTTATTCAGGACATTCCTCGCTGGGAAATTGATCACTGAAGGACGTGTCGAGACTGTAAGGGAAGCTGAGGGAGTTCTTCTTCGAGCCTCAGGCTTACTGAAATGCCCTGGTGCCATGTCCACATCGGCGATTATCGCAGAGGAGCTAACAAAGAGCCTCCTGAAAAAAAAAAAACAGCCGTCATTGGCGGCGCTTTCTACAGCCGGAGATGCGCAGTAACGACAGTGACAGAAGGTAAGGGCGAAACTAATCTTTCACTTGTGTACATGTAGTATATTTGCCCCATAAGGCAACATGGTAAACTGAAAAAGTGTGAGATAATTTGCCCGAGCTCCTGAGACGTAACAGAAATTGTTTTGAAGGCTGATAGCTTCGTGAACTTACTTTACCTCAGGAGCAGTGACATATATTTGGTGCTGATGAATTATGTTTATTTGCACAGCAGTATACTAGAGAAGTCATTTAGCAAACCCAACAAAATAACATTACCATGCTTTTCAGGAGCTCCTTGCCTGTCTTGTCGGTACCTTCGAAAGGCTCTTCTCACAAGAATGTCTTGGTTCAAGTGCCATCGCCGAAAGCAAGTGAGGACAGCTGCCCAGAGGCTGAGGTCAACCTTGCAAAAGCACAGGCGCCTTTCTAAAAAGGTGCTGAGCCTGAAAGGTAGAATTGAGGGCATGCGAGCCAAAAACGCGGCTTTAAAAAAAGAGACACTGGAAGAGATCTCTACGCTGCCCCCAAAGCAGCAGGAAAATCTGCGGCACTGTTTCAGAGCATCAAAGCGAAAGAGCACAAATGGCATGCGTTTCACTAATGAATGGATGCTCGAATGCATTCTCATGAAGATGAGGAGTCCGAAGCTCTATAGACATCTGAGAAGACACAACATTCTCGTGCTTCCGGGCGATACTACTCTGCGGAAGTACACCGCCTCGTACAGGAGTGGCTTCGGTTTCAACAGAAAGGTTCTAGAAACTTTGAAGACGAAAACAGACACAATGGACACCTTCAGCCGTCATGGCGGCATCCTGGTGGACGAAATGAAGTTGTCTGAGCACCTTTCAATTGACAAGACTGGTAGAATCGGAGGCTTTGTCGACATGGGGCCCTTTATACCACGGGCAGATGCGAACCTTCCTTGCGACCATGGTATGGTTGTTATGTTCGTGCCATTTGCAGGCAAATTTTCTCAGGTTTTGGGGGTGTTTGCTGCGCACGGAAATGTTAAGGGCGACCTTCTCTGCAAGATATTGATCGAAACAACGATCCTAGCAGAACAGGCAGGACTCTTTGTCGACTTCATAACCTGCGACGGAGCTTCGTGGAATAGACGAATGTGGACATCGATGGGCATCCAGGGAACCTCAAGCAAAATAACGTGCAAGGTGAAGCATCTTGTGGACCCCAAGAGGAACCTTCATTTCCTGTCAGACTTTCCTCATCTAGTGAAGTGCCTCCGCAACTCCCTCTTGAAAGGTGGTTTCAGCACACCAAATCAAAAGGTATAAATGTTTTATTACGTTCTTGCTTAACATTTTATATTAAGTCAACTGGCTAATCACTGCACTTTTATATTGATGCAGGTGTCAGTGTATTTTGTGGCCGAGGCTTTCAACCTGGACAAAGACAGCATCACCTTGAAGGCTATGCCAGGGCTGACTACAAGCCACTTTCAGCCCAATGACTTCGAGAAGATGAGAGTGTCCCTTGCCTTCCAGCTATTCGGAGACTTTGTGCTGCGTGGTCTACACCACTACAAGGACACCCTTGAGTCACGTTATGGAAAGGGTGCAGTTGATGCTACAGAATCATTCCTCAGGTACTTAAATATATTGTATCTGCTGTATTCTTTGGTCAAAAGACAAGAGTGCGTTAATGGCCATCACTGTTGAACCCAGCTCTAATGAAGATTTTTTTGCATTTACAGACTGATGAACCAACTCATCAAACTGATGACCTCCAGATTCAAGTCCGAGGCTCTTTGGCCGCACTCAAGTGATAGTTCTGCGCTCTCCAGTTTTCTAGACTACATTGACAAGTGGAAGCAGCATGTCGACAAGGGCGTCGGGTTCCTTAGCAAGCAGACAGCTACTGGCCTGAGGGTTACGCTGTCCAGTGTGCTTTCTTTACTGGACTATGTTACCACAGAACTAAGCTACAGGTATTTGATGACGAGTAACCTAAGCCAAGATCCACTCGAGAACTTGTTTGGAGTTGTGCGGCAGTCGTCGGGCTGTAATGACCATCCGACCCCAGGGCAGTTCTTAATTGCTGTCAACTGCCTGAGCTACTATAGCCTAGCTAAGCCAGTGCACGGTGCGAGCGTTACACCATTGGTGCTTACATCACTGCTCGACACTGGAGATGCACACTCGGCAGATGCAACAAGCCTGCAGCAAACAATTGATGACCACATCGCTCAAGGAGATCTTGACGTGATAGAAAGCGCTGCCTGCCATGACAGTATTGCTGCCCCAACTGAGCATTACAGCCTTGTGGGAAAAAAGTGACTCTCGCCTAGCATATTACATGGCTGAATATGTTGCTAGAAAGTGTGTGCAGAAGTCACGATGCACTGCTTGTCGTACTTCACTGCTTGTTCCAGCTTCAGAAGGGAAGGAACATGAGTGTTCGGCCTTAACGAACTTTTGCGACAAAGGTGGTTTATTGTACCCGTCTAAGGAGCTGTTTGACTTCGTTAGCTATTTAGAAGACACATTTACAGACTGCTTCAGCACTAATGAACTGCGCAGTGATAGCATTTTATATGTGCTGCATCTGGTCAGGGTTGAAGGGAGACCCCTTGGCTGTGCTCAACATGCAAAAGCAGTGAAGTCTCATGTGGTAAAATTTTATGTTGTCACTCGATTGCACTTTTTGGTTAAAGGAATCAATAGAGCTAAGGAAGAACGGCGCAGGAGGCTGCAGCACCTAAAGCTCCGTAGGTGCGTGTAGGATTCCCGTACAGCTGAGTGCTCCACTCGTCCTGTTACATACCTGTAACAGTTTTCTTTGTACATAGTATTTACAGTGATTTTTTTGTACTTTGAAGTTTATCTGTGTACATAGCCAGAGTAACAGTGATACTTTTTTGTATATATGTAAAGCAATAAGTTTTAAGCATCTTTATTTTTATTTTGTTTTCCTTTAAAATGTATCTTTATGCATAGTGTGTGTGACTGATATTTCTTTGTATATAGCAGCCGGTTTTAAACATCTTTATTTTTATTTTGTCGTGTCTGTAAACACATTTAATATGCTGTTGACAGGTGGAAAAAAACCGCGTTGGTTTATGCCTGGCTTTATCCTTTGGTTAAATTACAGCTGCTTGTTTCTACACATTGAACAATATTTGTATATTTGCTGCTGATCCAATAAAAAGCTAAGGGATGCAGACATCGCTGTTGTCCTTTTAATATGGATGTAAGAAAAAGCAGTTTTCTGTTAGCATCGTTATTTAAAGCATTCCTTCCCGTAGCCGAGGCGTTTTGACAAAAGCACACGTGTAGCTTTCGCTCACGACATTCATTCCAATCTGAACTGCTATTTACAGCTTCGCTTTACTGCGGCCATGCACAATGAGACGGACAGCACGCGGACTTGACAGTTTCTCTCAATTGGTAAAAAGACTAAAAAAAACGGAATCGCGAAGAACCTACGCAAGGGGCGCATTCGCGCGTCACCGTAGCAGACGCTCAGAGCCGCGAAACCAGTGCAGCAACATTTAGGGGCAATATTATGAGGCGAAAGCCTTATTATCGTGTGGAAACACCATTTTTAATGCTACTCTGACAGTATAAATCTATAGCCGTACACCGGTAAGAAACTGGCCGTCACACGTGTTGCCAAAGGCGCAGAAGCCCGGCAACGCACGACCGCGCGAGCGATGCGCGACCAAGCCGGATTGCTCGTAGCGCCCTCTATCGCAACCGTGTACGGAGCTTCAGGAAAACAGCGGCGGTCGCGCCACTCAACCTATTCTAGTACACTCTAGCGCGGCACAGCAGCCATCCCCACACAGAAGTGGCTTCTGCGCCGCACGGAAGTGACGTCACTAAAAATATTACCTAAAGCTAGTTAAATGTGTAAATTATTCGTGCGTAATGCGATAAACCTACAAAAGTTTTACTAAGCTTGTGTTTAACGAGTCAATTAGCTTAGGTTTGTTATTTAAACACATATTACAAGTATTTTGAATACAGGGGGCGCTATGGGCACTGCGGCTGCGAAAAGTAAACACTGCGAGATGGTAGCCGCCTGCGATGTATTGATGGTGAAAACTCCGATGAAATCGTGGCCATGGCCTAGGCCACTCCCAAGGAGGACTGGAGTGTCGTCGCTGCTTCATGTGATTGCTGGATGCTTAGTTGAACCTGGTGGTTGGAGCTAGCTCGGCCATCCACCGCACCGCAGCTTCATCTGAGTGTGTGCGCCATAAAGTTTCTCAGTATGATGTGCGGATTACAGTCGCTGGACGTACTGCATTTTCTAGATTGCAATGCCAAGCGTGGTGTTGTCAAAGGAGAAAGTGTTCTTGCTGCCGAGTTTTGCTTGTCGCGAAGGACAAGGTCGACGATGAAATAAATGCTTTCGCACGGTTCACGTGTGACTGACCGGACGCACATGCATGAAACCCCAGTGCGTCGGCGAAGTGTTCATACGATGAATGGAAACAACTTTATTGTAATGTTCTTACGAAGCCTGTGATCTCCGAAGGCCAGAGCTACTGCATTGCTGTCTGCTTTGTCAAGTGCGAACACGTACGGCCGTTCTCCTCCATTGCTACGTGAATGCTCCCGTGCTGTCACAGGCCGCGCGTGTTTTTGAGCAAGACAGACAAGTAGTTAGATGGGCTAACGCCATCGGCACTTGCCCTTGGGCATTGTTTATCAAATGCTAATCACCGAGAACATTGCAGTGACACGTCAGTATTTTTAAAGAAAGCGGCCTGCCGGTTACCTCGTCAGGTGATGGTACACTGAGCGACATAAAAAAAGTTGCCCGAGACTTCGTTGCAGTGCACCTTTATGTCATCGAAACTTTGATAAACCGTGGAAATCAACATTCCTGACACCTGTGCTGAAGAAACCAATGCAGCCAGCTGCATTCGAGTTTTTGTGTCTTTTTGCGTCTCGCCGATTAAGAGCACTAATTCGCAAAACACTTTATCATAAATACAGTCAATCCTGCAAGAGTCATCGAAGATCCAATATTAAAGGGCCTGTGGACGGGACCACCACCAGCAGCAAATCGGGCTGATGAGGAGGCGCAAATGTTAAAACAATACATGCGTGAACAAAAAAAGAAAAAGTATCGATAACTGCAATGGGACTTGAACCACTGACCTCACCAGTTCATGTGTTGCTTTAACCAACTACGCCACAGCTGCCAATTTTTTTTCTTTAATGAATGACATTATCACCAGTAAAGTACACAGAACATACTTCATCAGAATCGATTTGAGATGACAAACAAGCCTGTTTTGTATTGTTGTTACGCTAAACCTAAATAACATTTTTGTTCACTTTTTCGTTAGGACGTAATTTTAACGGCTTTTATTGTTATGTCTAGAGGTACCGCTAGACACTCCCGACTATTCAAACAAAGCGCCTAACCGGAAAATGCATCACGTCACTTCCGTGCGGCGCAGCAGCCGTTTTTGTGTGGGGGTGGCTTGTGCACCGCGCGGCGCAGCAGTCTCTGCCGTTTTTGCCGAAGTTTATATAGAAGGTCGTGATTTGTCTACGATGCGGTATGGCGGCTACTCGGAGCTAGGGTGGCTAGATTGAGAAGGTGTGAAAAGCAAGCCGCGTTTCTCTTGCCGAGGAGCGCCGTGATGCGCGAGATCTCCGCTAGGTCGTGATTTAGCGCGGCGATCGGAGGCGCTGCTGCTAGCGTGGCTACTAGCGCGGTGGAGACGGCGGCAGGTGCAGTGTATGCCGGGGGAGGCTGCTGGTCACTCCCGGCAAGTGCTTCTCAGCATCGTTTGTGTGTTTAAGGGCAAACACGACTTTGTTGTGTTTGCCCTTAAAAGTCAGAAGGGCTTCTACAAAGAAGAAAAAAAAAACGCTGCGGACTTGTTTTTTTTTTTTTTGCCTACGTGCAACGCGGAATACAGATCGTGCACTGAAAATTTTGCCCTTTTTTTGTGCGCTCTGGCACGCAAAGACAGGTTAGCAAAAAGGGAGTGGACGATGGCAAGGGCGCACAAAGTGCTCTAGCAAAATACCGCCGTCAGCGAAAAACATTTCGACACATGGTAAATGTCTTGAATTTATATAAGGACAAAAAAGACTTGTGGGCATGTGTGGAAGGCATCGGCAAGTGAAGATATTGAACACTTTGTGACGCTCTTAACACATCGGCCATTGCTTTGCAATAAATACATTTATTTACCTGAAAATTATGTCTTCTCACTTGGTTTTTAGATTCAGCGCGCGATAATTCGTGCATATTGTGGAAGGACAGGAAGAATGCAGCGTGAAAAGACTAGTTTAGGAGGTGATGTCGCCCCACCTTATTCCTAAGCCTGCCCAAATATACTCGAAAAGTATGCCTAAAGAACAAAAAAGACGAAATGCTGCTTCATCGGACTACGTGCCAGCAAAGACGTGACCCGATAACCCTAGCACGTTGGAGGATTGCCCAAATGACTCGACGAGCTGCCAAGGCAGGCGACTAGAGATTGGGATCTATGAGGACTTCTGTATCCGTCAGAGTTTCTCTATAACCTGCTAGAGACTGGAAACCAAGTTGATACATGTGTTTAGCACAGTGCGCTTGCATTCGAATTTAGTCGCCAGTCTTCTAAAATCTCTAAGCAGTTTCTAGAAATTGGCTGCGTTGAACATTGCAAATAGTTGAACAAAGCAGTGGTCAGATGATTTTGCGTGACGAGAGTTCTTTTTAAGGGTCTCAACTAAGTAAAAATCGAGAAAAAAGTCAAGCGATTGAAGCCTGTGTCACGGAAGAAAAATGTACTTTAGTGACTTACTGTAATAAACTTTGTTGCAGCCATAAAACTGAGTGTGGTCTCAGTTTCTACACATGTTTCACAATACTGTCTCAAGTGTAATAGAAGTCCAGCACTGAGAAAATAGCTATGCGTAACTGCACTCGGTAGGTCGCACTGTCCAGGCAGATTTAGCAGCAAACGTCACAATCTATCGCGGGTTGGCACAAGGTAATGTTGGCAAACTAACATCGTCAAAGATACTCCACTCCACTAGAGCAAGCTTTTTTTTTTTACTTCGTTAAGACGTCGTTCAATGTCATAGAAAAAAATGGCCCCGTATCTGCATGTAATCTGCAAATGTCGTCGAATGCCGATAGTCTCCTGTGTGGAGAGAGTGAACAAAACATTTATTTGATGTTCTGCGCAAAAAAAATTGGTGAATGGTATTCTGGAGGAGCTGCGTTAGAGTACCTCGAGCGTGCAGCGGAGGCGAACGAACGCATCAAGTCACGTCACAAGTGAGACATGAGCGCCGTCTAGCAGTTTTCTTGGAAAACGGGGCGCGTGACTCTGAGATAGGTGTGCGCGCCCGTCTCAGAAGTGATAAGGTGTAGAACGCAAGGCGAAGGGTAGGTGCCACCACCCTCTCGTTTTAGCAAAGCGTTGGAAACACTCACTTGTTCGCGCAAGCGTTGCATGGTCAGGGCAGTGTGATAAGCGCTATGGTCCTTAAAACTACCTATGTATGCCTTTTGTAAAAAAAGACGATCATGCAAAATATATACGTGTTGTTGTGGTGCCCCAGACATGCGAAATAATATTTTTTTAATCGACAATTTTAAAAGTATTAATGCTGAACCTTGAGCTACATTGGTGGGCGCTGTGAATGGGGTAGGCCATTTCAAGTACCCGATGCTGTTAAGAGTGGATAAACATACAAATGTACAGACAGATCAAGATTTTTGCGTCGAAGGTCCTCAAGAAAGACTATCATCTTTAATAAAATCGTATTGGTTTCACCAAGCGGGTAAAGAGTAGTGATCTCGGAATGACGCTCCGTCGAAAACTACACTCGAATGATATGTTTATTCAGCGAAAGATGCGTGTATTCATATTAGGTGAAATTGCTGTTTGATTTTTACTTTGTCAAAACTCTTGTACAATTGCGGGTTCATTGCCACGGAGAGCTGGCAGCGCCTCTGACAACAGCGCCACCGCTGCAAGCTCGCAAGTGGGAGCCACCTTGGAGCGGCCGGTTTTCACCCCTCCCAATTCTAGCCACCCTATCGGAGCTGTCTACTTTGCCGGCTACGAGAAAATTGGAATGGGAGTTAACACGTGGGGACTTAAGATGGCCGCCGTCCATTTAGCTGTCGATTTAGCCGTCTACGGTGAGTATTGGAACACAGCCGAGATCTTGAGAAAATAAAAACCAGCGCGTCCTCTATTTCCTAAAAAAATGAAAAAGGCGATATATTATTGCCAATACAATGGTCAGCTCAAAAAGCAAACGTTGCAATGATACTGAGTGAGCCTGTTCCTTGCAGGTATTAGAAAATTACAAATTGGGAGAAAAGGAGGGCAAGGGCTCAAAAGTACAGTGGCTGGAATAGGAAACTGTGATGAGCGGCAAGCGGCGCCTACGGAGCGCACTGAAGCCTCCGAGGAGGAGCCGCGTGGGGACGCGCGCAATTGTTTATACCTTTATACAGGCTTTGAGAGAGGTAGTAAGCGGAACAATAATCGATGGTGAAGTCCCCAATGAATGTAAGCTCAGCAGGATGAGCATGATCTATAAAGGAAAGGAAGACAAAGCTGACATAAGCAACTACCGTCCTATAACAGTGACATCAGTGGTCTACAGGTTGGCGATGCCGATTATAAAGGAAAGACTGCAGGCATGGATAGAGGATGAGGGGGTCCTGGGAGAACTGCAGAATGGGTTTCAGAAACGCAAGAGGTTGGAAGACAATCTGTTCTCACTGACGCAGTGCATCGAAATAGCAGAAAAGGAACACAGGGCCCTGTGGCTAGCATTTTCGGATATCAAGGGAGTGTACGATAACGTGGTTCAAGAGGACTTGTGGTGAATACTGGACACAGTATGTGTGGAAGATGGAGTCACTAATCTTTTAAAGGAAATCTATAAAAGTAACAAGGTAGTTATAAAGTGGGAAAAACAGGTATCCAAGCCCACAGAGGTGAAACGGGGGCTTAGGCAGGGGTGTCCTTTGTCACCCTTGTTATTCATGACGTACCTACAAGGATTAGAGGCCAAATTAGAGAGAAGTGGACTTGGCTTCAACCTCTCTTTCGTCAAACAAGGAAACCTCATTGATCAGGCACTACCAGCATTAATGTACGCAGATGATATAGTGCTAATGGCCGACAACAAGGAAGATTTGCAGAGATTGATGGAAATCTGCGGTAATGAGGGAGATAGGTTAGGTTTCACAATCAGTAAAGAAAAATCAGCAGTCATGATTTTTAATGATAATGAAGGTTGTGGGCTTAGGATACAGGAAGTCACGCTAGAGATAACAGATAAATACAATTATCTGGGCATATGGACAAGCAATGGGACTCACTCACTCACTCAGTCAGTCCTGTTCGTCCATCCATCCATCCATCTCAGGCACCTCACGCATTGTTCTTTATGCACTTCTGTGCTTTGATGTTAGTGATAGCAGGAATTTAACATCCCAAAACCAACATATGAATATGAGAGACGCCGTAGAGGAGTGTTCCGGAAATTCGACCACCTGGGGTGCTTTAGGTGCACCTAAATTTAGGCACACGCATCTTAGTATTTGTGCCTCAGCCGAAAATGAAGCCGCCGGAGCCGGGATTCGATCCTTTGACATTTGCTTGCATACGTCGCGCTTAATAGTCTTGTGTTTAATTGCTGACACGTCCACAAAAAGCTTCCTGAAGGGATGTGTTCGTACTGCATTCAGAACAAAACGTCAAAGCTGCAATGCAAGGTCCAAATGCAGGTATTAACAAACGACGGCGAAGCAGTCGTCCCTGGGGAAAGTGCCTGCAGTTTTTAAAGCTCGGTTGGTGAACGAAGAAACAATAGGGAAGATTGAGGTATTAAAGGAGCATCTATAAACACGGAAGTTTCTTGTTATATTACTGCTACATCGAGTCGTAGTCTGCACACTGCGACAGCTTCGACTTGCTTCGTTACGCGCGTGGCACCGTTTTTGCCGATAGTTGCATCAGGCAATTGTTTTTTGTGGCTAAGGGGACAAACACGCCATTTAATTAAGAGGCATGCCGTAGCTGAAGACTTGGGAATAATTTTGACAATCTTAGGTCTTTAAACGACTACGCGCCCGCCGAAATACTGTTGCTGCAGTGGCCGGGATACTGCACTGCACAGTCAAAAGGAAACATCACTTGGCACCACTGTCAGACTGTAAGAAGAAACCCTTTATTTACGAGGAGGCACACTGCAGTGAGAAGTAACACCAATCAAATTCATCGCCATTTCGTGGAATTATGCAGTATGCAAAGAAATTAATTTTAAGAACCATTGACAGTATAACCACCAGTTATTTTTTGTAATGTGCTTTGTTCTTGAGAGCAATAATTATCACAAAAGACCCGAAAACCTTTACCTACCTGCATTCCATTAGGATTCGAGTGAAAACAAAAAATGATAACATGCCAATGAACAATCACGCTCGCCGCATATGATACTTAAAACTTTGTTGGAAAGGGAGTCCGACGGTGAAATGGGAGAAAACTGTGTGAATGAGAGTCGAAAGGGTATTTTTATTTTTTTTAGATAAATATTGACATTTGAAATTATGCCTAAACGGCGGTTTCGTTCCCGACACCGTTCACCCTAATCCGAAAAGATAGTTTGATGGAGTCACTCTCAGAATGCTTTTCTCACACGACAGCCTTCGGATTCAGTCTTCTGTCTGCCCTCTTGAGCCTACTTTCTCATTGAGGAAACCGTGCTGGATCCGTTAGTGCGGAGATCAAGACACCTTTTCCTTGTTCGACTGATAACTTCTTTGACACAGCGGCACAATACACGTTCTTTCTTTGCAATGTCGCTTAGGTGTTAGCATCTCAAGGTGTTGCAGTTTACATATGACGCCGTCAAACTTCACAGCAAATCAGATGGCAGCTTTCACACACTGATTTTAAACGTGGCGAGGCTCCGGCAGCAACAGGACGAGAGAAATTTCACGCGTCCGTGCACCCTCTCGACACGCAGAGCCGCTTGAGGCGACGTAGAGCCGCTTGTGGCATCTGAGTGCAGTAATCACATGCGGGGCTACCAGCTGGTAGGTGTTCTGTGGGGCCACCCTCTCTCGTACGGAATGTGCGTGCTCAGCACACTAGCTAGTATATTTCTAGACACTGTACTTCAAATCTAGGCAATGTTCACAATGTTGCCAGCAAAAAATTGATGCACAATGTGTCATGTTGCTTAGGTATAATCGAGAAAGACGATATTCCGTGCATTTGTCCCTAGATTCGTAGGCGCTGGCGTGTTGCTGTCTCAAGCTCGCGCCCTGCTGTTTCTCTGGCCTTGCTCGAGCGAAGTTTTTCTTACACCGTGCTTTGTTTCCGCGAATCGTGCAGCGCTTTTGTAGACAACGTAGCATGCAAATCACTGCCCCGTAGCCATTTCGTTTACACCAGGGTGACTGTTCTACTTGCTCGATCGACAGACGTAGCGAGCTGCAGTGCACTGCCTTGCCACAAAAGGTAAGCAGTCAATTGTTTAGTTGTCCTCTGGGCGGTTGATCGCTATCCAATATGTAATGGTCAGAAATACCTTTCATATCAGACAGCGTGACATAACAAAAAGCAATGCTGCCGGGATTCGAGAACAATTTTCCAGAGGCTTCCAATGTAGATAAGCATAAAATTGCTGAGTTCTTTGGCACTTGTTATAGCATCCTGAAAAATTGTGTAACTTGCTCGGAGTCATCCTCTAATCATGCTGATATGCGAGAATGGCGAAATTCAACTGTGCTCTGAGTCAGCCATTTAGCATTGGAGAAGAAAGCTGGTGTAATTGTAATGGCCCCAAACTATTAGGTTGAAATATACATACGTACGCTTTTGTGGAACTGTACTGCACTTATTTCCCATAGAAAACAAAAGTCACTGCTTCAAGCGCGTTAAAAGAACAAACACATTTTTTTTCTGTAGCTCACGTACAAAGGAAGTGAGGCCGAAATTGTGAATTTCAGTTTAGTAAATTTGTATTTACTGTGTGCTTCTCCGCAGTTCACGTGCAGGGCTGTGAAGCCGAACGTGTGAATGCCAGTTAGATCAATTTTTAATTGACTTTACCTCGTGCTTCTCCGCAGCGCACGTGCATAGCAGTGAAACTGAACTTGTTATGCATTGCATTGTTTGCTTTTCTTGCAGGCATAGAGGTGAGTGTTCGAAGTTAAAAAAGAGTGCATATTTTCCTTTATGTTGATGGATCGACTTAATTTTTCTTGAATTATGTGAAGGCATTTGTCATTGACTTGCCACCAAAATCCTAAACTGTCATATTACGGAAGAACACGTCATCTTTTGGTGCTCTCCACACACTGCTGTACTAGGAAATCGACATAGAGGCTGCCCCTCATGCGAATACATACTGACCGAAGCGCCATGGGATGAACCTGTAAGCTACTATTCAGTCGAGCTGACATCCTCAAAGCCCAGAGATTGGGATCACGCATTGACCCAAATTTACTGACATACTCACTGCTACGCTCCACTGTGTACCGAGACAAGTGCCCCTGGAGCGTAGTGGTGCCACCACTTAAACAACACCTCTCGCGACAATATTATGTACGAGTCTCCTTTATGTCCCAGGAAAGTGAACTGAATATAGACCAACACAATACATCGGTCGTTAGAATCACAACTTTCTGAGAAGGCCTTGAAGAGCCTAGTGGTTGCCTTGGACTAGACCCCAGTAAGCTGGTAGTCGATGAAGCCCTAAGACCCTTTTGCTCTGACGAACGCTTTAGCTGTATAAACGTTCCCTCTATTCTTGCTACAGCCTAACATACGCAAGCTTGTTTGGACAATTCGCTTTGCTAACATCTGTGGCATCCCCTCCGGGTCCTTTTACACCAAAGCCTACTAGAGACACTATGAAGCTTTTGTTTCTCAAAGTATGTTTTACGTTCAACTAGAATCTGATTTTTCAATATAATCTAGAATCTGATTTTTCAATATAATCTACTGAGTAAATTGCTTTGATAAATTGAAAATATAACATCTCAATCAATTTAACAAAACTGCAACCAAAAAGCAAGTAGAACGGCGACTGCAATATAGTATTTCATTATTAAAGTGGCAAGTTGGGCTTGTCAATACATTATTTTGGTGCACTACAGCACACTTTAATGCACTGAAACATGTCTTACAAAAAAGCGACAGTTCGGCTAGTTGGTGGCTTATGCTTGAATATAAAAACAGCACAAAATTACAGACTAACAGGTGGAAGAAGAGATGACATGATGCTGAACTCGCAACTAAAATTTATTATAACAAACACACACATATATCAGGCAGAGGACCTAGTCACATGGCACACCGTGGCGACTGCGCAGCATTCGTACGTCTTTGTAATTCTGTGCTGTTTTACAGCAAAAGATGTTATGAGATCAAAACTCGGGTCACGTGCCGCACTGCAGTTGTCCACCACCGCCAGTGTCCGTAATCAATATCCGGGGTTAAGGAAAAAAAAAAAACCTAGTACCAAGGACACAGTGGGGCTTGAACATGGTTTCGCTGTGTGCCAGCCCAGTATTCTACCACTGAGCCACGCCGGTGCTTGAGACTTGTTCGCAAATTTTCTTCAGGCAGGCTTGATGTCGGGAAAGCAATCGCATTAATATGAGTAATAAATATTAAAATGTTTTAAAACAGCAAAAGAACAACCAGTCATTGAACAATGCAAATAGCGTAACGAGTGGGTCATCCAATGCTCTAACCCATTACAAAAGCTTGTTCTTGATCACCTATTAACTGTGCCGCATACCCACTTCAGACAAAATTCATCGTCGTCAGCCACTGCATGAACAATTGGCACAAAATTCCTTGCAGGTGTTTAGCAAATACCACGCTTCTCTGAAGAATGATAAAAATAGCATGGCAAATGCCGGCCTACTACTGAGAAATTATTATTATTAATGCCGCAGTGCATACCCAGCAAGTGTGCTTGCAGCAGTTACCCAATGCGTGTTTAGAAAAGGCCCTGAAAGGCCGCTCTTCTAGCTTTCGCTGTGACTGTGCGGTGCCTTCCGTAGAGGCCTGGTGTTTTTTTACATACAAGCATGCCTTACAGTCGAAATCATGCTTGTATAGAGTCCATGCAGTTTATCCAGCTGCCCTTCTTTTGCAAAGGTATGCGGAGTGTGATGTCCCAGTGATAGCGCACACAGTCATGTGGCAAGATGCGAAAATTAGAATGTATCAGAGTTCCAAGAACTGTAATTGATTTTACTGATGCAAAAAAAGAGATGCAGCTATGAAACTTACTAGACAGATCAGTAAGATTGAGAGCTGGGCTACTGTTTGTGACTGATTATTATGTTGTATCGTTAAGTAGCACACTTTTGACGTGGACAAAGAGAACAAGAATGTCGTGCCTTTCTTGTCCCCTTTGTCCATATGAAAAGTGTGCCACTTCATCATATGGTATAATGATTAGACTACTCTGTCTCATCATTGTGGAAAATATTCATGAGCATAATTTCAAATAGGTTACGAGGCACACTTGAATTCAAATGGACCTTGAAACGGTTTTTGAAATTTTGTAAGAATTTGGGCTACATGATCATTAAATCATTTGAACCACTAATGTAGCCACATACTGTATATAAAGGCAACTACAACCAATTAAAGTTATACTCTCCTTCTTGACACTGCTTTGCCTACTGAACTTGTCAAAGAACCAGCCATTTCTGGCGACTGCAGGGCGCTCGACGGGTCAGGCTCTTCTCAATACGCCATCGGGCAAGATATTGATTGATATGTCGGGTTTAGCGTTCCGAAACCACCATATGATTGAGAGACGCCGTAGTGGAGGGCTCCGAAAATTTCGAACAACCAAACCAAATTTCGACCACCTGGTGTTCTTTAATGTGAGCCCAAATCTGAGCATACAAACCTACAGCATTTTTATCTCCATCAAAAATGCAGCCCCCGCAGCGGGAATTCGATCTTGCTACCTGCGGGTCAGCAGCCGAGTACCTCAGCCACCAGACCACCGCGGCGGGGCTTGTCGTGCAAGAGAGACCAACACATAAAGCGATTAAAATCTGCTCTGCCACACTTCCACCCATTCTTATTTTGTTCTCTTGAGCTGCTACAATATCCAAAGGCAGGTGGACAAACAGTGTCTGAGAACAATCGGCGTTAACTTGCGCTATGTAATTGTGTCTTGAGGAGTGATGCTACCGCTGCACCAGCGTGGTCCTGCAGGTGTTGAGTGGTTAGCAAGAGCCCGACACTTACTACAGCTGAGCTGAAATGACTCTGCTTGCCAGATGCCTTACACAATGTTGAAGCATTACAGGTCACCACTTGCTAAATTTGTGGCACATAATTCAGCTAGGCCAATCATTGGTATCCAGAAAAGCAAATTTGGCGATGAGCACTCTCAAACATCTTTGGTCAACAAGGAGCACGTAGGAAAACAGTCGGATGACACTTGCCACCGAACACAGGTTCTAAGACTACTGCTACAAGCAAATCACAGTTATTCCTAGACCAGCAGCAGTAACTCATACTTTGTATCATAGACTGCTGCACCTAATCTCCAAACGCATTTTCATTCTGTATGTTTAGGATCAAACACCATTTTACAACTTCGACATTGTATTCCTAACTGACAGTCACACGACGAATATGAAGTTGTATGTCGTAATCACCTTGCATGCAGACAACAGCCACTTGGAAATATTTGCCTTTGTAGATTTCCCCAAACACTTCTTACTTTAAGTACATGCAACTTACTATCAGCATGCTGAAGTAAACGCTAATAGTGACTACATTCCATTCAGGTAGCCGAGTTGTTCAGGTGACTTGGCGAGGTAGCTTTAATGTAGCTTTAATGGACCTCTTACAAACAAGTGTTAGCAACTCTTATGCCGTAACAAGTGTTTGTCTGATGATTATCTTACTGAATTGAAAATGCTCCACTGCAATGTGCCAGCATCATTAGTTGAGATACATTTTTGGCATCAGTGATTGTTTCAAAAAGACCCACCAAAATTTTACGAAATTGGCACAAAAGCACGGTGGAGCACTATGTTACAGTAAAAGCTCCTTAATTCGAACTCAAAGGAGACTATAAAATTTTTCAAATTAGCGGGCAGTCACTATAATGAACAGACATCACGTCACACGGTGCGACAAGAAACCATAGAAGGCACCTTTAGACTCGTTCCCGCTAATTAGCATATACTGCTCATTTGTGGCAGGTCATGTCATAAATTTCAGTTCATGCTCTCAACAACCGCTTCCCACTCGAAAGGTCTGGGCTCGAACCATGGCTGTAGATGGTAGGTTCTCATTTTTAGTGCATCTAACAGTGAACAGAATTTAATTAGTCAGGGATATGTCACATACTAGCAGAGATGCATTCGTGTGAGCAGTGGGCCGAAGTAACAAAATATGCAAGGCTATTTGTGTTCCAAAAAACATTCATTTACATGGCAGAGTTAACGCAATCAAAATTTGGTTTTTCTTTACTAGGTTATTTAGAATAATAATGAAAATTGTCTGAAGGAACATGGCTAAAGGCAAACATTGGCGCACTGGGTCGTGCCACTCATACAGCAGTAGCAGCAAACTAGATTTACAACCATAAAAGCATAGATTGAAATCAATGACTACACTTGTTTTACACAGATGGAAGTCTTGAGTAATTTAAGTGCTGATTCTAGGCCAATTTCTGCGAAGGTAGCCGAGAGCCAGGGCCTTGGAGTTTGAATTAGCCATTGTTTGTCGATACCGATGCATTCGAATTGTTGGAAGTTTTCCCCTATTCAAATAGTCGAGCTGTAGGGGAACTAGGGCATTAGTTTGAATTAACTGTAAGTTTGAATTACTGAGATTTTACGGTACTATGTGCCAGGCCTAACTGCAGTGACATAGCTTGCTGAGAGACTAAAATGACGTGGGTGATGCAGCATCAGGTACAGTCATCTGCTGAACTTTGTTTGCAGCTGCTGGCTGGGCACCTGTTTCGCAATATCCCTCAGGAAAAAAAAAAAACTATCTTCACCACTATAAAACACTACTGGCGTAAGCAGCAAGGAGGACCTATAAATCATCCCAAGAACACAGAAAAAAAAATCTAATAAATGGTTTGGGATACTTATGTGTGTGTGGGAGAATGGAACACAAAAGATTCTTACTCTAAAATTTCGCTTTCAGGGGACCTCTAAGTTGCACAATCAATCTATGCGCAGGCCTTGTTGAGAAAACAGATGCATTTTCTCACTTCACTATTCTGCTTAACACTAAATTGGCTGGCTATGAACATCTGCAGCCACGCCACTATGGAGCGTCTATTGTTTTCCAGTGAAACCATATTACACTACTATGTATAGACATTGCAACTGAACAACCACATACACGAACGTTGTTAAAGATTCACTAAAACCTGTGGATAACAAGCTGTTGCCCACTTTCAGCAGGTACTATATGTACAAAAGTGTGCTGCTATTGTGAAATGTGATGCAAAATATAGTTTTAATTCATGGCCTTGAGAGAGAGTTTTGCAATGCTTATTCTGAATATGGACTGAAATTTTTTAACAGTTTCTATTTGTTCTTTGAAGCCTTGCTCACTTGGTTTAGTGAATATGCTTGGTCAATATGAATTTTAGAAGTTTGGTGTGCAGTCTGAATATTTTTAAATATAGAAACCAAAGCAAATTTCCATATTGTAATTTTGATTGACATTTCAAGAATAACATGGTCAGGTGACTAAAGTATGTGCCACTTCTGGATGGAAATTACATGTTCAAGAATGGTTGCAAAATGTACAAGGACGATATTGGCATTCTCCTTGCACCATCAGCTGTTGTAACATCTGCGAGCTGCAAAGGTGAACGCACTGTAATGTAAACAGGGCCTTGTGCATGCACTGGTACAAGTCTGTTCAGCTGTGCTATAGAGGACAAAGAACAATTTTATTTAGTCGTTACGCAGCAACAACAGAAATGAAGGCCAAAGATCAGCCCCACCAGTGTAAGAAGGTTCCTAGGAGCCTGTATATCGGCATTCAGTCCCTTTTACTTGATCGTAATTGCTTATTCTTTTGCTCTATTTTTGTGCGCATTTACCTGCCAGGCAATCGCAATCTAAAATGAGTGCAATACTTTGGTGTTTCAGCGCTACCAAAAAAGAATGAATTAGTGAGGGCAGCACTCGTAGCGTGTCCACGGGTCTGTGCACGCAAAACGAAAAACGGCCTAGGTGGTACCTTGCATGTGTACTAATATTAGTTGCCCCTTTCAAGGTTTCACTGTGACAGTCTGCTGTGTGTTCCATGAAGGCTTTGCGATTTTTGTTACAGTGAAGCAGAGCTCTTTCAGCGGAATGTTCTCCCGTGAGGTGTTCGCAAACACTCTATAGGTATGCACCCAAAAAAGCAAATATGTGCCAAGCATCTCCCAGCATAGCATAGCTTCGCATAGTGTATAGTATAGCAAAGGGTGGAAAAGGGAAACGAGGGTGAGGAATGATCTTAGGAGGAGTAGGGAGCATAAAGTATAGCATAGTCTATCATAGTATAAGGAACCAGAAGTTACGAACTCGCCCCCTAATGGATGCGTCTCGCTTACGTACTAGGTAGGACAGTGCCGCACACACTTTATAAATTTGACTATCAGTGCTTTATAAAAAGTCACAGTTTTGGCAAAAGGGCGAAGCAGTGAATGCGATAGCAACATATTCGAATGTTTTACTAAGCAAAGCTAGCATATTTAAGAGCAACATTAATTGCAGTAAATATGCATTTGTTAAGTAACCAAGTTTCCTGCGGCGTGGTCACAGTAGATGACCACAACAAAGCTCCTGCGTAGTGACGGCAATGAAGAGAGGCGCCTTTTGTGGGCAGCGCATGCTTTTACTAAAAGCTATACGTCGTCTGTCGCCGCTGATGGCAGTTTAGTATTTGTAGAGCGCATGTACATGTGGACGGCCATTCCAGGTACTCTTTTGGCATCGTTTTTTCGTGTTGCGGGCAAGAGCCAGGTGCTGATCGTTTCTGCGATAGCGCGGCAACCATATGTCTCCCTTCCCTATCTGCTCACGAAACGAGCACATGCGCAGACGACTCAGCGGTGTTCACTTTGCAGAAAAAAGGGGCTAGCGCATCCTTCCCTCTGTGTGTGTATATATATACACATACATACATATACATGAATTATGGCAGCAGGGACGGCAAAAAGCAGCCGAGACTGTCCATATAATTGCCATCGCAATAACACATCACTTGGAAGCTGTAATAGTCATTTCTGTGAATACTGTCAAACAGGAGTTTTTACCATCAAAATATTAATCTTGGATGAAAAAAAGCACCGTGTTATTGGCACTATCTGTTCATAGAAATTGTACAATGAGTGCACATTTCGCTGAATTGCTACAAGAAAATGTTATCCCAAACAAGCTTCTTGTATGAAGTGCCGGAAATCTCTGAAAAGTATGGGGCAGTACCTTAAAGGGCCCCCAAATCTCCTCCAATATTTTTCAAACACTCAAATAAACACGCGTATCGTATGCAGAATGTCATCACGATCAACGATGCCACACGTGATGGCACTATGAGCCGTTGGTGTGCCACAAATTCCAAAAAAACTATCCGTGCCTTTCCAGCTTCCTTGTGACGCACAGCTCATTCTGATGCACATTGCATTCATGCCCTCGCTGTTCGTTGTGTTTCCTGCGTGTGCCACCTCCCCGCGGCAAACATTTTTCTAGATACGCAGAGACCGCACGTACACCTGCATGCCACGCGAGAGTGGAGGGGGGGGGGGAGTGAATCTTTTCGAAAAGACAGAAATGTAAGAAAATGGGGTGTAGAGTGCACGATAGCTACCTGTCATGTGATTACACCTCAACCGATACACTCGTGAAGGAATCAAAAGGACAGTGAGAGTGAAGAGAAGTAAGGAGAGAGGAAAAAAAAATTGAGGGACCCTTAAGCTTCGCCTTTAAGAGTTGAACGCGATAGCGAAATCCGGACCCTAGTCTGCCCTTCAACCGCTAAGTGCATAATTATTAATATGTTTTGTTACACACACACACACGCACGCAAGTCTGACTTATCTATAGTAATGGTACAGGTTTTTGATCTATTTAACAGCACTTTCATAACAACTTCATGAAAATATTGTACAGTGATATAGTCACATGGTGCTGTATTATGAACTGCGTGTAGGCGTGACACTTGTATTCGTAAATGGTCACATTCTGTCATCCGTCTTGCGTTAGTTATCTGGCAACTGTTCAACTTGTTCTTCTAGAGACCTGTTGCAGCCAACGGCAACAAGCATCGCCTTATGGCCGGAGAAATGGCAACTGCAGTACTTCCCTTCTTTAACCGTATCGTAAGAATGAAAAGCTAAATCTATGCAAGTGTTGTGGTTTGTTGAATTGGCATTTCCTTGAAGGGGCATAAAGTCTCACGATGCCTCACAGACGGCAGCACATGATCTAGTGTTTGCTGTTTCCTTGATCAACTCCTCTCGAAAGGCATGATAAGTTTTCCGCTAGATGGACGTAGTTGTCCATTTTTAGAGCTGTTTGAAAGCTCCTGTGTGTTTTTAGCTGCGATGGCTGCACTATCTCAGCCTTTTTCGACATAGTTTGATGGCCTCCCAAATGTGCCTACAAATCGCCATATGGACTCGTTTTGGTCGTGACACCTGTCGAACAAAATGCGTTAGAGACTCCTTCTACTATATGGCATTTAGGTAGTGTTTTTTCCGAAGTAGCTGCAAGTAGCATCGTGGTTTTGTGGTAGGACACCTGCTTGCCACACGAACGGGTTCGATCCTCAATGGGACCAAAAATTTTATTCTTTACATTACTTGCTCCTTTCTCGATTTTTCGCTCACAACCAACGGTGCCGACGGTGTAATTTGTGACACAAGCTCTCTAACGCCATCGCGTTAATACGAGGTAAAAAATAGTGTGTGTGTGTGTGAAGGGAGGGGGGGTTAAATCAAGGAGGCCTAAAAAAACAATGTGAGGGGCGGAAAAGCACCTGGAGGGGTGTTCAGCGATATGGCAAAGTGGCTTTGAAAGAGGATACCAGCGAAGGGAAGAGTGAAACCAGTGTTTTGATATTCTAAATACCTGTTGACATAATCGTGAGATGGTGCCTTCATGAGACAGTGTTTTCCCACATTTTGGAACACCCTCCTGAGTCAGTGTGACATACATGTCTCACCTTTTTCTGTGATCTGGCCTGAATTTGACAAAATTTAAGGTCAGTGCCATTCTAAAAGGCAGAGGGAACCACTCTCGGGCAGCACAGATGGTAATGATTTTGTTGTAGTTTACATCAATATACCACAGCCAGTTTTTATACCAGTGTCAGAACTATAGGAGAATCTATGTAAAGTTAAATTAACAAGAAGTAAGATAGGCTTGGTTGGTGATAAATCCTGAAAGTGTATGGCACACAAAAACAATAGGAAATGGGACGGAACAATCCGCTGTCTTTCTAGTCTACGTCTTTGTCATGTGCCACACATTTTTCACAATGAAAGTCAAAAGCTAGTTTTTTTATTTGAAAGTGGCAAATTGCTTTTGGTTGTTTGTCACTTCTAGGAACAAATCGTTCCCCAATCGCTTTATTTTTGTGGTCTTGAATTTCAAATGTACTGTCTTTGGGAGTGAGAGTGATGCCTCAATATTTGTAAGGTGGGACCCGCCCTTTTCGGTATTCATCCCCTCCCCCCCCCCCCCTTTTTTTTTGCAGGCTCTCTTTAAAAGTATGATGAGGAAGCAATATGCTCAGTCAGCATTCACAATGCGTATGTTACATGAGGCCTCCAAGGAATCTGGCCAAAGGAAGACCTGCGGAGTCTGTGTTCTCAATTGGCGCTGTAAGCTCCAGAGCAAAGTCGACATTTTCTGAAGATCCAAGAGTAAGAAACTGAAGCAGCAGATGGCTCCAAGAAATGATCTATGCGAGTCAGGTTTAGAGGAGCTGCAAATAACAGAAGAAAAAAATAAAATAAAAGGTGTATCCACAGTGTTTATGTACTTTCATTTTACTATGTCAGTATATATCTAAATGAACCTTCTGGAACTTGGTAAATCAGTGGCTATGCAGAAAGCTGTGCAAATACAAAAAGCAGCATTTTCTTTGTGTGCCCTTCTAAAAAAGTGCAAGCATGCAATTTTAATTCAACTGCATCACCAAAGTGCATGAGCTAAACATAAATTATTATACTCTCAATACCAGTGTACAAAGGAAAGTGGTTAATACATTTACATTATGAAATGTTATGCTAGACAGCTTGAAAATATTCATGGTCTGGGTTGTTGGCAACTGAGCTGAGCGGGTGGTTCTATGCAGATGCTCGCTTTGGCAGGACTGAATTGAAGAAAAGTTCAGTTTCTTACACACAGAAAAGGTTTGTGTGACAACTTGGCACTTTGACTTTGATATTGCCATCTATTCCCATTAAGGTGTACCAAGCAGTGTGACACCCCAACTTACACATTTTTCAACGTTTACACTCCTTAAAACTACATGGTCATCGACCTCCATGCTTCTTTGACACAGTTACTAGCAACTATACTGGCGTTCGACGCTATTGTATATGTTGTAGAATGAAAAAATTTGGCAGAATGGGTGTAGTATTGGCATTTTGCTTTCACTACAATGCATATTGTGATGGAAAGGTGCACACCAGGGGCAGGGATGAGAAAGCACCATTCCTTTTCAAGCATTCAGCAGAAGTTCAATACAATTTGTGCAGTATCAAGAAAAGTATTTTAAGGGCTTACTTTTTTTTTGTTAGACACAATAATAATGATAACATATAGTAATGGCAAGGGAAGTGTAAAATATATTATCTGTAGTAATTATATGTCACAGGAAATTGTCTTTTTGCCCACTTCACATTTTTATGATAATTGCTACAAATAATACCCTTGGATGTTGTTTGGCGTTAGCATCTATTAGTTCTAATTCATGCAGTATTGTATTCATGATGGTTTTACCCACTATGACAACATCGAATCGCTTTTTAAGACAGCAAAAAAAAAATTCTTGCAAGGATACTCAAGAAGGTCGAATACTGCAGTAAAGTAATTGCCCACAATATTTCCCAACTGGTTCCCATATCGTGTCATTGTGAATAAACGAGCATGCCGCCGTATTTGCCGCCTGTTGAGCTGTGCATGCGTACGCGCAAATTTATGAACATGCAAAATAAAGAGAGCAGACAGTGTGTTTCAACCACCACGTTCACGTGTGCTCGAGATGGTCGGCTACATTTGCTGTCCACATACAGTTGTGCTAATAGTGGCAAAAACAGAAGCTGGTTTGCTTATAAGTGCACCGAGAAAACACCGACGGCTGACGCCAGCACAGTATCGACAGCAGCCGGTGGGAGGCCGGCTCGCTTTTGCCGCTGTGGCGAAATGCTCAATGGCTTCGCGCGGCACAGAAAACATGTAAACAATGCATTTCATGCAACTTCATTTTAAAACAGCAAAAAGACGACCCATACAGAAGACTGGACAACACGAGCGCTGTGTTCTCTGTGTTTAGTCTTTGCGCAGTTTCAAAAAGAAACCAAACCAACTAGCCCAACTCTCGCTTTTGCTGCAGTTTATGCAACCACGGGCCGCTCCAATGAGGGCATACATATTAAGCGATTTTTTTTTTTCTGCGCGCAGAAAAGGGGGGGGGGGGAGCTAAGGCAATGTTTGACCTTGCGCGCGAACGACGCGATATGGTTTTTAAAATTTAGTCAGAAAGTTGCACTAGTTCGCAGGAATCGATCGAGACGTGAGGACATGTGTCGAAGAGGTACGTAGTTTGTTTCTCTGAGGTCCATGTTTACGCAGCTCAAGTTCTTTCACGTAAAGACCGAGACCTTGATCGCTAATGCAACGTGCAAGCGGCCAAGCATCATTCATAAAATGCAAGGACTGCGGTAGCCGCGAAAGCAACAGATATTCGCTTCAACACGCTGACCGCTGCGCAAGTTCGTGCAGGATGCAGCGGCGTTTTGCTTACCTTCTGACGACCAGTCGGCGAAGTGTCGCACATCAAATATTGACGCTCGATGTTCCGGATGGTGCAAAATATGATAGCCACGTATGTATCCATATACATTTCACAATATAATGTAGAACAGCGCTGAAGCTTCGACGTTCAACGCACGCCTCGCAGCCAAAAAAGTAAAACAGGAAGTCGCCATGACACCTGTTGCAGGATGCTGGTGGCGCTTCGCGCAAGTAAGCTAAAACTTTCTTATCTAGGGACCTTAGTAAGCTTCTGAGCTGTGCGGACGTGACGATAGTTATAGCGCGAGAACAAAACGACGACACAGAGACAAAATAAAGTCCCTGAAAAATAAAAATTTTTCAGGGACTTTAAGACAAAAAGGACACGAAAGACAGCGCCTGTTCGGCGGATTCAAGGTCGTGCTAGGTTGTGCAAGGTCGGTTGGTGCAGCAGTGCGCAACGAGAGATAAGTCTCTCTTCATTTCTTTGTGTTTGTGTAACAATTATTATTTTTTCTCTCCTAATCAATAATTAGCGTTGCGAGTATTGTAGGTGGGGGACACGGGCAACGTTGTAGTCAACGTTTTTAGAATTGTTCTAAAAACGTTGGTTGTAGTGACGTTGACCTCGTGAACGGGCTGCGAGTTTACAAAGGCGAGCGGATAAAGCCACCCAGAATGCACCGCGGGCCAACACTCTTGGAGGCTATGCATTTCCGCCGGCCTAACTGTGTCATCGCGCTGTCGCTCCCCGCACTTTCGTATAGTGTTGCAGCAGCCTAGCGGGGGGTCGCGCTCGCGGAAGGAAGCCCTGCCAAGGCATATGGCCCTGCAATCGGATGCTCGCGAAGTAATCGTGTGCGGCTCGTCTGACCGAACGTGCTGCGCTGAGTTAGATACTCGTAAATAAAGCGTGTGCCCCCACCTCTCACTGTCGCAAAGCCGCGTTATTCAGGACGCAATAAAGCCGAGTCGCCACTACGCCTGTTGCCAAGTGCTCGGAAGGAAGCCCTGCGCCGAGTAGGATACTCGCGAAAGAAGCGTGTGCGCCCACCTCCCACTGAACGAACGCCCTACGCCGAGTTGGATACTCATGAAGAAAGCGTGTGCCCCACCTTTCACTGCCGAGTCGCAAAGCCGCGCCGTTCAGGATGCATTGAAGCCGAGTCGACTGGACTACGCCTGATACACCTATGCCTGCTGCGAAAAACGCCACACCGGGGATTACTGCACTCCACTTGGTGAGTTTCTGGCGATTCTCAGCATGCTGTTATTGAAAGCGAGTTTCCGATACTGTCGTTTTAAATAAGGCTACGAACTGTGCTCGGGCAGCAAGGACAGAAATGTTAGTGGTGATACATGCGTGCGATCGTAAAATCCTTGAAAGCCTGCGCGCAAAACTTTGTCGTGCGTCACTACCACAATGTCGAAACTAAAAGTAAAGCATGCAGTCTCAAGACATTGTCTTTAGTCGAACTAATTTGAGACAAGAGAATTAAACTTATCGGATGTTTTTTTTTTTTTTTCATGGCTTCACTGCAATACGGCCCCGTGTTCAGGTGAAGGCAAGTTAGACTCGCAGTTATCCTCGCCCGTTCGTGGTTGTCGCTTTTTTTTTTCGCCCCCCCTGTGTTATTATGTGGTCTGAAAATAATCTGCCACCCTTCTCTATGAAACTGTCGAGTGCATTCCATGCGGCTCTACTTTGCATGATGTCTCCTTTGAGAGGCTTCTTTAATAAAATAATGTATTAGTGCAAAGCTTACTAAAATCACAGCTGCCAAACTGTTGTAACCACCATACCCATGCAAAAATAAATATGCAATACATGCGATAATAATTTATTAACATGAAAACTGTTTCATGAGAGAACACTGAAGGTATCTACAGGAGAATGGCACAACAAAGATAACACTTTATGTGTCAAGCATAGACATACGTGAATGTACACATTGATAAGTTTATGTATGAACAGTCATGGTAATAACTTTGAAAAGCAAAATGAACTCTGCTTGCAGTGCAAGCTGAAGGAAAATTGAGAAGGGAGACAGGAAAGAGCGTACTCTTTCCTGTCCCCCTTCTCGTTTTTCCATCAGCTTGCACTGCAAGCAGAGTTTTCAAGTATGAAACCAACTAGTCTGCAAAGAAGTATTGATTCAAAAAGCACAAAGTCTTTGTTAGAATTTCAGTGGTAGCGGCATAGCAGGCACGTATATTAAATGGACACTATCGACACGATGCTGTCATGCCAATGTGTGTAAGGTACACAGATGAAGCATGGTGCATACACAGGCAATATCAATTTGACTTTCTGTTGACCAGAAAGCACTATACTGCAATTAGGCTCAGCCATCTTGAGACAAGAGTAGGGCTTTGTTGTTTTGAGCTAAAATTAAAAATGCAAGTGGCACATCGGTACTAAAAATGTGGGCTCCGTAGTTGGCCATCATATAATGATGCACTGGATGATGTGGTGTTCACAGAAGGGCATACTATTGCTGACAGCACAGGTAGTTTGCCGGGTCAACACATAAGGGTGCATTGCAGGGAACTTGGTGGTGACAAGTGGTGTTCTGGTACCGTTTTATACATTGAGTGATGTGGGCCGACAGCACTGAGGACCAACCCACCACATCTAGTGGTGACCTGCAGGTTACGGCATTGAAATCCCGGCCGCGGTGGCAGTCTCGATGCAGCACATTGGAATGAAAAAGGGTGAGTGCACTATACAATGGGACGGCGTGTCATAACGCAAAATAGCTCAATCGGCCGCTATCAAGCAAGGTATCAAATAAGAATAAACAGCAAACAACAAAATGAGAAGATGAATTAAAGAAACCATGCTAAGTTGTCAATACACTGTAATGTTGCTAATTAGACGATTCGGAGCAAGAAAAGTACGGTTAAAGTCCTAAAAACGCGCCCGACTACACTTTCTGGAAGCTAATAGCAGTTTCTTGAGGTGCCTTCTGGGAGAACCTCATAGGGGTACTTCAGTATTTCGCTGTAAAACCTTGTAAGGCACGAAATAGAATCATAGCCCAAAAACCTTCTCCGAAAATATGTCTGTGCCCCAACGGGTGTTTCATAAATGATATTGTTACTGGTAGATGACTGAAAACAGGTATGTTTACAAGATATACCAGTCACAGTATCAATGCGTTTGGTACGACGTAGGCACGAGCGCACGGCACAACAAGTCGTCCTTCTTTTTTCCCTCCTGAGGGCACATCGTATCGCGGGTGCAGATATCCGGTTTGATCGGCCGGCGTCAGAGACGGAGTCGAAGTCGGATATATACAAGAGTGGTTATTATACATGGCGTGCGGCAGCCCGGTGTATGACATGGCTTCAGACGTACAACGTAAACGATGTTGGTACGGGGTTGAGTCAACGAGGACAAAGACAATTCAATTTCTTATGTACGCCGGTTACCTGGCAGTGCATGGGTACGGTCGGTTGATGGGGAACAGTAGCTTGTAAAAAGCCCATACAGCGTGCTGGGACCACAGACAGCACAGAATCCTGGAGGCAAGTGAGTGTTTATATGACTGCTCTCATAACGAATCGTTGGCCCGCTTGTGAGTCGGTAGCGCACCAACGCACGACACAGTTACGTTTGTGGTCGGCATGGGCTATAGCTTATTGAGCGTATTCAGTGGGTTGGGCATGTTGAAGGAGGCATCATGGTGTCCATAGGCAACATTGGATTTCAGTCAATAAAATAAGGCGAACAGCCAGCTGCCTCGTGTTACGACGTATATGTTACACAGACTAAGACACCTTGTATGTAAACCATGTACGGCTCCGTGAGGGTTCGGGCACGGCACGAAAGTTCGTTATGTTGGCGTGCAACGGACTTTCCAAAAAGGTTTTTTTTATTTTTTGAAGCACATTGGATGAAGCACGAGCCAAAAAAAACGAGCGAACCTCTTTGGAAGAACTTGTAATAGGGAAGTTGATGAGGCGCATATTTTTGCTGGATCAGCTCGTTTACTTGCAGCGTCAACAAGATGGCCAAGCACGGCGATCTCCAGGCGCAAAAGCAGCATTTTGAAGAGTTGAGTTGAAGATCAGCAATGTGAAAGACTTGCAATATGGCCGACAAGTTTTGCAGGTGACTAATGAATGTAAGGGGAGAAAACTACGATATTGTCCAGGCAGCAGAGAGGCATGTGGACCACTTGAAACCCCTCTGTAGAGAGTCCATCACACGCTCAAAATGTTGCTGGCGCATTACACAACCCAAAGGGCATGACTTAACTTCCAATCATTTTCATCGACAGCTATTTGTCAATAGCCCAAACGAAGGTCGATGGAAGAAAAAGTACCGCACCCAAAAGGGAATCAATGGCGTCGTCATTTGCAGCAATAGGCAGAAGTATTTTTTGATTTTGTTGAAGTGCTGGTGAAATGCCGGCAGTCGACGCAGAACTGCCAGGTGTTGTCTTTGTTTTTTACAAATACTATGGGCGACGCTCAAGGGCTCGAAAATGGCTCCATGATGTCCTTAGAGAGTATTTCATCAACTTCCGTTTGAATGACGCTGCGATCGGTCGCGGAGACATGCTAAGGGTGTCGATGAATGGGTGTGTGTCCGCGTTGTCGATTCGATGCCTCACTAGATATGTTTGTCCAAGTTTGGGTGAAGCGAAATCAAAAGTTGCGGTATGTCTCCTACGAAAGTGTAGGTCCTGGCTTTTATAAGGATCAGGGTTCGGGCAGGCAATCATGTTTTCGAATGTGTCATCAGGTGTTGGGCCAGCAGCAGGGCTGCCTGGAGGCGACTGTGGGGCATCAATGGCCAGAGCAACAGGGTTGTTTGCGTCTAAAGGTGATATTGTGCCCAGCGAGATACCTTCAGGAAGCAGTTGTGCGCAGCGTCCAAAGTTCAGGACAGGTGTGCAAAGTTGTTCGCAGAAACAGTCACAAGATAGTGAGGCAAAACTAATCTTCGCGTCAGTAGAACGTCCAAGGAGCAACGTCCAGAACAGCAAAGAGAACTGAGGTGTTGTGGTCATCGAAGCTCACATGCGCAAAGCACATTCGAAGGACGGTAGGTGTACGGCTATTGGCTTCGCGAACAACAGGTGATGAGGCGCGTGTAACGACTTTACGAAGACGACGAGAAAGGTGAGCACTCATCAATGATTATTAGAGCCCTTGTGTGGATGAGTGCTGAAACAGGCAATGCCCTCTACATCTACATCCGTAGCTTTTGTCGAGATGCCAGAGTTAACAGAGGATTTCCGAGTCGATCAGTCAAGGCCGCATCACCTTCCGGGAGCTGCACTGGTCTGTTTTCCGAGGAAGGACGGTGAGGGGGAGCGACGGGACATAAGCAACGAGAAAGTCGTTGGGTCTGGGGAGACGGCGACGGCTCATAATGTGGGGTTGATGTTCGGGCATTAGTGTTCAGTGGATTGGCGTGCAAAGGGGAGGATGAAGTGTCGTCTGGACGGCATGGTGCACGAGGAGACGATGGCCGACGATAGCGACAATAGAGGGAAATGTGACCGGCGCCATTGCAGTTGAAGCATATCGACCCGTTTCTCGCGTGCGCCACTGGTTCGAATCATGGTACCCGGAATAAGTCAGTTGTGGGCTGGTAGTATGGGCAGGGCTGACGTAGAACGACTTTGGGCACATACAGGCTGGATGCCTGCATTCGCCAGTTCTTCGCGCACGGCGGCCTGAATTAATGACACTGTCGGGCGGGCCTCTCGTGAGAATTAGTCTGGGAGCAGATGGAGTTGCTGCCTCGATATTACGCCGCACGAGACGCAGGAAGTTTTTGGTACAGGGCGGGGCTGGATCTAGACGTCTTTGCACGACGACGTGGCAGCAGTGGTAGGGAGCTGAACAAATTGCTGCGTAACATGTCGGCTTTTTGCTTCTTCGAAACTTCAGCACTCCCTGATAATGTCGTAAATGGTGGAGCAGTCTTTGTACACGAGCAAGTGAAGGGCGTCGTGAGCGATGCCTTCATTAATGTGGGTGACTGTTGGCTTCGGCCATTTGGCTATCAACTTGCCCGCACAAGGCTAAGACATCTTGTATGTAAACCATGTGCAGCTCCTTTGAGGTTTGGGCACGGCACGAGAGTTCTTTCTCTTGGCATGCAATGGGCTTTCCAAAAAGGTGTTTCATTTTTTTTGTTTATATACGTCTTTTTTTTGTTACGTAGGTTTAAATTCTCCTCGTGTGTGTCGAACACACGTTGGCCCTACCCCTGAGGTAGTACCTGACGTTTGCAAGCATCAAAGTCGAATCCCAGCGATTGGTCTTGCTGCTGCACTCTTAGTTGGCCAGCCACTTCTCCACCTGACTGTTATCAGTCCTGCAGAAGGGGCCTGGGCCTCGGAGGTGGGTCACGACAATGTGATGGGTGCATTCGGCATAGGGGGGCTGGATCAGCAGAATTGTCTGCCGGCATGATGGACTGTCCAAGAATACGCCCGCTGCGAAGTTCCGTTGTGCTCCTGATGTGTCCAGCACCTCCACCTAAGATGTTACGGGAGATGACAGAAAACGAGTTGTATTTACAATATTCATAGTAACAATACTGCGGTTGAAAACAACCACGATGGCCAGGACAGGCACCACCTAGTCTTTTAACTTCTTCGGTTTCTAAGTAAGCGGCACATAACTATACTGTCAGTGTCGTGGTTTGGACATTAACCCCACCGCCACTCAAAAAACGCAATTGAAGAGCTCGTTACTCCTGACGGTAAGGCGAAACAAAAGTCGCTCATGGTGGAATGGCACAATGTTACTGCACAACATTGATGAGTATCTGATTGTGACTTGTGAGGGCCACACCTGGTGGATCCAAGAGACTAGTGGGATTAGTGGGCACCATTCTTTAACATCAGCTTTGACAAGGCTGTATGCATGATACTGAGGTAATAGTGCAGAGCCAAATGCTTCTGCCTGTGGCTAAGGTGACCAATTGTAAGGTTATGATATTACAGCTAATGCGAGGAGTCGTTCTCGCTTTGGTTCAATCAAAGATGAAGCATCAAGTGCAGGAGCGGGTGGCGATGAGCTGCTCCTTCGCATAGATTTAGGTCACTTTAAAGAATCCCACATGGCCCAATTGATCCGAAGTCACCCACTGTGGGCCCCGTCGCGGTGGTCTACTGGCTAAAATACTTAACCGCTGACCCGCAGGTCGTGGCATTGAATCCCGGCTGTGGTGACTACATTTCGATGGAGGTGGAAAATGGTGTAGGCCAGTGTGCCCAGATTTGGGAGCCCGTTAGAGAACCCCAGGTGGTCGAAATTTCCGGAGCTTTCCACTACGGCGTCTCTCACAATCATATGGTGGTTTTGGGACGTTAAACCCCACATATCATCAGTCGCCCACTGCGGTGTGCTTACAATCATATCATCGTTTCGCCTAAAACCGTAGAAATGATGTTTGAAACCAAGTTGGCTCTGTGCCTAGAACTGTCGTGAGCCCAGTTGGTGTGAGGCAGCTGCCATTCAGTGCAGCCTTGCACCAGGCACATTTTCTCTATGCTGTGGCTCAAAGAATGGGGCCTCTTCTTTGCTCTCTTGCAGCTGGCTCAACTGCTGGGCGCCCTGTAGGGACCCTCTTGGACCCCCTTGTAAGCCCTGGCCTACGCCTAGCAGTGCTGGTCGGTTGCACCCTTATGTGACGGGCCCGGCGACGTCTTGCTGCAGCGGTTAGCCTTGAATGCCAGCATCAGTCCTGTCCCATCGCTGCTGTTCTGAACACGAGCAAGCTCCTCTGCAAGGCCCTTCACAATATCAAGGTAAGCTGGATTGTGTCATTCATAGAATGCACACGCCGCAACTGGACCTCCAGGAACTCGTATGCATGTTCTTGGGCCTGCACCAAAGTGATGAAAGAAATATACTTCAAGTGTACAGCCACACCAACAAGAACTGCACATTTATTTTGCTCCTCTTTAACTGCAGACAACAGCTCGAGAATAAAGTTCAAGCTGAGGAGTCCAATTTAAGTCAAGGTTTTCCTGTCACCTGTTTTGACTATTCTGTTAGTGGAAGTGCTGCTAATACCAACAATTGGTGACCTGTAGTTCCAAACATGGAAACAATACGACACCAATAGTGTTGAAATCTTGAATCGCCCTCAGAATGATGACATCCACCAATATGAAATTGTAAATTCGTGAGTGCGGTAGAGCACATAATATGCTTACGGAATAAAAGAAGCCTTGACTACTGTTCAGTAGCATTCCCTATGTTAATTGAAAAGTACTTCAGGGCCCTTTCAAGGGGCTTGGTCCTACCTGGGCAAGTTGGGCTGCATCAGGCACCGACGGTACAGGTGCGAGGTGTGTGGCCTCTTGCGTGCTGGTGCCTTGCAATGCTTGGAGTTCGTCTGGCTCCTTCGCTGGGCACTGGTACCTGCCGTGTTTCTGGAGCTACGGCTGGGCTCCTCCTCTTGGAAGGGTTCGAAAAATATCCTGGGGGGACACTTCTCGCCCAGGGCCAAGCTGTCCAGTTGGTACCGGTCGTCAGTACTCAGTGCCGGAGCATTCGGAAACAGTCCTCCGTACTTTTTCTGCACCAAAGCTGGTGCTTACAAAATTGCACCTTGTTTACCAAAGAGACATGTACATAGTCCTATGTCAGCATAGCCTCATAACTGGAGCTGGGGTGGGTCGCACTAGGCACAATGTACTGTCCCTGGCCTACCACTTGGATGGCCTCGGCTGCATCTTTCGGCATTCTCGACAGGCAGCCGCTTGTACAGTAGTTGATGGGCTGCAACACGCTGTAGGCCGTGGCGGGAGGATACGGCTTTCAAAGTATTTCTCCCACACCAGAGCCACAGAGTCTACGAGTGCGAGTGCATTGAATGCTTCGACTCTGTTCAGGATAATGTCTTTGAGCACGCGTATGGTTGCACTCCGCAAAATTGTTGGTGTTGTGGCCCCTTGTCAACACTCCAAACGGGTAGTAGGCTGCACCCACTCTCTTGTCGGCGCAAGAATGTTCAGAAACTCTAGACACGAAGGCATCGTGGTGTAGGGCCTTAACTTCGGCAATGGCAGCTTCAAGTTTTTCTGCTGTGTCTGCATACATGACCTGCAGATAGCAGGAAATTTTTCAATGAGGTGCTCGTATTTGGATATTTTCGCTTTTTTTAAACTGCACCATAATACAGATTCATGCTTCACTGTCTGCATTGAAGTCACTTTGTGGTCTGCACATGCTTGCCCCAGTTCAAAAGGCCAGTAAACAACCCCCAAGGACCAAAAATAAAAAATATCTGCACCTTTGCTCCGTGAACATGCTGCCTCCTCAAGGATTTTGCAAATACTTTATTAAGGAATTCACAGGGGTTAGAACATTGGTTTCAGCTAGTTTCAAATTTTCGTGCGGTCTCGCCACCCTTCTATTTCAAAGAGGAGGAAAAAGCGTAGCCTGCCGTCGTGACTGGTTTAACCCAATCGATGAGCTGCGTGCTTCGTCAAGTCGCTGATCGGCGAATTTGTGTCACTGCTCATGAAAGAAGGATTGGTCAGGTGTAGGAAAGGAGCGCGGGAATTGTTTTTCTAAATGGAGGCTGTGCACGGTGCGCAGCGCTGTAATCTGGAAATTGATTGCCGCGGTCTGCTCTACGAATTGCCAAGCGGTGGTCCATAAAAGTTGATGCTGCTGACATTTTCTGTACGCTTGTGCGAATAGGGAATTTTAGGTTCGAAGTGAATTCGAAGCGAATAGTGATTTTGGTCGAATAATATCTAATTCAATTGTAATAGTATATATATTGCATAATATAAAAAAAAAGGGGCATATTTGTCATGGCCAAACAAACTTGCACAGATCTTTAAAAATTGAAACAGGGCCTATGCAAAGGCCACTTTTTTTTCATCAAAGGAAGTGGCAACAACTTCGAATTGTAGCAGCATTCGGCTTTTGGTGCAGTCCAAGTAATAGCCAGTAAAATATGCTGCGTTTCAATTTTTTTTTACTTGGAGCATATAAATTTGTGTAACGAGCTTTTAAACTGAAAACAACAAAAAAAGCAGTAATGTCATTGTAATTCTTTATTAAAACCTTGAAGTGGGGCTTTGCTGCAGTGCGAATTTCTCTTGATTACGTGTTTTCACGGCTTAGCACCAATTCATTGCAGTGAAAACACTTTTAAATCTGGTCTAATGTGCTTGGGTAACTGCTTTCATGGTTTAGCATCCCTCCACTGCCAAGTGAAACCACCTTTACAGAGTGTTATGTGTGGACTAATATACACCTATTTTGTTCGTTTTTAATAATTCAAAAATTTCAGCAATTTAACTTTGATTCAAATCAAATTTGATTACTGCATTATTCATTTAAATATTCAAAGCATTTGAATATTTGTACAAGCCTCATTTATGGCATTCGAAATCATTTGAACCCACCAGACGTTTACTGGTGTACTTTTTAAATGTGATTAAAATGGACACAAATACTGTCTGCGTTTTCATCTGCAGATTAGGGAATCTTGTGCGGCATACACTTCAAATTATATCGCGAGGAAGTGAAGGTAATTCATGCACTAGCCTTGCAGGACAGCTGTGCTTTTTATGCACCTATGCTGCTACGCCAGCGCCATCATCTTGGAAACATGAAACGAATGCTAAAATAGCAGACCATTGTGAATTTGTTCACTAAGTGCAGATGCAACGAATGCACCTCGTATCTTAGAGCTAGAGTTACAACTAGATTGCAAAAAAACTTGCCAGTTGGAAGGCAGACATGAATCGTCTCCTCTGGTCTTTGTCGACAGAGTTGTGAGATGTCAGCCAGCGCCACTCCGCTTGTGCCACATGAAAATGGCACAAAAGCTGCCTTGCTGACGGCCATGTCTGCTGTAGGGCGGCCTTCTCAGCACTCGAATTGTCAGTCATGAAACCTGTGGGGCCTGGCAGACAATGCAATAAAGTTGAAAGCTGTTCATAGTTATAAAGGCATAGAAAAGTCGTGGCTGTTGTGAGAACAATTTTCGTGGGTGAATCAAAAAATATAAATAGCCTTGGCTAATAATTTTCTATTGAATTTGAGTTCGGTATTTGCTTTTTAATAAAATATAGAGAGCAGTAACATTTAATGGTAAGTTTCAAGGTTAAAGACAAGTGTAAGTTTGCATCTGTTACCAGTATATTAAAAAGAAGAGAGAGAGTTCGGGCAATAGGTCCACGAACTCACTCATTGGCCAACTCACACGGACTCACTCAGACTCACATTATGAGTCTGAGTCTGGATAAGCACTATTTTTGTGAGTCGAAGTCCGAGAGAGTTTGTTTGAAGAAAATTTAGTGAGTGTGAGTCCGAGCGGGTTCGGCTAAGCAAAATTTGGAGAGTCTGAGTCCGAGTGTGTCTAAAGCGCAAAATATATTTCTTGAGTGAGTTCCACTTTCTTTTGCCGACTTGAGGTTCCACCTAGACATTTTCAGCATTACTCAGCCTTACCTAGATTCACATTTATACTCACATCTATTCATAGGTATTCCAAAGCAGTGTTTTTCATACACCGTTTCAATATTTATTAATTAGACATTTGAATTATACAAGGGGCACCTTGGCAGTCCCAAACTAAGTCTTCCAGGGAATTTCTCGACTATTATATTTTAACATCTCCTCCAAGAAAAAATGACTTTACTGGTTTGGAAGCACTCGGAACTCGTTTTCGAAAGATGCTGTGTGAAGCGGCACCAAGAAGAGCACCGATTACATCAGATATTGGTGTTAAAGAGCATTGACACCACAATCAAAGAAGCTAATTCCATTCTGATGAACTCATGAGTTGACTCGTAGTACTCACTCACACTCAGGTCCAGCCGTGAGTCTGAGGCTGAGTGTGTGCGGTTGAGTAATGTTTTGTGCGTTTGAGTCTGAGTGAGTCGGGCTTAAGAACCTGTATGGGCCTGTACAAAGGCTTACAGTATTGTTAAATAAATAAATATGTGTGAACGAGAGTTTGGGTGAGTTCAGCTCAGAAAAAATTTTGTGAGTCTGAGTACAATGAGTGGAAAGTTCAATATACAAGGTGCATTTGATTTACCTGCACCAATTGAAACCGGTTCACGGCTGTGCATGCAAAGTTCAGAAATTGTGAAGCGCAAGTTCAGTGGTGCAGGCACAGTGCAACACCCAAAACGAATGACGATGTGCTGATGCAGGCCTTATTTCTGTTCACTTAGTTAACACCGTTAAGGTAACACTGACCGATGGCAAATGATTATGCATACAGTTTATGAGGCACAAACTTCTTAGCAAAAAACACATCGTGTTAGTGGAGGCAGGTATGCCTACACCAAAGTATTGCGTCGTCTGCTCAGCCGCACGCGCCGCTGCACAAAGCCGGCACTGTCAGTGTGGGAGGGGCGGGAAAATCGTGAACCAGCGCTGTACCTCTTCTGCACCTTTAGAAATGAATGGCAGGGTTCAGAGGTTGTCAATGCTGCACCGCTGAAACGAATGGCAAGACGCATAACATCGTGAACTGGTTCACGTGGTGCAGGCAAATTGAACAGACTGACATATTTCATGAATGAGCCTGAGAGAGTCCTTCCAGAAGCTATGCCGACCTATGGTGTGGGCACATGTTTTAGCTTGAGAAACGCTTATCTAGCTGAGTGAAATGCACAGAACAGGCACACTTCACCCACAATGATGGTGTCACATGGGAAAGATTAGAATTCATAGCCAAATGTGTGATGATGATGAGAGCATGTAGGTGATTTCTATAAATGCCCACAAGAACCACAAAGGCCCTCTCCTGTGGCTTAGTCTGTGCAGTATTGTTGACTTTTGTTTTTGTCACAAATAATTTCTGTCCTGGTACAATTTTATTTTTTTGGTCCAGCTTAATAGCTATGTGAGGTTTAGATCTTAATGGAGCTATTGCTATTGTGTCATTACTTACACTATGCGAATTCAGAAATGTCTTCAGAAGTAGTTACAGAAGTTCCATAGGAAACTACAGGTTTTCCCGCTCACTTTGATCCAAGTGGCAGCTTAGATAATCTGCACGCCATTGAAATAATCTGAGCGCCAACCTCTTTAATCCATGTGCCAAACATATAATCCAAGCCCCAACATATTTAGTCCAAGTGCCAACTCAATCAGGCGCGTGCCAGTGATTTTTAATCCAAGTGCCACAGTTTAATCCAATCGCAATGGCTTGAATTCAGGTGCCAGTCAGTTCAATCCATGCACAAAAGCACAATACGGGGCGGCGTAAAATGGCAATGCATTTGAAATGCAGTTTCTACAATAAAAAATACTATAGTCGGAAAGTAGATAAATCATTATTATTAGTATTCGCCGCTAGTATTCAAGGAAACAAAAATTCCGTGGTTCGCTTGAGCCATGTTTGCAGTGCTTATACTGTGGCTATGTACAAGTTTGTAGATGCGTGCTTGGCCGGTGGAGTCATTTATAGCAATGAAAGAAAAAAGCAAGGATATTTTGTGTTCGTCAACAAAGCTCATAATTGTTGTATAAGCATTACAGTCGGGCCAGGTCATGTAATGCGTGTGGGGATGCTGACACCCCCCTGTAAAGTTGTCTGCGCCGCGTGGCGCATGTGTATCGCCCCAAGGCTTTATTTCGGTGTGACCACCGTCCAGGCGATAGATGGCGTTGTGTTCGCTTTGAGTACCACTGT